>SJYO01018757.1:86442063-86859373 GCA_006410555.1 Capra ibex | reverse complement strand
CAAAAAGACCTTGAGAGAACGAAAAAGGTACTAGGTCGTCTACAACCGTTAAACTAGAGACCAAGGAGACGGAAAAGATTTTGGTCGAACTTGTAGTCTCTCAAGTATCAAGTACATAACGACTTCAGACCGAACCTCTTAAAACTCGTAATGAAATGATCGTACACTCTACTCACGTTAACACGCCATCAAACTCGTAAGAAACCGTAGCGGAAAGAAACCTTAACCTTACTTTTGACTGGAAAAGGTCAGGACACCGGTGACGACTCAAAAGGTTTGAACGACCGTATAACTCACGTCGTGAAACTGTCGTAGTAGAGAGTCCTAAACTTTATCGAGTTGACCTTAAGGTAGTGGAGGTGATCGAAACAAGCATCACTACGAAAGATTCCGGGTGAACTGAAGTGTAAGGTTTTACAGACCGAGATCTAATTACTAGTGTAGTAATACTAATAGACCCAGTACTTCTAGAAAAAACATATCAAGAAGACACATAAGAACGGTGGAGAAGAATTATAGAAGACGAAGACAATCCAGGTCTGGTAAAGACAGGAAATAGCTCCGGGTAGAAACGTACTTTACAAGGGAACCATAGAGATTAAAAGAACTTCTCTAGAGATCAGAAAGGGTAAGACAACAAAAGGAGATAAAGAAACGTAACTAGCGACTTCTTCCGAAAGAATAGAGAAGAACGATAAGAGACCTTGAGACGTAAGTCTACGAATATAGAAAGGAAAAGAGGAAACGAAAAGTGGAGAGAAGAAAAGTGTCGATAAACATTCCGGAGGGGTCTGTCGGTAAAACGAAAAAACGTAAAGAAAAGGTACCCCTACCAGAACTAGGGACGGAGGACATGTTACAGTGCTTGGAGTAAGGTATCAAGTAGTCCATGACATAGATAGTCTAGATCTGGGAATTTAGATAAAGAGTGAAGGTGACATATTAGTATTCCCTAAACTAAATCCAGTATGGACTTACCAGATCACCAAAAGGGATGAAAGAAGTTAAAGTCAGACTTAAACCGTTATTCCTCAAGTACTAGACTCGGTGTCAGTCGACGACTAGAACAAAAACAACTGACATATCTCGAAGAGGTAGAAACCGACGTTTCTTATATTAGTTAGACTAAAACCACAACTGGTAGACCACTACAGGTACACATCTCAGAAGAGAACACAACAACCTTCTCCCACAAACGATACTGGTCACGTAAAAGAACCGTTTTGAGATAATCAGAAACAGGACGAAGTAAGGCGTAGGGTTCCGGTTTAAACGGACAATGACGTCCACAAAGAACTGAAGGATGAAAACGTAAGGTCAGGGGATTTACTTTTCCTGTAGAACAAACCCACAATCAAGATTTTCTAGAACATCCAGAAGTATTTTGGCAAGTTGAAGTCAAAGAAGTCGAAATGACCAACCCCGTATCTGAACCTATTGACACTATAACTTACCAAACGGAACCTCTGCTTGTCTCTAGTAAGACAGCAAAAACTCTAACGTAGGTTCATGACGTAAAGCCTGAGAAAACAACTGGTACTACCGATGAGGTAAAGAAGACTCCCTAAGGACGGGCGTCATCATCTACATTACCAGTAGACTCAATTTAAGTGGGTAAGGTCAGGTAAAATCAAGTGATTAAGGATCTTACAGCTGTAAGTGGGAACGGTAGAGAACAAACTGGTGAAGGTTAAACGGAACTAAGTACCTGGACTGTAAGGTCCAAGGATACGTTATAACGAGAAATGTCGTAGCCTAGAACGAAGATAGTGGTCAGCATAGGTGTTGACCCATAACAAAAACGAAACCGAGGTGGGGAAGTAAGAAAGACCTCAGTAAAGAGGTGACTAGAGGTCATCGTATAACCCGTGGATGACTGGACCCCTCAAGGAGAAAACCATAGGATAGTAAAACGGAAAAGGACGACAAGTACCCCAAGAGTTCCGTTCTTATGACTTCACCGAACGGTAAGGGAAAAGGTCACCTGGTGTAAGACAGTCC
Source organism: Capra ibex (assembly GCA_006410555.1). Lineage (NCBI taxonomy): Eukaryota > Metazoa > Chordata > Mammalia > Artiodactyla > Bovidae > Capra > Capra ibex. The sequence goes on along the minus strand of SJYO01018757.1, from coordinate 86,857,372 downwards.
GGAGAGGTGGTACTGGACGGGCAGAACCCAACGGGGCGTCCGTACCGAACCAAAGTAACTCAATCTGTTCCGACACCAGGATCACACTAATCTAACTGATCAAAAGACACTCATACCAAAGTCACACAGACGGGAGACTACGGGAGAACGTTGTGAATGGTAGAATGTAAATTTAAGGAAGACCCTGAAGAGACCACCGAGTCCGCCATTTCACAGACAGATGTTGCGTCCTCTGGACCCAAGCTAGGGACCCAACCCTTCTAGGGGACCTCTTCCTTTACCGTTAGGTGAAGTCCTGATAACGGACCTTTTTAGGGTACCTGTCTCCTCGGACCATCCGATGTCAGGTACCCCAGTGTTTCTCAGCCTGTGCTGACTCACTGAAGTAAAGTGAAGTGAAGTTTAAGGAAGACTATTCATCGCCGATACTTTGGACAAATTCCAAACAAATTGTTATCTCTCCCTCTTGAGTCGTCGTCGTACCAAACCTGACCCAGAGTCTCGACACCCTTAACCTTTGAGAGGCGAGGGGAGGGGAGGTGGTAGTGGGCCTAGCCTACACAAGGGACGGACGGAGGAGAGGTAAGGGAACAACGGAGGGCCTTAGAACTTGATCTCTTATGGGTCTCCTGTAAGTCAGACTACCAAACTCGGATCGACACGTAGTCCTCAGTGACCCTTCGAACGTAGAGTGTGGGAACCCGTCCTCACCCCTAACCCCAAGCCAAACCAATTCTTCCACCGAGTCAACCATTTCTTAGACGGACGTTACGTCCTCTCGGTCCCCGTACCGTTGGGGGAGGTCACAAGAACGGACCTCTTAAGGTAAGGACCTCTGAAGTCAGGTACCACAGTGTTTCTCACCCTGCACTGACTCGCTGATTGCGTGTGAACCGATCGTTCACGGGCCCACTAGGACTGTTCAGGTGGGGACCGGAGGGCCAGGACCCCCACAAAATGGCAGACCCCCACAAAACGAGACCTTTCAAGGAAGAGTAGCCAGGACCAGACAAGGGGTCTCGACGTCCCTGCCTAACTCTTCTGGCCCCACCAGAAGAGTACATTCCTGTCGACGGGACAGGTCGTGGGGCCGGGGAAGAGTCTCACAGTCGGCGGAAGGGAAGCGACGTCCTCGTACCTCGTCCGCTGTCTCCCCTCCCCACGCCCTCTTGGGATCGAACGACCGGCCCGGACCCCGGGAGAGAGGGGCACTGTCGTGGAACGGAGTAGGAAAAGACAAAGAGGGCCAGTGGTAATCGTCCAGTAAAAGTACCTCGATAGGTCGGTGGGGTTGGGGCAGGGTCGGAGTGATGACTAATAATTATTAATTGAATCGTTCTTGTAGTTTATTAAAGTAAACCATCATAAAATTTCCATACCTTCCATGTACATTATATTTCGAATTATCTTCCCTGGGGGGGCGTGGGTGGTGTGGGGGTTCCGGTCTCGGAGTGGTCGTGCAGAGGACACCAGTAGTGACCGGAGAGGAGAACCTCCCCTGGGGGTAGGACCGACATAAAACGAGGAAAGAGGAACCAAAACGCTACAACCGTGAATATGTGCCGGGAGTTGATGCGCAAGATCTCGGCACGAACATGGAAGAAGACTTAAAGAACCACCACGGATCCCAGACACAGGACGAGTCTGTCAAGGAAAAAGTCTGTACAGGGGAGGTTGGTCTGGTAATCGGGGAACTCCCGTCCTGGAGACAAGTAGGAAGCGTCGTGGGGAGAAGGGGACGGGGGCCAGGACATCACCCGTGAGTCAGTTAGGGCGATGATTGACTGATAAACCGACCCAGGAGTGACCGGTGCGTGGGGACGGAGACTCGACCCACTGACCGACGAGCCAGGGAGGACAAGGAATGACGTACAGAGGAGGTTTTTATTGTAGGGGTCTCGGCATAAGGACCCACCAAACCTATACAAGAGATACTCCGAGAATCGAAGTAACACGTCACCTCTCCGTTAAGATCCGGTCCCGACGTACGACCCACCCCCGCCCCGTACCCGACACGACCAGAGTCGGAGGGCTGGGTCAGCGAGACGACTCCCCCCGGTCCTCTCCACGACAGGGCCGTCTAGACGTCCTTTGTTTCTGCGGTAGGACCACAGGGTCCGAAAGAGCCCGTAGACCCCTATGTGTTGGGTCTCCCGTCACTTGATCTCGACAAATCCCTTCTTTAAATCACTCACTTACTTCCCTACTCACCTGTCACTTACTTACTCACTCCCTTCTTCGACCGTCTGTTGGTCCTCGTAGTACCCGCTCTTGCGACCGACCCTCGTAAAAGGAGTGATAAAACACACTACGACCTTTTCAGGGGATTACAGGAGACTCAAGGGAGAAGACACTTCGCCCCGTCTTCCCACAGGAAGGGGTCCCACCGGGTCCTCTGGTGGCCCCTAGTGTAAACACTTCCACGGGCGAGGGGAGCTCCAATGCAGACGTGTGGGCCCTAGAACCGTCTACCTCTGACCGACACTGCCCGTACCCATACAAAGGGAGAGTTCACCCAACGAATACTGAGCTCTCCACGGGGGCTGGGAGAATGGACGGGACCACTAACGACCGGTAAACGACCACCTCTTAGACCAAGGGGGACGTTCGACACAAAGATGAAATCGGTCTCGTGACGTTTACGAACGAAAGGGTAGCGCGACCTTGTACACTCTGAATTGACGGTCTGGGTCGGTCGTCGTGGAAGGACGAAACGACACCCCTCCCGTCCACAGTTAGACTCATCGAACCCCACCCCCCCCGTAACCTGTGCGACGACGTTGTCGTAAATTAGACCCCTCTGATCGGTCAGGAGAGTTTATCTCTGAGCGATTCCAGTACGGAATAGAAGGTCTTAGGGGTCCCGCGACGGTCTCAGTCCCTCCCCCGTCAGATCACTCGGTCCCAGGGTGTCGAGGAACCAAGAACACTGAACTCCGAAGGGGTCCCAACTCCCATGTAGACGACGAAGACAGGAAGACACGGGAAACGTACGGGTACCACAACGTTCTTGTCGTCGGGACTCTGGGCTTCTCGACCCGAGGTCGGGGGTAGAGACAGAGGAGACAGGGACCTGGTCAGCAGACCACAGAGGCTCGCAGTGGAGGAGACACCGTCTCTCTTCTGTCACTATGGGACTCCCCCAGTACGTTAGCACACTATGATTGCTGGCGACTGACTCACGCACGGTTCTCCCATGTGTGAGATGTCCGTAGTAAGGTCGTTGTGGGGGTTCTCTCCCCACCGTGTCACAAGGTACAACGACGACGTCGAGTCTCTCCAATCCACTGAACGGGGCCAGCGTGTCGACCACCAACGTCCCACCCGACCGTGGTCACCCGTGGACACGACAGGTAGACGCGACACGACGAGGAGAACCATTTGCTCTACTGTGCACTGCTCACAGGCCGTACGCCGCCGACTTAGACTCAGACTGGGCCGGAGACACCATAATGACTCTCGAACCGGCCCCGAAAGACCCCTGACCTTCCTTACCCCCACCTCCGTCTCTTCTCTGACCGTTCGGTCCAGACACGTGCGGTGGAGACAGTACTTCCGGACCTGCATAAAAGTCACCGTCGGACTACTGAGACGAGACTCGAGTCGCCCTCCGTTTCCCCACCCATTACTACGAGTAGGACGCCCAAAGACTTTCGAGGAGCAAGTGAACCAGAACCTCGCGACAGACCCAGGGACCTCGACACCCCAGTGGACTCTAGACGGGGTGTCCACCCGGACGGGGCTCCCTCGTGCACCGGCCGGGTGTCGGGGGTCTGTGCGTGTGTGCCCTCACCTCTACCACTGACCCATCGCCGTCGGGCCGGTGCACTCGCCGTGGTGCCCTTCCCGCCGAGGGAGTCTACACTACACGACCCGCACTGAGTCGTCATCCCCCCGAAGGACCTCGTCCCCCGACGACGACTTCGCCCCCACCTCACACCGGTCCTCCCCCTCCCCCGTAGAACTTGACCCCGGCTCCGGAGGAACATAGTAGGAATATAAGGCAAAGAAGTGCAAAAAAAATCTCGTAACATATACCCGACGGGAGGACCCTCGACCCCAGTGGTTCAGGACCTGGACGGAGGACCTCCGAGTGACAACTTCCGTCCTCCCAACTACGGTGACCCCATTAGTACTGGAGTCCGGAACGCCGTCCCGGGGCACGTCCTCTCTTCCGAGACCAGGGACGCAAAGGGTGGGGTAGAGGAGTGCGGTCCCTCCTGGAGTCCAGACGACTGGGGAAGGAGGTGGGTGTGGCTCCTGGGAGGTCCCGACCCAGGATGGTCCGTCTGAGTCGGACGAGGAGACAGACCCAGACCGGTCGGGAGGACCACCCCGACTTTAATTTTTGGACTGACTAACTAGAGAGACCTTACTTGCCGTCAAAGGACCGAGTCCCAGAGGGACTGGGGGTAGTGCCCCTCCCGTCCAACCGTGGGGGAGGGGAACGTTTCGGCGTTCACCCGACTCACCCGGGACACAGGTGCACCGGTCGACAAGGGTGACGCCTCCCGTCGTGACGGTGGTAGACGTCGAGTAAGGCGACATACTTAAAACGTTTGTCGGAAGAAGTAGTACAAATACTTGAGCCACCTGCGACCGACGTCCGACCGGAAGGACACTACTACCTCCCGAACGGACCGTTCGGACGTCCAACGAAAAGCCTCAAAACCGGAACGGCTCCTACGAGGGATGCTGGAGGACACAGAAGGGTGGAGGGCAGGGAAGGGGAGGGGGAGCTCGGAGGTCTTCTGATCTTATAAGGGAGGAAAGACAAACATCACGCGTGTCGTGAAGATAGACAGGAGACCTCTTCTCTACGAGAAGCGTGGAGCGTCCACTCCCAGTCTCTCTGGGTCCAGACTCCGACTTCCAAGTTCCGACGGAGACACAGGAAACGAGAGAGCAGACCGGCCGAACTGTGAGCGGAAGGGACCCCCGGGGCACGTCTCAGGAGTGACCGGGGTGGTCCCTGACGTCGACGGTCCCCGGTCGGACGGATCACGACTTGCACCAAACACCGAAAACAAACGAGGGTGTCACGGGAAACGCTTACAGTAACTCAATGCTGCCCCGACCGAGGAGAGGACTCAACCGTCGTTTCGGATGAGCGGCATCAGGAGAAGGAGTCTTTCGGTACAGTTACGACGGCACCGAGTGCCCTCTCGGGACCGACCCTCCCCTGCGGACCCAAATCTGGGTGTCGGTCGACGGGGAAACGGGACGAGGCTCGGTTCAGCTTACGGGAGTACAAGGGTGAGTCTTCTACCCCACTTCCGACAATGGTGAAGTCTGGGGGTAGGGACCACCCCGTCGTACGTCTGGTCAATCACAAGTTGACGAACTTGAACCCTACGCCCCGCACATCCGACGTCCGTCGGGACATGGTCACCGTGAAAGTAGGGGTCCCTCAAGGGACTACCCAAAAGAGGAACCCCTGGTCTCCGGACCAGGAGGGGTCCCTCCCAGTCCACCGACGAGAGAGGACTCTCTCCCGACAGGTATCAACGGAGTCCCGTCTCGTCCTGATCTAAGTCTACCCCGAGTTCTAAGTAAGGACCTAGAATCCTCGGGGAACAATAGGTCCGGACTCGGAGGGGGCGGTTAGGAGGACCCGACCTCTTCTCCCTCTTCCGGTCGGACCCCGTTGACCCTACCCGTCACTCTCCGCCCGTAGGAAGGACCCTTCAACGGAGGGACGGAACCTGAGGAGACTTTCCGTGGGTCCCGAGTAACCCGTCTCCCCTCGGGGCGTGGAAAACAAAACACCGGAACGAGTGTGCCCCCGGTGCTACCGGGCACAAGAGTGAAGGGGTCTACCCTCCCCACTCCTCACAGACAGGACCCTGAGCGGAGTAGGGTCGAGGCGACGGGGTCCCTCAGGTCACCGACACGAGCCCGAGGCCGTCACCCCCGAGAGCAAGGGGAAATCTTCGTCGTCCCCGACACCCGAGGCAGCTCAGAGGCACTGAGGCCCGGAACGAGGTTCGGAGGTACGGAGGAGAACGACTCTAGGTAGCGGATCCAGCGGAGGGTACCCTCCCTGTCCTCGGGTCCACAGGACCAAGGGCCGGACGACGGGACCTGAACCGGAAGTACCTCCCAGTAGTCCTCGACGTCCGTAGACTCCATCTCCTCCAACCCCTTCCTCTCCCCCTTCCGACTCACCCCACTCCTTTGCCCCCGCCCCGCGTGAACCTGTAAAACTCCACCTGATTTCCACTTTCTCGGACTTATATTCCAACCCCCTCCAGACAGCACAGGCTGAGGAATACTGGGGTACCTGACATCGGGTGGTCCGAGAAGACAGACACCCTAAAGGATCCGTTCTTATGACCTCACCCAACGGTAAGGGAAGAGGTCCCCTAGAAGGGCTGAGTCCCTGATTTGGGATCAGAGACGTAATGTCCACCTAAGAAATGTTAGATTCGGTGGAATGGATTTAATTTTTTTTTCCTTTTCACATACATGTACTGACATACACTATCCTTCCTGAAGGACTTTTCCACTGGGTTCCTTCACCAAGGTCTCTTTGCCCGACACTCTCAAAACTTGTCCGGAAAAGGAAGACTCGAACCCAAAGAAGGGATATACACTCTCCGACCTACGTCCCCGGGACTGAAGTGGGGCCACGAGAGTGGGGCCAGGACGAGACGCACCACCCACACCCGGGGCCAGACCTGGCCAGGACTGGAACCACCTCTCCGACCGGACCGATCACGCGACGGGTCACCCCGACCTCCGCCAGCCGTACCGGTCGGACGCCGAGACGACGCAGTGAACGAGTCATATCTTTCCTTACGACGGCCGGTCCGTCACAGGGCTACCCCGCACCTCCCGTCTCGAGGGACGGGACAAAAATGGTACCGGCGGTCCGTCGACGACTCTCAGCCCCCGACGTCGTCCGCCACCCGACACGGGACCCGACCTCCCTGTGAGGTAAGACCTGGGCCCTTTCGAGAGAGAAGAAGACCCGTCCCCCATCGACCCGACACCCACCTGACTACACGACCCCAACCCCCGCCACCCCTACTTCGGACTCCTACCCGGAAGGACCACGTCTCAGTAAGGAGTTCGGACAGACCCTCTACGAGATCGAAAGGTGCTCGAGCAGGGGGAAAAAGGACGGCGCCAGTGGCGTGTCTCGGACTAGAGACAAGGAACAAAAGACGCCGAGGCTGGGTGCCACGGAGGTGAGGTGACAGTACCCGGGGACACACCTCCAGAGGACACACGGTCCGAGTCTTAACACGAGCGAGGGTTCTGGGGTGGCTAAGGGGTGGTCGGGGTCTCGCCCCTCCGACGTGAACAGGAAGAAAACGTGTATTCTCCGAGTCTCCCGGACTCCCTAGTCGAACCGAAAATGATCACCAGCGTGACCGAGGGACATAGGGGACTACGGTCGGGACTCGGCTCCTCTATCCCGGGAACCGATTCGGCGAATCGCGTCGTGACCCAGTGTCGGTCGGACCCTCCTCAACCACCCTTCCCCCCGTCGAGTCCGAAGTCAGAGACGGAGACGGTGGGAGGAGGGGGGTTGAGGGAGGGGCACCGGTGGAACGGGACCGGACCGACTCCTCCCTGTACCTCCGGGGTGACTGAAGGACAGAGGAGACTATGTCTGAGAGTCCGGGGGTCGGCGACTACCGACGACGGAGGTCCTTCGGGAGAGACTAACTCGATGAGAACGGTAAGAGGCAGGACCCCAGGGCGAAGAGGGTGCACCGGAAGACCCAGACGCAAGGACCCTTGGAATGACCGGTCCGGACCGACCAGTCAGGACTCTCGGACCGTCACAGGTGAAACCCTCTGACTCGAGAACACCGAGGGGGTCGCGACGACCGGAGATCTCTCTGTCCGAGTGTCGTAGCCAGAGCGGTCTACCACTCGGGGGCCGGCGAGGGACTTCCCCTGGTAGACCGACGACCGGAGAAATCAGTGCCCACACTCTCGAACCCATTACCGTCCCTTGCACCCCCGCCCTCCGTCAGTTTAGCACGACCTCACCCTATCGTCTCTTCCCTCACACGTGGCGGGGTCGGTCTGAGACCTTGGAAGAGGGGGACTCGTACCGACCCGAGAAGGAAGAGAGGGGTAGGACTCCGGTCAGCTGGGTCGAGACCAAAGAGCCGTAGACCACGGCACGAGAACCTCGAGGTGCTGAGCCAACACGGTTGAGGGGTAGAGACGGGGAAGGACGGTACCGGAATCACAGGGTCGGCGTCTCCGTGGGCGACACAGGACCGAGGACCCCTCCTGTCCAGACTCGGTCCCACGAGTGGACCCACGGCACCAGGACCGCACCTCCCCCTTGTCTGGAGGCTCTCAGGTCCCGTGGTAGACTCAGAAGGGGGGCGGAGAAGGCCGGGGACCGTTCCGAGACGAGGAGACGGAGAGCGACCGTCGCGGACCAAGACCTTGAGCCGTGGCAACACTGGCCTGGCAGGACCCCGCCGGTTCGGTCGCTCGTCCACGGACCTGGTTCCGTGCAAAGAGCGTGGACGGTCGGCCGCCCCGTCGGGTCCTTCCACGGTCCGGGCAAGGACCAAGAGCCCGGTTTCCCTCCCGGGTCTCCACGCCCTTCCGTGTCCCACTGCAGGAGCTTCGGCGAAGAGGACGTCTATCCTTCCCGCCCAACTGAGAACGGTTCTCTGTCCGTACGGAAAGTCGGAAGAAAGAGAGCTGGGGAAAAACTTACAGGGATTCCTCCTTCGGGCAACTCGACCTCGGGTCGGTACACGTCCCCTTCCCCAGTTCTACCACCCCACTCCACCCCGGGTCACTGGTACCTGGGGGACATTGATCCTTCCTGACGGACGAGGGACGAGAGAGGTGCACCGAAGAAACGAGACACAGTCACCTCGGGCGCGAATACTTTATCCGTTCTCCCCTGCACCTCCGTCCTCGGACGAAGGAGGTTGGGGGTCAGTAGGAAAACCCCCGCCCCCACCCCCACGGGTCCACACCCCCACCCCGACACCGGCGTCGGACTTGTCCACCTAAGACACAGACCCGAGCAGACAGCACCTCCTCCAGCAGTCACAGTGCCCGACGCCAGGGGCACCCGTCTGGACCCTTCCGAGGAGTTTTAGGTCCCCTCCTACCCCCGACGGATGGGGGTGGGGGTGTTGTGCGGTAGGAAGAGAGTCGAGGTCACGGGAGGAGGGTCCAAGGAACCCCGTTCCCCCTGACGTCGACGAAGAGTGTCTTCCCGTACTTGGGACCAGTGGGACTCCGACCGGGACACCCCTCTGCCTTCCTCTGTCTACCTGTCGACCGTTGGAGAGGGTGAACTTTTCAAACCCTAAGGTTCAGGCGCAGGGAGAACCGCGGTTCCCTTGTCATCGGGTCAACAAGGTTTGGGTAGCAGTCCTGTGGACGCGGGAAGACCTGGCACTGGGAGGCTAAAGACCCGGATTACTACCGGCACAAGACCCGTCCCGTCCCATTTCGGGGCGACCCCCGACAAGTCTCGTCGGGACCACACAGGAGGTCGGGGGAAGAGGCACACAACGGACCGGTAGGGGCAACCGGCCCGGAGTCCCTCCGAGTCGGGGTCCCCGACCACCACTCACACCGAGACTGCTGTACCCCTCCTCCGACGCACGGACGAGACCCCCGTCACCCTCGTCGGGGGTCAGACGTCACACAGACACCGAGGACCCCCCACTCCCTATCTCGCAACAGGCTACAACTACCTTCCTTCTTCACCCACCTCCCCCACACCCAAAGAGGTCCCGTCGCTCCTCCGCACAGAACATACGACCTGAACACCTGCCACGAGCATTTGTATGACACAACTTCGACACTCCGACGATCCCTCCACAGAACCCCCACGGACACTCGGACAGGCTCCGGACCGTCCTCGCTAGTCCCAGTGTCGTCTTCGCTGAACTGTCTCCGGACACTTTACATGATTTCCCATGTCGGCTCAAGTGACTGAGACCGGCGCCGACTACCTTAAACGACCAAACCTTTTACATCTCACCACAGGCGGTCCACAGAGACTATGGTCTCCCACCGATCGTACCTCCGGCCCCTACCGTGTCTACGGGACCCCCACCCCCTTGGAAGAACGTCTCGTCCTTTTTCACGTCCCTCCGGACTCTCCACAGTCCGGTCTTACTGGGAAGGACCCAGAGTCTGGTACGGGAGGCGGGTGGTCCCGTCCGTCCCACCCCATCTCGGGAACTCTCCTTAGGTGTCTCTCTATGGGGTCCTCCCGTGTGCGAATCGGGACGAGACGACCGGCAGACCAAATCTCCTGTCCGACCGGGTCTTCCGAACGCAGACACACTCGACGAGAGACAGGTCAGGGGAGAAAACGAAAGGGAGACCAGACAAGACAACGGTCCTGGAAGGAAGGGAACCTGGGGTAGGGGGAGAAACCCCTCTACCTCGCCTCAACCGGGGTACTCCGCCCTGCGGCCCGTCCCCACCGACCCGACCGTCCGCCCCCCGGTCACACCCACCATCTCCTCCTCGGACGCACCGGGGGAGAAACCTCCGTGTCGAGAAACCGAAAGGGAAACCTCTGTCTACGAGAGGACGAGAAGAAAGACGAAGGTACGAAGGAGGTACCTGGATTACAGGGACTTTCGCGGCGGAGACCGGCACTAAGAGAGAGAGAAAGTGAACTGGTTGGACAGGACGGAGAACCAAAGTCGACACTTGAGACTAGTCTCGTAGGGTCCACATAGGCCGCGGGAACAGCAAACGTCACGGAGAATGCTCGTGAGCCGGTCGGTTCGCCCTCTCAACCAGGTGCACGAGCTACGATTCTGAGTCCGTGTCTTCCCGACTCTCGGTGTCGACCCGATATGGAGAGAGAGGGGTCTACATGTAGGTTACAAGGACACCTGTCCAGGTGCAGACTCAGTGGGTACCACCTACACCTGGGAACGCTCCCCGGAGACCACGGGGACCACGGGGAGGGAGAGTGGGCCGTGGCAGGAACCCCAAGTACGGACACTGTAGGGTGTACCTTCCGGAGGATTAGACACAAACCGTTCGCTCCCTTGCCGGGTCGCACCATACAATAACTGAGTGTCGAAGGGAGGCTAGCTCACTACCCCGCCCCTACACTGACGTCTGGGGTGCATGAAAGACGAACGGGTGTGGACAATTTCTCGGTGCACTGACGTGCACCCGTCCCGGTGGCGCGACCCTCCCGTCGGGCCGGTGGCCACAACCGGCCCCCAGACCGACAGTCCCCCCGGTGGCGGGGGTCGCAGGGGCGAAGGACGCGCCGGGGACGCCGAGACAACGGGACTCCGGAAGACCCGTCGACACAGTAGCAGGAAGTGCTAAGACCTTTGAAACCAGAGGACTCAGTGGCGGGAGGGGCAGAACACAAAGGTCTTACGCCTCCAACGTCGAAAACCCCCGGGGACAGTGCAGAGTGAGCGAAGGACACATAGACCACACAAACTGCACTCTCGCCAGAGGGGGCATCTCAGTCCCGCGGGGAGGGGTTAGGCGGTTGCCGACGAGTGTGTCCTGCGGAGGGCGACGTGCCTACGTGGGACTCTTCGGGACAGAGACGAGGGTGAGGCCCGGGTCGGCGGGTACGACTCCAGTCGAGGGGCCACCGACACCCGTGCCGGCCGGGGTCCGGGCGACCGAGTGACGACGCACGGATACTGTGCTCTCGGCAAGGACCATGACACTGCCTTGGGGCCTCCGTGCGCCTCGTACCGAGAACCGGAGGACACGGGTGGTGCCCACGGTCCGGGCCCCTGCCGGTCCAATTACCGATGCTACCCGTACTGGACAATTCACTTTCCCCGAGTCCCGACCCTCCCCAGTGTCCACCTGACTCCACCCACGCCACCACGGCCCGAGACCAGGTCCCAGGGAGAGTCGAGGGGAGTCGGAGAGGAAGGAACGTCCGAGGGAAAGAAGGAGTCGAAAGAGAAAAAAAGAAAGGGAGGATACAAACCCTCAGGTAAGTTCCGACGGGTACCCGACCATGGCAGGATCGGTCTCTAATATCTCAAACCTTCGAGAAGACGAGACCCCGAACGGTGGTCGGACCCAAAGAATTTCTTTAAATGTCCGCACAATTTCTAGGTTCCGGTAGAGACCTCCACCACTCCCTCGGAACCGTTGTCGTCTCTGGTGAAGGTCCTGCTGTCCTTCCTTTCACCGTGAGGCACCCGTGGACGACCCGTGTGGACGACGGCGTGTCCGCAGGTCTCGGACTTTTGTCGCTTCAGGTCGGGACGATGGAAGGGTCGTTACTCGCCGGGATCTTTATCTTAGGTGAACGCACACTGTGAGAGGGGACCACCCACACTTACACAGTCTCCCCTGCCGTTCCCCTCCCATCTCCAGAGGTCCACCGACTAGAAGTGGTGACTACCCCCACACACTCTCCGCTCCCCCTTCAATCAAGTAGGAAACTAAAGACTACCATTTTAAGCATACACCGGTGACCTCTCACGACCCTTCTCGTCCCCCCATCCTTGTCTCGTATTTACTTCTACTGAGTAGTGCGACGGGGCGTCTTGATTGGCGGGGAGTGGAAACCATCAAAGACCCACACCTACACCTCCTCTAACAAAACAACGGTTCCTGCGGAATTCAAATTTCCCTGTCTTCCTGCGTCCCCTGTCACCCAAAGGTCGGAGGTGGGACCCGACGGTCCCCTCGGAGGGTGAACCCGGCAGTCGGGGTCACCCGACGAGCTCGTGGGTGACCTTCCGTCTGAGACAAGGGCCCTCAACGAAACACCATACCTTCGTGTCTCGGTTCACCGACCCTGGGGTGATTGAGGACCCTGTCGGGGACGGGGTTTCGTATATATTCGAGGACCTCCCACCGGCACCCAGACACAGGTCTGAAGGTCACCGTCGACGGGACAACCAGTCGAGACCCAGAGACCCACTCACTCCGACTACCTAGTAAACAGTGGACATTCAAGACTGAGACCAGAGGGTCGAGACGGGAGGTCTCGGAACACCCTATTTGGGTCTGTGGTGCTCGGCGTCGGCCCGAAGAACAGGAATTTTGGACTCCGACACAGGGACGGTGAAGGGACTCGGGAGAGTGCCAGGGTGGGCAACGAGCACCTTTCGACCGACGTGTCACACACCCTGACCTCACCGTCCTCCCTCCACCTTGGAGACCGACCAGAAGGTCCTCGTCCACTCTCCCACGCCACTACAACGGCCCTACCCCTTCGGGCTAGGCCCGGTCCCTTACCGCACGTCCTTACAAGTAGGCGCCGTCCACACGTGCGTCCGGGCACACTCCCACTCGAGGGCGGCCCTGGTCTCCTTAGGGTCGGGGGGTCCGAGGGGGGCGTGCACACGGGAATATATCGACAGCGGGACGAGGGCCTCAGGCCCATCTCTGTGGGGGCCTGGGGTGGCCTGTGTGCGTCCCTCGGACGGCGAGCGAGCCGGGGCCCGGCTGAGAGTCCTATCAGAACAGTAGTGTCGGTCCTCAGTCGACAGCCAAGCCCTTCGACAGGGGCCCAAAGTGCCACGACCCGGTCTTTATATTAGGAGGACAAACCGTCCTCGGGACCCAGAAACCGTCCACAGGGGTACCGGATAAAATTTGACTTCCCTCGTCTCTCTCCATGGAGGGCCCGATTCGGTCCTGCGGAGGGACCTCCCCGACCAACGACCCCCGACCGGCGAAAGAGGGAGGTACCCGGGCCCTGGGGACAGAACCCCCTCCCGTCTCCCACCTCCGGCCCGAGAACGTCCCGGAAGACCTCCTCCCAAAAGTCCTAGTGCACCGACCGGCCCGACCCCGCCGTCCATCCAAACAGACAAAACGGAGACACTATGACACCGACACGAACTCGTCCCCCGGACCGGTGACACAAATGGAATGGTAGACCCTTTACCCCCGGGTGCTCCGAGACGGGACCGAGAGTCTCGCGGGGGCACTGGAGGTTCTTTCCGGCACTTGAGCAGACTCTACATGGCTGGGGCCAGTAGGACGAAATGACCGGTCTCAGTGGAAGGGGTGGTCCGTTTCGGGTGACATTCATCTGGGTCCAAGGACTCTTTTGGGTTATTGCTCGACTACCTCTGTCCGTCGTCTCCGGCAGGGTAGTGAGTTTTCCGACGACGACCGAGCCACTTACCTTCTTACTGGCAGTGGGTACTTCTTGGTCACACCGGACATGAAGTCTCGAACTCAAGACCCAGACCGACCGGCTCGGAGAGCGACCTATTCTAGGGGTTGGAGAACTCGGAGCCAAAGAGCCCATTTCCCCTACGGCTCCCACGACTGGAGGATCCACAGTCACCCGTGCTCTGCTCTACCGCCAGACGTCCGTCCGGCGACGGCGGTCAGTGACGACTCGCTAAATCACGGACGTCACTGACAGGGTCTAGGAGCAGCATCTGTCTCCCGCGAGCGGGGCTACGACTACGGGCCTCTCCTACCCGTGGGTAGCCGGGTCCTGGTCGAAACCACCTTTGAATCAGGGACGGGTAGGTCCACGTCCTCGAGGGCCGTCCCTAATCTACCTCGGGTCAGAAACCCCGGTCCTACGGGTCCCGTCACCACTTCTCCACAAGTAAGAGCTCCCCTTCATCCCTTCCCCGGCACCGTACCGTCCAGAGTTCCCCGTCGTACGGGGACCACTACAAACACAGGTGACACGGAATCGGGTCCCCTCGGGAGAGGCCCGACCCTTCCACCGACCAATGTCGAGACCTCTGACTACGTGTCGTCCACCCCCCTATTCTTGCCTTGCCTGTCTGTCCTGACCCCTGAGTCGGGCCGGGGCGACCAATCGGAACTTGTCGTCACGGGTGGAGGAGCCTACCCACACTCTCCTGTACTCTGTCACCCAGACTTTGTCGGCCGGATCTCGAATCGTGCTTCGGGACGAGGCACGTACCACCGACACTACCACTTGAACCGTTGGGGTCGACCCACCCCCGGGGAGGACACAGTCCGGTCCATGACCGACGGAAGTCCCGAGTTTGAAGAAGAGATCTGGAAAAGACCCGAACCGTCCTCCATTCCCAGAGAAGGAACGAGAGCGGGAAGGGGAGGGGAGGGGTGTGGGGGTATGACCTCCGGATTTATGTCACCACTACCACCTCAAGAGCAAAATCTCCGTCCCCTCTTGGCAGGTGTCCAGGTACTTCTTGACCTGTGACCACGAGCCGAACCCGACGTGGACCCAGTCCCAACGTCCGAGGAGGATTGGGCCGGGCCCGGACTCAAGGACCGAGGTCTGGGCACGAGTCGAGTAAACAGGTGGTCTCTCTCCTGAGACCACTTCCGGGACCTAAGACGGAACAGGTAGAACTGCCACTTCTACTGCGTCGTGGGTCACGGACCACCAAGACTTTGGTCCGTGACAAGGTACACGAAAAGCATAAGTTTGAATAAAATCGAAGTTTGGGTAAATTGTCCAAACCTTCTACTCAGTGTCGACTCGACACGCAACGATTCCCGAAACAAAAGTTCGTACGGCAAACAAGGGGTCAGGACGGGAAAATTATGACTAAGGCTCAGTCAAAGGGAAATACCGGGTAGTTGCCAATGTTCGTACGTCGCGTCAAACTGTACCAGAGGAGGGAGACACCAGGAGACGAAGACACGTCCCACCTACGAGAAACGTGTACACACGACTGACAACCCACTTAAATAAACAACCAAAGGTCCCCTACCTCTCCGGTCTGTCTCCCGTCGTCGACGGGGTAGCGGCGCTCCCGTCGAGACTGCGGTCGGACGGGGGGTACGGCCGGAGGACAACACGAGTGGTCGAGGGGAAGGGGGTCGGGTCTCGGGCCCTATCGCCAGGTACCAGTCGTCCTGGTCACTCCTCGTTCCGTCCACCGCCTCGACGTCCGGACCACCCACGTCCTGCCAGTTGGGACTCCGGACCGGGGTGGACAGGGCGGTCGAGGCCCGAAATAAATATCTCTTCGGCGTAACCCACTCGGGTCGCGCAAACACGTGCCGGGAGTAGACTGGTGCCGTACACCTGGGACCCCACGGGACTCCTCTGCACCGGGGGCGCGACTGGACCCAAACTCAGGACCATCGTCGACGGGCCGGGACGGGTACCGGAGTAGCGCATTACCCTCGTCAGGCGGTCCCTCGACTTTTTCCTTTGCCCGACACGGCTGGGTCGATAATAATTTGAAAAGAGATCGTGAAAGAGGGGTGAGTCGGGAAGCGGTGGTACGAATGCCCCGACAGGGATACGGTGGGGTCTTCCGACACCGGCGGTACTCGGGTATGTCCCTCCTCCCCGCCCCCGGACACAATCAACGGCCACCCTACGGGGAGGAAGCCACCGTCTCCTCGTCGACCGAAAGTCTTTCTTGAAGAACCCTGTAGAACGAATATGGGGTCTTCGGTCGCTCGGAAAGAGAAACCCCCTGGGAATCTTACTCCGAAGGGACCACTGAGTGTATCATTTCTTAGACGGGTGTAGTCCTTCTAGGGGACCTCTTCCCTTACCGTTGGGTGAGATCATAAGAACGGATCCTTTAGGGTATCCGTCTCCTCGGACCTCCCGATGTCAGGCACCTCAGCGTTTCTCAACCTGTGCTCACTCGTTGATTGTGAAAAGTGAATCTTACTCCGTTGTAGAAAGTCCACTTCAGGAACACACCCGTTCACTTACCCGGGAACCGCCGTCCCGTCACGACTCTTCCCGACCGGAGAGAGCCCAGGCCTCTACTCGACTCCAAGTCCTCTACCAGACCGGAGGGAAACCACCCTTGTTTCGACCTGGGAGAACCACAGAGACTTCCTACCCATGGTCGAAGACAAACACAGGAACTCACGTTCTCGACAGAAAAAAACGATCACTATTGGAGTATCTCGACCAACGACAGTAGGTGGAGAGAAAAAAAGAAATTTTCTCAAAAAAGAAAAATTCTCGTGAAAATCCGAATGGTGTTTTAACTCTCCTACCAAGTCTCTATTGGGAATGTGGGGGACGGGGGATGTTCGAGTCGGAGAAGGGGGTAGTGGTTCTGGGGGGTTGTCTACATTGTAAGCAGTGGCTCCTACTGACATGTACCTGTGCAGCACCAGTGGGCTTCAGACATCAAATGCGCTTCCAAGTACGAACCACAACACACACGACACCTAAACTGCACATGGGTGGTCATATCACAGTACGTCTCATAAAAGAGATTCTCAGGAGACACAAAGTGGAGAAGTGGGAGTGGGGTGGGGGTTTGGGACCGTTGGTAACTAATTAAGAGACAGAGGTGTCAAAACGGAAAAAACCTTACATATGAACCTTAGTATATCACGCACGGAAAAGTCTACCTGAGGAAAGTGAACCAGTATACGTAAATTACAGGTCGGCGCATCTCTACCCCGAAGGGACCACCGAGTAAGTCATTTCTTAGGTGGACGTTACACCCGCTGGACCCAAATTAGGGACCCGACCCTTCTAGGGGACCTCTTCCCTGAGCGATGGGTGAGGTCAGGAGACCGGACCTCTTAAGGTACCTGACATATCAGGTACCCCAACGGTTCGCAGTCTGTTCTGACTCGGCGAAAGTGAAGTGTGCATCTCTATTTCTTAGGTAGACGGTTACGTCCTCTGCGCCGAAACTAGGGACCCAGTCCCTCTAGGGAACCTCTTCCTTTACCGTTGGGCAAAGTCATAAGAACAGACCTCTTAGGGTGTCTGTCTCCTCGGACCACCCGACGTTAGGTACCTTAGCGTTTCTCGGCCGGTGGCGAATCGTCGACTCGTACGTACGTGTATAGAAAAGTACCACACTCCCAAGTAAACACAAGTCGTGACTTATAGTAAGGTGACAGACATACCTGATACGTCTTACTACCTCCCTACTCCTTTTGCCTCCTCCGATACCCCCTCGGTCGTCGGTCTCCCCGGACCCCTGGAGGTCCACCAACCGGATCTTAGACGTGTTCCTTTACGACCCGGGACCGTCTCTACGGGTCCCAGACCCGACGTCTCTTCTGTACCGACCCGACGAGACTTGGGCCCCCTCCGCGGAGACCGCCCCAGGACTCGTCCCCGCCGGGTCACCGGCTCAGGGGATCCGGTTCCGGCGTCCGGACCGCGACCCACGGAGCGACACGGCTCGTCACAGACCAAGAAGGGTCTTCCGCTCACACAATATTTATCGCCTACTGCCCAACGTGACTCTCGACGGAGATCGCATTAGCGGCTAAAACTCTCACGAGACCGCTCCCGGCTCCCCTGCCGACCCAATTTAAACCGAGACTACCGACCAACCGTAAAGAACTCGGCCCACGATTAGGGAAGCCCTCCAGTCTGTTCGAGGGATCGTCGCGGGGGCTAGAACTGAAACTCCGGTCCAATTGAGAAAGCTCCCCCGACGTTTTTCTGGGGGTTTCAGCACTGCTGAGGTGCAACAGGTGTGGTCTCGTCCTCGGCAGTCCCCGACCTGAAGTCCTCCCAGGCAGGTCCCCTCTCGACCCTGGACGTCAGGTCTCGCCTGACACGACACCCTGGCAGAGAGGGTGTCCCGACAGGCCCCCTTCCTGCGAGACCCCGTCGGGACACCAGTAGCACACCCCGTCTCTGGTGCACGAAGAGGGACCCGTCATCGAATCCAGGTCCGGACGGAACGGTTCCCAGTCCCACGACCCCACCGTGACAACTTCCAGTCCCAGGACAGGGGAAGGGGTGTCAGACTACGTGACTCTGGGTGAGGGGTCTCTGAGGGATACTCATCCTCGTCCCTCGTGGGGGTGGTACCAAGATCCGAAGGTACCAAGGACGGGGGTAGGACAGATGACTCGACCTCGTGGCGGCACGGAAGCCGTCTCGCTCCCATTGAAACGTCGGACGGACGAGGAGCCCCAAGGGGTCCCACCGCCCACCCGCCAAAAACCGACGGTCGGAGTACCCTCCACGGGCGACGAAGGGGCTTTTCGCACCCCAGACCGGACCGAAAGAGGAGGTCGGAGTGGAAAAGGAAGACCTACACCCCAGGACGAGGTGGAGGACGATGGCACTTGCCCGGCATGAGAACGCGAAGAGTCTTGGAGGAGACGTCCGGGCACTTCGATCCGGGGCACCTCACAACGCGGGGGTTTCCCCGGCAGGGGACGAAATACCGGCGACAGTGAGGCGCGAGTGAGGGCAGTGTCGGCGCCGCAGGTTCTAGCCACCGCGACGAACAAGCCAGTAGTTGGATTGGTCAGCTTCGGGAGGCTCTACGACACCCTTATTTAATAAAGGTTGTTCGAGAGACCCGAGGAGACGACTCGGGGGTCGGCGGGAGAGCGGTCGTAGAATCGGCCCAAAGACCTCGGAGGACGGTAGGCAGGGGGAACCGGAAGACAAGGGGAGGTGCACAGGAAACGTGGAAGACCCTGTAGCAGAGAGATTAGTCAGTGACACGTGACTCAGCCCTCGAAGTCCGTCCCGTGACTACGACGCCCCCGGGTCTGTACCCGTCCTGGTCCGAAAAAAACAAAACAAAACAAAAAAGTCATAAATTCATGCATATATAAACCGACACGACCCAGAATCAACTTCGTGCACTCTAGAACTCGACACCGTACGATTGGAAGCAACGCCGGACACCCTGGACTGGTGCCTAGCTTGGGTCCTGGGGACGTAACTATCGAACCTCAGAATCGGGAACCGGGTCGTCTCTTTAGGGCTCCTAACCCGAAATAGGAAGTCAAAGAAGTACGAGAAACGGTGTCTGGCTACCGGGACTTCCTCCTGTAAATTGGTCGAAACACCCACTCGATCCTCTTCCTGCCAGGAGAAAGATACTTTTCCCCCTGTCAAACCACTATTCCTTCGACTGAAGAGACAAACCGTCCTCACTCTACCAAGGGTCGCCCACTCGACCCGTCCCTCGTACCGGCGAACGGAGAGGTTTTGGAATTGACAGTCCGGTCTCCCGTACCCGAGGAGTGTCCCGTACCTCTCGGGCACTTCGAGACCCGTACCCTCACCGAACCGTCTTCGTCAAAAAGCCTTCTTATTAACTCTCCCCGTCTCTCCACCCCCGCGACGCCATCACAACCCGGGGACTCCCAGGTCGGGGAACGCGCACCGAACCAGGTAGGACCCGACGTAGATGTGGGGTCACCAGGTCGGATCCTGGTCGAGTCCCCGACCCCCCGAGTCCTTCCCTCTTGGACCCGTTCTAAGTGACCCCCAGGCTCACCCGGACCCTACACAGGAAGGTGGGTTCCTATAGAGCTTTAGAGAGTCCATAGGACAGGTGACCCTACCCCTTCTTCTTGCGTCCGGGGGCTGAGGACTCCTTGCTCCTGAGACTCGTAGGGACCGGATCCGACACTCCGAGTAGGGGAAGTCCTTCGCCGATTCTCGTCTCCCTCGGAAGTGGGGAGGGACCCGAACCTCGACGACAAACCGTAAACTCTGGTTCTACAGTCCGCTCAACCAAGAATAGGAGCAGGACGAGGGCAGTTCCGACACTCCTCGATCCCCACCATAACTTACTTGGTCCTCCATAACTTACCGTAACGTGGTACAGGGAGGGGGGAGTGACTTGGACGAGGGTCCCAGAACAGGGGTTCTTGTAAGACCTAGCCCCTGTGTGACTTATCCATCGTATCTCACACCCTCGATCGTCTCCGACCACTGGCCCGGGTCCCGCACCTCCTCCGACTTTTCCGTCTCCGGTCTAACACCTCTCAGAGCCTCCGGTACCCTCCACTAGATCCTAAACAAGGTGTGTGGTCCCCTTGGAAACCTTCAAACTTGTTCCTGGTAGTGTGACGAGACGTCTCTCCCATTGCCTTCCCGTTCTCACTGGCGACCCTTTGGTCCTTTCCTGACGTCTCCAAGTCCCTTCAGTCCCCCACCGTCTCCTCTGCCCTCCCAAGACAGACGACCCCTGTGTTGAGCCTCCATCTCAGTACTCCTGGACGACGACCCACTACCACCCTCTCGTCTCTCAGTACCCGTTGAGCCCGAGGGGAACCGAACTCGTAGTCCGAGTGATCGACCGGGGTAATTCGCACTCCACAGACATTCCGTAGGTACACCTTCAGTGACGCCCGTTCACCCATCCACGTCCTAAGACTCGGGTCCCTCCCCGTGGGGAGAAGGTGGGCCACCGTCAGTCTACCTCGCCAGGGAACCCTGTGAGCCTCCCGGACACTCTACCGGTCGAGACGACGTGTACCAGGGAC
Organism: Capra ibex; assembly: GCA_006410555.1. NCBI lineage: Eukaryota > Metazoa > Chordata > Mammalia > Artiodactyla > Bovidae > Capra > Capra ibex. The sequence continues at coordinate 86,836,243 of SJYO01018757.1, read as the reverse complement.
CGTAGCAAAGACGGATTATTACCGGAAACCTTCCCTTCTTTCTACTACCGTACTGACTCAGGGTGTCTCCTACGTTCAACCACTAGGGACGCCAGTGTTCGGAGCCCGNCCCACCCCACTCCTGTGTCGACGCAAACTGTACTGTCGTAAGACACGGTGATTTCTCAACCGTAAGTACGTTTCCGAACTGGGAATGTCCGGCACCGTCACATTCCCCTCCCCGGAAAAGTGGGTCCCCTGGTCGACCCCCGACGTATCTTCTTCGACTTGGTAGAATCAGGGTACGACGGTACCCTCAAACGGAAACACTTTTGTTTTCTTTGTTAATGGGGAACCCTCGGACGATATACGTCCCACGACCGCCTCTACGCTTTTTCTCAGTCGGATCCGTTTTGGTCTTTCCTTACTGAGAACACCCCGCTGTACACAATCCACCACATTCCACGAAGGTCACTATCTCGAGTCTCGAGTACTCGGGAAACGTCCTTCTTACCCGTGACGGTCCACCACCCACCGTCTCCCCGCACCGACCCCCTTCTCGACCACCTCTCCGCGTGTCCTTCCCTGAACCCCATGGAGTGTCTCCCTAGACACGGGACCTGACACCCCTCTCTCGTGGCACTATTACTTTTCTACTCGGACGTCCTCCAGACCTCACCTACGACACGAGTCCTCAAGGTCGGCATAGACACCTACATGGGGTCCGCCCCACACGTCTCCCGTCACCACTGTCCCCCTCCACCCCACTGGTTGTCCCCACGAAGGGCCACGAGACCGGTTTTCCTACCCAGTAAGCTCACCCGCGTCCCCTCAACGTCCCTCCGCCGACCTTCTAAACTCTACCACTCTATGCCCTCCCGTTAATTACTGCCACTTCTGTCAGAACATACTACAATCCGGTACGAGAACAAGACTTCCGCAATCTTCAAAAGAGGCTCAATTCGAAGTGTTGTTTGGAACGTCCATGGTGTACGTCAAAACCCCCTCAATCGTAATAAGAGGGGTAAAAGGTTCTACTCCTGAGACAGTGCCCGAAGGGACCTCCGAGTCACCCATTTAGTAGACGGACGATCACGTCCTCTGGGTCCAAACTAGGGACCCAGCCCTTCTAGGGGACCTCTTCCCCTACCGTTGGGTGAGGTCATGAGAACGGACCTCTTAGGGTACCTGTCTCCTCGGACCACCAGATGTCAGGTCCCTCAGCGTTTCTCAGTCTGTACTGACTCCCCGGTTTGGTTGGTTTTGGTTAGTCTCAGTGTCTCCAGTGGACCCTGCTCCGAGTAACGCCGTCCCCGTCTCGACCCCAAGGTTTCGGTCCGACTTAGCGGCCGACGTCTAGGTTCAAAACTAAGGACCTACCTCCTGACCAACCCCCTTGCACAGGGGTCTATCGCCTGTACCTCCCTTTCCGTGTAAAAGTCCTCCGACTCTGTCTGTGGGACCAAGTCTCCTGTAGTCAGTCTCTCGCACACTGTGGTACCTCTCCTGCGTGACTACTGGTCAGGCTGACTTCCCGGGACCTGGAAACCGCTGGACTCTCCGTCCCGTCGCGGATACACCAATCGTACTGGGGGTAGGGCCACGTCCGCGTCCCGGGAGGTGTCTTCTGCCGCACAGGCGCCACAGTCGAGGCGACCGTGTCCTACGCGACGAGACGCCCCGACAGCACGAAGGGGGTGGGGCGGGGTCGTGACCAGGGGTGGAAGGACCGGGAACCACTGGGCGAAACTTCTCTTCCCTGTCTTAGACATACTGAGGGAATCTCCAAGCGAACACGTTTTCTCCAGTCTCAAAAGGACTCTACTTCGGCCTGAGACCGAGGGGGTCTCGTCGACCATGGCACCTGGATTTTAGAAAAAAAAAAGGCTATTGAAGATGAAGGGCTCCACGTTTTGAGACGGCTCACCTACCCTCGCCGGGGAGAGGGACAATTAGACTGCCACAGATACAGCACCCACGGGACCTCCGTCGTGGGACTTTGGACAGGTGAATGTTAGAAGAAGAAAGACAAAGGAGGACTGACGGCACAGTCGGACATAGAGGTTTTTTGTGAGAAATCTCTCGAAGCCCCTTTGCACCTCGACGTTTCACGGTCGCAGACGTAAGACGGCCAGGAGTAGGGAGAGGCAGAGGACGAAGCACAAAAAGACAGCTTATTCGTTTTCGGTCTCGTTTAAATAAGGACCCCTACCCTAGAGTACTTTTACGCACCATTAACAAAGAAAAACGATAACAGTTATACAAAGACAAGACAAGGAACTTGAGACGGGTCGAGGACGGTTGGGTGCGCAGTGTAGCTCCAATAAAAAGGCAAACGGGAAATACTTTACCGGAGGAAAGGACGGTCCACAGCCACACCCCTCGTGAACAGAGACACACACACACACACACACACACACACACACACACACACGTGCGACGTCTTCTCCCCCGGGTCTCCTCTCCCCCTCTCGGTAAAGTCTAGACGAACCTCCAACCGGAGGGGGTCGGGACCTGAACTAGTTTCTCGAGTGTGGGGAGACGAAGAAGGAGAAACCCCTTCGCGGACTCGAGTCTGCACCAACTAGGGCTGAAACGTAGGACCAACCCATATTAATCGTCAGAACTAAGGTACAGTAGTACCGGACTTCGGGACGGCAGGACATACACACACACATATACACACACAAAGTCCCCAACCAAGGACGGGACAAGAGACGGACGGGGGAACTGGCACCCTGGGACAGAGTAGAGCCCCGTGGACAAAGGAATTGACCCCCTAAACTCGGCACCACCACCCCTCCCGTCGAGACGATGACAGGGGAGGATGACGGAAGGGATTCCCTTCACCCCAGAGAGACTGGTAGTCTGGTGAGTAGCCCGCAGCCGGTACCTGGAAAGAGGGTCGGCGACGCGACTGGACCGGTCACTACGGGGTGGAGTGAGACCCCTCCGTCTCTCCACCCGAGGGTCGAGCCCCTGTTTGGCAAGTCGGAGTCTCTGGAGCGGAGGTGTGGGGTTTGACCTGTGTCGATAAAAGGAACGGAGAGCCGATCCCACCCGCCCCTCGGCTCATCTTTTGGATCCGAGAACCCCGACTCCACCCTCCACCCCTATAACACTCCAAGCTGGAAGACAACCTTTCCACCCACGACCCCGAGTTCCTCCCTCCCTCGACGGTCGTACACCAGCACCCGACATGGAAAGTCCCAAGTGGGGAGGTGGATGGGTGAGACGGGTTTCCGAGTGGACAGGCAATTGAGCCTTGTATGCGCCCCGGCACGGAGGGGCGCACACCACGACCTGCCTGTCTACCGGGAAGAGGACGGTATACGAGGCCGGACAAATTCACAGTCCCGACCTTCCCCCGAGACGGGAGAGCGGTCCCGATCCCTCCGCGAGGACAACGACTCGACCTGTGACCCGACCGAAAGGGGTAGGGGCGTGGGGAGACAGGGGGACACCGAGACAGGTGTAGACCGGATCTCGAGTCGACCCACGGTCCCTGTGCGTGTCTCTCTCCACTCCCGTCGCCCCGTAGTGGCCGGTCCAGTCGTGACCCTCCGTCCTCTTTCCAGGTGCCGGCTACTCACCAGTCTGCCAGCCTCGACGACGTCCACAATCCGCCACCAGTCCCGTCCCGACCGGTCGGACCTCCTCGTCCACCCGTGCGGTCGTCTGTGAGCTCCCGGGACCCACCCTGACTCTTTCCACGTCTCCCCTCCCCCTTCCGAGAACCCACTCGCCCCACGACACTCGGTCCGTCCCCACACCTTCCCTGGACTCTCAAGTGCGGCTCCTCACCCCTCCGAGACCGGGTTGTGCGGAATAAAAATCTCCGTCCAGAGCCACAGTCGCCACCCCGCCCGTGCACAGACTAATCTAAATCGAACACAGACTACGTCGCTAGTGCTAGCAATAAAACCGAACCTCGCAACGACCCTTGGACTGAGATGGACAGCGACGGCGAACGAGTGAGCGGCCCCCTTACCTTGACTGGGCTCCCTCCGGTCCCTGAAGGGATCACTCGGAGGCTAGAACTCTTGGGGACCCCCGTCCCCGGGGACCGTAGGTCCCTCTCCTTCGCCCCTCGGGTCAGGACGAGACCTAGGTGAGTCTGGGGAAGACCCAGTGTCTCGGTGAAGGGCGGGCGGCGGGCAGGCGGAGTCGGGCGGGGGAGACCGTGACCGAAAGGCGAATAGAATTAAATAACTACTTTTGAACAAAATGCCAGGTCTCGTGTCTGCCGTCGTCGAGGGACGGTTTTCTTTCGTCCGAGCGTCTCGCCCTTTCGGTCGACGGAGGGCCTCTACCCGCAGATCCCTGACCCGCCCGCCGTCTCACCCCTCCCGCGCACACCCGACTGCCCACACACCGGACCCACCCGGGGCGACCCGTGGGGACCCCCGACCCCCGACTCCTGGGGACAGGTGGTGACCGGGGACCGAATGTCGGCGAGACGACCCAAAGTCGTCAGACCCGCTTACTTCCGGTATTTACGAGTATTGCTGGGAGCAACTATCGAGACACTTCCGCGGTGCGACCCTTCAAATAAAAAAGCACTTAGAGTAAGTTAAGGTTGATGTTGAGACACACCATCCTTGGCACTTAATGGAGTAAACTTTCTTGTTCGGGACGTTTCAACAAAAGACTCGAAGGGACCGGACATGGACTCTCGTGGCACTTGAACTTTACTCCGGTTTCGGCAGGGTCGGGGTGGGGTCTGAAGTCGGACCAGGGCACGAGAAGACGAGGAGTGCCTACGGAAAGGCCGGCCCAGAACGGCCAGGTCGGTCTCAAGGGCGAGGACACACCGGTACCGGACCGAGCCCCCTCCATGACCCCGGGGACGTCTCCCTGGCCCGACTTCCCGTAGCCCCGGCGCCAGTCCGGAGGGACTACGGGGAAGGATTTCTCTCCTTTCAGAGTACAGGGAAGGACCCTCGAGGAGACTTGAGTCAGAGGACCACCCAGTCTTCGTCACAGGAGTCCTCGGACACCCGGCACGCCCCCCGCCACTACCCGGAAGTCCTCTGCTCCGACTCCGAGGGCGCTCGAAGTCCCCGGAGCAGGAACTACGCCCATCGTCGTTTGGGGCCCACTGACACCCTTCGTACACCTTCTGGGGGAGGGGGTCCTTTGACCCCGCGCCCCTTACCTAGCCAAGGTATTCGAGGAGACCCACATCGTGATCTCCGTGCCTTTCTTCCAAACGACTCGAGGTCCGAGCACACAAAGTAAGGAAGACCGAAGGAGAACGTCGCCCTATCGGTTATCAAAGGTGTTTAGACAACTTTAGTCGCTTCACCCGTCGGGACCAACCGCGCTGAATATGGGGGGGGCGGGGGACATACGGGGAGAGGGAAACCCCCGTGGGGATCGCTACCCAGGAGAGGACGTGGGTGGGTCGGACGTGGGTCCTGCTGGCAGACGACAAGGAGGGGAGACACTAGAGAGGGACCTGACACAGACCCGGGAGAGAAGGGGTTGTGAAGAGGGACGGAGGAAACTGAGTCTGACCCGGCGTTTCAACAGCTCTTACAAATTATTTTACTTCTAAATTTTTGAACGAATAAAAAACAGACAAACTCCGTGTCTCTAACAAAAAAATTTTTTGTTGTTGTTTTGAACCGCTACCGCGGGGTGAGGTCACGAGAACGGACCGTTTAGGGTACCTGCCCCCTCGGACCACCCGACGTCGGGTACCCCAACTGCCTCCTCGGACCACCCGACGTCGGGTACCCCAACGCTTCTCAGTCCGTGCTGATTCACTGAAGTGAAAGTGAAAAGTGAGAGTACGTAACCTCTTCCTTTACCGTTGGGTGAGGTCCCAAGAACGGACCTCTTAGGGTCCCTGCCCCCTCGGACCACCCGACGGCAGATACCCCAGCGTGTCTCAGCCTGTGCTGACTTCACTGAATCGTCGTCGTCGTCGTCGTCGTCGTATCGGCTAATTGCTACAACACTATTAATACCCACCTGTCGCTTCCCTGAGTCGGTAAGTATATCTCCTTAGGTGAGAGGCGGTTTGAGGGGAGGGTAGGTCCGACGGTGTGCCGTAACTCGTCACAAGGGACACCACACGTCATCCAGGAGCAACCAATAGATGAAGTTTATGTCGTCACCTCCGGGTCTCTAAGTGGTCAGTATCGTAAGCCTTAGTGAAACTTGATGTAATTTCAGGTCGAGTCTGTTCCAGCATTTGGGGACTAGGAACCAAAGGAGGAAACGCTGTACCTCCGTACCCTTTGGTATCCTGCGGAGAACAGACCAAAAACACCGTTCCGCCCCAACCGTGTCAAGAGCCACACCTAAGCCCAGTCATCGACGGTCAAAGGAGTAGTCGCAAGAGCCACAGAAGGAACAGTAGCAGTGGTGGTAGCGCCAGTGGGAGGAACGGGAGGGGTGGGAGGAGCAGACGTCCACCCACGGTCCGCACGGATATGTAACACTGACCGGAAGGAGAGAGGGTCGTATCTCTAGATTCGGCACCCCGGACCACCCAGTCTTGTACCGAAGGCCTCAGTCTAAAGGAAGCGACAAAGTGGTAGATTGGAGAGTCACAAAACCAGGAGGTTCCGACACCTTGACCTTCCTGCTTTTACTGGTGGGACCCCGGGACGGTAACCCAGCCCTCCTAATTCATTTCGCACACCCCGTACACCAGTCACAGGGACCGTCGTGTCGAAACCCCCCTCTCACTTCAGCCCCTATCCTACCCCGCTCCGTACCAGGAGGGACTTGGTCGAGACACTGGAACCTGTATGATCGGACGGCTGGGACCGGACCGACGAAAGTCGCTCACTGGACTAGCGTCACTCGTGGAACTCCTTATCTCACCCGGTCCCAGAGGTCAAGATGATCTCCTGCTTCTCTACCGTCTCAGCCGAGTCCCCACCCACTCTTCCCCAGAGTCTGACAGCACATTGAACCACGTCTCTGGTAGTGACAGTCCCCCCGAACTTAAATTGGTCGGGTACGTGGCGGGGGGTGTTTTGCACAGTTTTTACGGTTCAGGACCGTACCCACCTGTGTCGAGGGCCGACCGTCATATTTATTAGGCCGACACCCGTGTCGTAGGGACCTCTCTCCTGGTTAGCGCAACCGGTGCAGGTCCCGAATCTCGTCTGTACCCACACCCGCCCGACAGGACCCCGGTCTCTACCTGGACCAACAGTCAGGCTAGGAAGGACTATAGATATGCACATTAATCTCTCACAATAAACTTGACCTCGGTCCCTTCTGGTAAGAACAATGTAATAATTTCCCGGAGTCAAGGCACTCTATGACTCACCTCCTCCGTCGGAACGACTTACTCTCCGTGGGTCTTTACCTGCCATGAAAGTGCGACATCGAGAAGAAGGAGAGACCCCCTCACCCCCCTCGACCCCTGTCGAAAGGAGTTTGTCCCTCTTACCGGTGTAAGACATCCCACTTGATCTCAGAGGGTCTGGTAAACGAGAGACGGTCTTTCTATGCTACACTTAAGTTCCATAGGGACGTAGAAGGTGCCTCACACTTATTATCGTGCCATGGAACATAGTAAATATAAGAGTCCTTGTGTCTCACGAGCCACCCGTATTAGGGCAATGGGAGGTCACAGGGACTCACGACCCCTCCACAGAAAAAGGGGGGAAGGAGTCAGAAATCACCTCACTGTAGGGTCTTTCCGACGCCGGCCTCTACGACCTGGTAACGGAAGGGGACCCCGAAGTGTAGACATCTACGCCCGGTACCTACCAACATGAAAGAGTCCTTCGGCCGCACCGGGACCGAAGTTACATCGGAACTTTCGGTAGGGACGGAGGGCGCCGTCGGGCCCAAGGTGGAAGGTAAGGTACGAAACTGCGACAGGCGCCACGGAAAGAGGGGTCTACGTAGCTTATTTTGTCTACGTCCTCCCTTCCTTATACGACCACTACTCTTTAGGAGAGAGGTCTAAGTCTCGACTGTTCATAGGGTCCAGGAACCGCGAGAAGGGAGGTTGAAGACCACTGGAACCCTCGAGTCTGTCACGGAGCGACAGACTGTCCAGGTCTTGAGTCCGTCGGCACCACGAACCCCGCGGCACGTGTGGGTGGGACGGGGTCGAGATCCGTGGGGCACACGTGAGTGTGAGAGGGCTCTCACGAGGACCCCCACCACCGGACTCCGACGCTCAACACAGGACAACCCGCGATTGTTCAGGACCTCAACTCCAGTGGAAGGGAGGAGCGAAGGTCACCACGTCCCCGTCGGGAGAGTGACCGAGCCCCTCGTCTTTGGAGGGGGCCTCGGTCCTGACGACGGACAGAAGAGGAGGACTCGGACGAGGGACGGTAAAGTCGGACGAAGAAGCCGCATAAGGCTCGTACTACCTCTTACTGACACACGAGAGGGTTCCTCTCCCCTGGGGTGCAGGCCCCCGAGGTAGGAACCCCTCACCCGAACCCTTGCGACCCAACGTCACGAGGGACACACTGGGAAGAGGGGACGTGGGTAGAGTGGGGTGGGGTGGGGACGAACTCACCCTTCTACCACGCCTAGACGGCCCGACCACCGGACCCAGTCACACCGACGTGGTCACCCACTAGTGCCGGACAAACGTTCCGGCCACCCCCGAAGCACAGTGGGCGACACGAAACCGTAGAGTTCGTGTGTGGTAAGACACCAGGAAGACCCGGGCTAGGAGCCCGAGGTAAGCGAGCCCGGGGGAACCCCCGAGACTCGACCAAGGACGGAGGAAAAGGCAAAGGGATGGCTCACTCGCCCGGACACCAGTCAGACTCTTTTACCTTTCTACGACCGAGGACTCTTCCAACTAAACCCGGGACGACAGTCTGAACTGCTCGGGTCTACCGGACCCTTACCCCCACATCCACATCCACCCCCTCCCCTCGGGACCACGGGAAGTCCGGAAAGAGGGTTTACCTCCCTGTCAAACCTCCTGGACTCAACATTCCCCCGACACAACTCTCTCACGTACTATCTGTGGAGGGGGCGGGTGGGGGCGGCGAGGGCCCAAATCAGGAACGAAGAACTAGGGTCGACAGGACCCTAGACCCGGACGAGAGCCGTGGGGATTGGACCGGAAACTTCGGGTCTCTGTCGGTGTCCTGACCAGTAGTGGGACCCCAGGGTTACGTGACTCCAGTCCGGTCCTTCCGGTTTGTCTACCCGTCGTGAAGTCGTTTTGGTCGGGGAGGAACAGGGACAGCCCTAGTCTCCTGTGGTCGACCCCCGGTCCCGACACCACGGACCCGCAAATGGGTGTAGGCCTCGGGCTTGGGGGACCTCCCTCCTTCCCGACAGAAGTGCAGAGGGGGTAGAGTCGAGAAAGTAGGGGTCGTAAAAAACCCCCCCCGGCACCACCCAGAAGTAACAACGTGTGTCCGAAAGAGATCAACATCGCTCGTCCTGATGAGAAGTTACGTCACACGTCCGAAGAGTAACGTCTCGTGCCCGAGGTCTCACGACTGAGCCTCCAACTCCTCGTGTCCGAATCAACGAGGTGCCGTGCACCCTAGAAGGGTCTGGTCCCTGACTTGGACACAGAGGACGCAATCCTCCACCTAAGAATGGGTGACCTGGTGGTCCCTTCGGCGGGACGGGGGTCGCGAAAAGTCTCGGAATGTGCCGTTCTCCACAGCATCGTCCTGACTGTCCCACACGGTCCCCTAGCCTGATCCCCGAGGGTGTAAGGGTTGTAGGGACGTTTCAAGAGACCTCTCTTCCCCCGAGTCCTTTGTAAATGAAATTCTCGAAATAATTGGAGTCTCTACGTGTCGTTTATGTTGTTTATGTTGTTGGGGCTTCGGACCGACGCAGATTTACGGGGATCTTGGTAGAATCTATCTTTTATTGGAGTAAAAAGTTATTACTCGTACATTGACCCAAACTCTATACGTTTACGGAATACAGGACAAATAAACCTCCTTTTAAACCGAGTCTTTATACCCACACTAGAGGGACAGTGGAGACGGTCGACCACGGTGACCCCCGACACTTCAGCACTTCTTTAGCCCCCGAAACTCTGTTTCACACCCCAGGTTTTTTCTTGCCGGCTCCTTAGTGTGACTAACTTAGTGTGTGTCCGAGTCACACTCGGTGTGGACACAGCACCGACGGTCGGTCCGGTCCCGGCCGCGTCCGACCTAATCATCTCCATGTCTCGAGTCTCACGTCCCCCTCTCCCACCCCAGAACGAGAGACACGGTCGGGGAGGTCGCGATCTTGGATGGAAAGGCATCAACGGCCACTGAGTCTCCACTCTCGGGATTTTCGGAAAAATACCCGGCCCTCTTCCGACCCTTTCCTACAACAATCTATACCCTGAATCTGTTGAAGTTCAGGACGGTGTGAACTCGAACCACCCGAAGGACCCGTTTTGGTCCTGACTGTGTACAATCGGCACCCCTTCGCCTAAGTACTCAATTATTTGTTCTTAAGACCTGGTTAATCTCAACACGATTTTTCTTGCCTCACACAATAACCGACCACTGGGACCCCCGGAGTCTGTCTTCGAACTGGGGATCTCGGTCCCTGTCCGTGCCTCCTCGGGAGAGTCGCCTCCCCGGGTGGGGTAGGCACGGGAGTAGGAGAACAGATGACCCACCGAACCCCTGAAACAGGGAAAGAATGCTTAGCCTTCGTGATAGGCAGCCGCGGCGGAGGGTAACGGCACTGTCACTTACTCGACGTCTCGGGGGTCTCCGTTCCTGCCGACTTCGGGGTTCGTCGGGGGGAAGGGTCAGGACTACGAAGGAGAAGAGGAACACCACTTCAACGACCGTCAGCCGAAGAAGGTCCCGTCCCGTCCTAACAATAGTCGGCCGTGCAACCGACACTTTAATTTGAGCAAAGACTAACGAGAGAATAAGAGGTGTAGGTGATTAAATAATTTACAGTAATTTGTAGGGTGACCCGGGACCGAACATCTCTCGTACCCCTGTACGACTCCGACTCCCAAACTCCCGAAGGAAGTTTCGTTTCTCCCGCACCCCCGGGGACGTCTCGGTGTCTCCGGTGCCCCTACTTCCATCAGTCTCCCACACACCTGGAGACTCTCAGCCCGTCCTTCTCGTCCGCTGAATGTGTCCGCTTCCCACCCGAAGGCCACTCGACCCCCCTTGAGCCACGATCTACCCCTTCGCCCACGTAACCCCCCCCCGAACAAAAAGTCCACCCAAACACACAGACACAGTCCGGGACAAGGGTTCGGGAGGGTTGGGAGGTAGGTAGGTAGGTGGGTGGGTGGGTAGACAGGTAGGTAGGTAGGTAGACAGGTAGGTAGGTATAAATGTATGTAGGTGTGTACGTAGGTAGGTAGGTAGGTAGATATGTATATATGTACGCATGTAGATAAGTATGCAGGTAGGTAGGTGGGTCAACGGGTAGACAGGTAGATAGGTAGATAGGTAGATATGTATGTACGTATGTATGTATGTACGTATGCAGACAAGTAGTTAGGTAGGTAGATAAGTAGGTAGGTAGGTGGGTGGGTAGGTAGACAGGTAGGTAGGTAGACAGGTAGGTAGGTAGACAGGTAGGTAGGAATGTATGTAGGTGTGGTAAGTAGGTAGGTAGATGTGTATATATGTACGTATGTAAATAAGTATGTATGTAGATGGGTAGATGGGTAGGCAGGTAGATAAGTAGGTAGGTAGATAGGTAGGTGTGTACGTAGATAAGTAGGTAGGTAGGTGGATAGGTAGGTAGGGAGGGAGGTAGGTAGGTAGATGGGTGGGTAGGTGAGTAAGTACCTTATTTACACAGACATCACAGGTCCACACGAGACCTGGGGTGTTACCCTCACCTTACCGACTTGACACTTGGACCGGACCCCCACGACCATAAAAGTACCCCCACCCGTCGCGTAGACGTGTCTCCCGACCCGTCCCTACAAGTCGGGACTACGTTTTCCAGTGGGGTCCCTTCCGACAGGGCGTACGTTCCCTTTGCCACCGGCGACACCCCCTGTGTCCGTCACCGACAGGGACCTGAGATTCGTTCAACCCCCGTACCTCGAGTTCTCCCTCCAACCAAGTCCCCTCCAATACCGAAGTGGGGGTCTGTTGACCCTACGATACACTTTTCATGTAATCCTCTACACCGCCTTTGTATATAATTTTGATGTTTAGTCACACCAAAGTTGACTTCTACCCTTTTACGGCACCCCCACAACCGATTAATCTCATCTGAACTTGTTACTCCGGTATCGGACGACCAGACAGACGGACGACACGGAGACAACCTACCCGGGTGCCACCACTCCTTCTACGCCCGAGACTTCCCAGGGAGACTTCCCACTCGGACCTCCTCCCTCTAGGCACCCGGGACGGTTTCCTTCCGTGACGAGATGCGACTTCAGTGGTCGTTTACGTTCCCAAACGGGTGTCGACCTTCGCCCAAGTAAACCTCGAGGTCACCTTTTATGGAGCTTCACGGGAACCAACCCCAACCCCATTTCCGTGGGACCTACGGACGGTCCGAGCCGACCATATCGCTCCACGGACCACAGAAACCCAACCCTCAAACCGACCCAGGACCAAAGGCTCAGTGGAACGGAAGAGGACTTCCAAGAAGGTCGACACCCGAACTAAGATCGACCACCCCCAGACTCTGCAACAACGAAACCCCTCCTTTACAGAGGTTTACGGTAGTCGTCACCGGAAACACCCCGTCCCTACCCCCACACCCAAACTCCCCTTCTACGTCCCGAACCCAGGGTCGATGACCGTCGAACCCCACCCCCGACGGGACCACGACCGTCGTCCGGGGTGGGCTCAGAAGGGACCCCGCTCCGCTAGATCCCGTCCTTCTCTTTCCCTTCGTCCCCACCCTCGGCCCCTCGTCGAGGGGGAGGGTCCGTCCGAGACCCCTCGACCGTACCGTGTAGTCTCCGACCTTCGGACTTCGGTCTCTACTACTGGTCGCGGACCTCCAAAACTCGAAAACTCCAAAGAAAGGGTGTACCCCCGGGAAGGGGGTCCTCCCCGTACTCCTAGGGGGGCCCCGGGTGAGTCGCAGTCACCCCATCCCCTCGACCTCACAGTAGGGAACCATGGAGCCTACGACCGCAAAGAACGTAGTTCACGGGACGGACCATGGGACTTCTGGAAGGGTCCGGACCCCGACCCCCCTCCCGTAGAGGTCGTATCTCACAAACCACCGAGACCCCCAGGGTTTCGGACGGAGGAATGGTCATCACTCGACCACCGACGCTCCAGAGGACAATAAGTAAGGTCCCAGACCGAACATCTCGGAATTTAGAACTCGCACCTCTCGTACTTAAAGGTACCCCACTAATTACTTTCTTTCTAACTCGGCCGTCGTGTCTTTCACTGGCCAACTTCTCTCAGTCACTGTTCAACCTACCAGAGGCACGGAGGGACGGCTAGGTCTCGAGACTGGGCCGACCCCCGCGGTGGACCACCAACGCCCCCACCACCGTGGGTCAGGGGTCGACTCGGCTCATCTGCGTGGGGCATTCCACCCCCGAGACCCGGACCACACGGGTGTGGAACCTCGGAACCGGGACAGGGAGACCCCGACGACGCCCCGTACCCCGGTCCCACCGAGAGGTGTCGCGCCCCTGGGTCGTCGGCGAGACCAGTAGGCTAAGGTAGCGACGTCGAGAACCCCCCGTAGAGACCAAATCCCCGCGAAGGGTTCACCGAGTCACCCATTTTTTAGGTAGACGTCACGTCCTCTGTGTCCTTTTCGTCCGAGTTAGGGACCCAGCCCTTTTAGGGGACCTCCTCCCGTACCGTTGGGTGAGGTCATAAGAACGGATCTCTTAGGGTACCCGTCTCCTCGGACCGCCCGATATCAGGTACCCCAGCGTACCCCAGCGTTACACAGCCTGTACTGACTCGTCTTCGTGTGACCAAATCACTGCCACCCTTTTCGGGGTGAAGGAAACAGTACGGGGCAGACCTGGTGGAAGGATAGAGGGGTAAATAGTTTTAGGACGAGTAAGCAGTTTCGGGTCGTTCGGGAAGGTCGACGTAGAACTCAACCTCGTAGAGAGACGTGAGGACGTGTCGCGGGACGGGGTAGTGGACCAGTGACGTCACCGGACTGACGAGCGGACGGGGGAAACGGGAGGTTACCGGACAAGAGGCGCGTTGTCGGTCTCACTGGATGACTTTAGGGTCTAGTGCAGGGACTGGACGAGGGCCGAGCGGTAGAGTGGCCCTTGTCTACGACACTCCCGGGCGGGTGACCAGGAGAGGTGACAGTGGAGCGACGGGGGAGGGGACGGGGGTCGACCGGTCCGAGTGGGGGTCAGTCCCGAAAAGTGGACGAAAGAAGAGACCTTGAAGGAAGGGGTAATAAGTGCACCAAATGAAGAGAAGACCACGGATCAGCGAGTCGGCACAGGTTGAAGAAACGTTGGGGTACCTGACATCGGGCGGTCCGAGGTGACAGGTACCCTAAGAGGTCCGTTCTTGTGACCCCACCCAACGGTACGGGAGGAGGTCCCCTAGAAGGGCTGGGTCCCTGACTTGAGGGTAGGGGACGCGGAAGATGTGACTGTCTACTTAAGAAATAGTGACCTTTCAGCGAGGAAAGTACCCAGGGAGGAGTTTACTGTGAAGAGCTCTCCGGAAGGGACTGGCGGGGGGCGGTGGCGGGGCTGGGGGCTATGAAAGACTGAGAAAGAAGAGGACTGAAGAAAAAGAAGTGACGTGGACCTGAAAACAGAAGACAAACGAACACACTACAGACGCAGGGGGGAAGGGGTCCCACAGAGGGACTCGAGTCCCGTCCCGGACCGAAAGGACTCGCCGCCGCGGTAAGGCCAAACACCTTGTCTACTCCCTACTTCACGCAGAGGAGGTCCTCGGAGACCGGGACAGACAAGGGTGAGAGGCGGACGTACACCGACGGGCCGGAAGCGACGGTGCACAAACGAGGGACCTCCGAACCTAAGACTCGTAGCGTCGGACCGTGGACCGAGTACTTTACAATGGGTCTCCGGTCGCGGACCGGGACAGTGGGAGAGGTGTCCCGAAGAAAGAAAATTTAAGAGTATCACCAGGGCTTCTCCGCCCGTCGCAGAGTAAGAGGTGGACGGGGTAGGTGGACAGACACCCCGACGCGGAGGTGGACCGTGGACTCGAGACCCGGGAAGTGGACAAGGGGCTCGTATGTCAGACCCTTCGACACGAAGGGACGGAGAGTAGACCAGGGTCATCTCCGGGGTCCTTCTGTCGACGGATCGTGGTCGTGGTGACACGACTGTCGACACGAGAACAAATTAGCGAGTCAGCACAGGCTGACGTTGGAGACATCCTCGGAGGCATCGGGTGGTCCGGGGAGACGGGCACCCAAAGAGGTCGGTTCTTGTGACCTCACCCAACGGTACGGGAGGACGTCCCCTAGAAAGGTTGGGTCCCCGTCTCGGGTGCAGAGGATACAGAGGACGAAACCGTCCACCTAAGAAATGCGGTCTCGGTGGTCCCTTCGGACACCGACATCCAGGAGTCATTTATGGACCACTGACTACCTGAGTCCGAAGCGTCCCCACCTCCTCCCTCACAGTCAAATACCTCACTTTCTGTCCGACGACACCTCTGAGCAGCAGTACCCGTAGTGTCGGGGTCCCTCGGCACGTCGTCTCGACCCACGTCGACGGTCGAGGGACCCCCACACACCCCTCACCACCCAAGGACGTGTCGTCCATGGTCGGTCGGGGAGTCGGCCCGGTCCCTCGAGGAAGGATAAAGGTCGAGACACCTTAAAAAGAAGGACGAGACACCCGTTCACGGGGAAGAGTAGTCCCACCGTCCTGCGTCAACGGCGTCTCAGACCGAGACTCCTTACCCCACGACTCCAAGAGAGGGTTTCGGGAGTGAACGAAGGGACCGGTGGGACCGGGGTAGGGTAGGGGAAGAGGAAGGACTCGAGGTCCGGAGACGAGTCACCCTGCGGGCGTCGGGACGCACACGTCGACCCTGGAAGGCACAAACAGTGGACGAAAGGGGCACGGGACAAATTAGACAGAAGTAACTTCACTGGGATGTCCCCAGTACTCCCACCACAGTAGGGTAAACGGTCTACTCCTCTGACTCTGCGCCTCTCCGACCCCCGAAACACGTCCGGTGGTGGGGACGTTACATCAAGCCCGGGACACCATGGACGAGGCACAGAGTACGGACCCTGGCCCCTACCCCACCTCCCAACCCCTACCAACCCCGTCCTGGCCGCCAGAAGGCTCAGGGTACCTCTACCTAAACCCGATTGCCGAAAGGAAAGAGAGGTCGAGACACCGACACCCGACGAACCTCACCCGTAAACCGACAGGCACAGCGTTCCGTTGAAACGGTGGAAGAGGGGGTCGAAGGGGAGCGACAGTCGTCGGTTGAACCAGTAGCGGTATCCGTGGTAACAGTACCACTGCCCGAAGGAGCCAACGGACCCCCGGTAGTTCCTCTTGTCCACGGAGGAGGAGTCACATTCAACCTGGGGTCGGGGCGTCGGGGGGTCGGGGGGTCAGAGGGTCAGGGGAATCAGGGGGTCGGGGGGGCCTGGGGGTCGGGAGACTTGTGACCCCGGACGACTCGGGTGACCCACAGATCGGACTCGAAGATCTTACTGGTGTGGGGAGAAGGAGTACTAACCGATGGGGACCGGATCCGCGGGGAGGGTGAGGAACTAACCGACAGTCCGAAATAGAGGGAGGGGACGGGTGTACCCTAGGAGTCCTCACCGCCGGGGAGGGATGGACCCTTCGGACGGGGGACGGTAGGACAAACACTGGGGAGGGTCAGGTACTGGTGCACGGGTACGGACGTGGAAGAGTAAGGTCAAGAAGTAACAGGACAACTAGTAGGAGGACCGTCTCGACTAGAATTAATAGGAGAAGAAACAGATGTACCTGTTCCACTCAGAAGGTCCTCCCCTCCCCCGTGTACTCCAGAGTAGTGGGAACCCCAACCCAGTCCCTTAGACCTCCTTTTCGTGGCTGTTCAACATAGAGACTCCTCTGCTCTCGAAAACCACCCCCGTCGTCCCGCGAGTAGACGAACACCGAACACAACAGAATCCTTCACACACACACACACACACACACATACACACACACAACGAGTCAGCACAGGTTGTGAAACGCTGGGGTACCTGACATTACACGGTCCGAGGAGACAGGTACCCTAAAGGGTCCGTTCTGATGACCTCACCTCACGGTAAACGATGAGGTCTCCTAGAAGGACTGAGTCCCTGATTGAACGTACAGAATCCTACATCTGGGAGATCAGTGGGTCCCTACGGGATTGGGATCGGGATTGACCCATCGTGGTGACTCGAGGGACAATGACCCTCGTAAGTTCGTATCGACACGACTGGTGAATCTGTTCCCAGTTCAAGAAGTTCTTGAACTCTTCGGGGTTTAAGAACTTCAAGAGGTTAAATAACTTCGAGAAGAGGTTCTTCTTGAAGAGGTGCTTGAACTTCAAGAAGAGGTTCTTAAACTTTTCAAGTGTAAAATCCGGCCTTTGAGACACGTCTTGAGTGACCCACCGACCCGACCCACGATCCCTCCCATTGGGTCTCCATTGTGCCACCCTAAAAGGTCCACTATGACGTATCCCGAGTCGTAGTTCCCTCGACACGAAGGAAAAGGTCTCCGGAAACCCCTATCCGTCGACTAGAGTACCCGAAGGGACTGTCGAGTCAACCATTTCTTAAAAGGACGTCACGTCCTCTGGGGCCAAGTTAAGGACCCAGTCCTTCTAGGGGACCTCTTCCCTATCCGATGAGTGAGGTCATAAGAACAGGAAGGGAACACCGAGTCGACCATTTCTTAGGTGGACGTCTCACCCTCTGAACTCAAGCTAGGGACCCAACCCTTCTAGGGGACCTCTTCCTTTCCGATGGGTGGGGTCATAAGGCCGGATCTCTTGAAATACCTGACATGTCAGGTACCCCAACGTTTCTCAACCTGTGCTGACTCGCTTTTGCTGAAAGTGAGTGAGTGAAGTCGACTAGAGTCCGACGTGACCCCCAAGTCCTCCAATTCTTCCTGACTGGGAACACGTCCGACCTGTCAAGAGGTGGGTCAGCCCCTTGAAGGAGACCCTGGTGGTTCTTACTGACCGGTTCACACGTCTGAATCCCGAGTTCCCGTGAAGACAAGTGAAGACAAGTACCATTGGTCTTGGTACATTGGTAGACGGGGAGCCCAGGACTTCCTCAGAGGGTCCGGAGTGGTTCTCCCTCTCAGCGACACTCCCAATCTTCGTCACTAAGGAAACGTAGACATACTTCCTCCGTGACTACTATGACTCTCTACGGACACCCGGCCGGGACAAGAACCAGAAGTACCCTTAGTACGGAAATTAAGAGTGTTGACAGAGGCTCCACCTACAATACGCGGTCACAATATCTATTCCGCCTCCACCCTCTCCCATTCGTTGAACGACCGCTCCCCACCGGGGTGTGAGACCTGCCGCCGAGACGCGGGACGTCAAGGGTCCCACACAAGGGTGTCCCGGCCGTCCCTTCCACCCTACAGTACCCGGTCCCTCGCCGCACCGGACAACCCCCGTACAGGACCCTCGTCCCCTCGACACGCCCCGGAACACGACAGAGGCGGAGACTCCCAGGGACGAGGGAGGACTGTACGAGCCGAGAGTGCCCCCAGTGGAGGCCGGGGGTCGTCCGGAGGGGGTACTCAGACGCCCCGACCGTGAGCGCCGAGTGGACCCGCTAGACCCCTCTCCCTGTCGGAGGACCAGGGGGGGGTTGGGGTTGGACTCAGACGGGAGCGGGCTGTCCACTTACTCTTGCGGTTCTTCCTGAACTTCCTCCCGGACGAGGACATGTTGAGCCTCTTGTTGCACCCCGACTTCTTGCGGACCTTGTAGTAGGTCCGTCTCCACTCCCGACCCCCGCCCCCGTCCACACCCACCTTCCGCCCCGGACCCGGAGTCTGAGGCGGAGGGTCGGACCCGACCCGGTGGCCGAAAGACCCAGTCTGTACCACGAGACCCGCCGTCGACGTCGCCCTGTCGCCCCGTCGCCCCGCCCACCACCCGACGCACCCCCGGACCTACACCGGTCGTCGGTAGGTTCCCCGACCCTCGACCCTTAGTTCTACCAGTAGTCCTCCCGTGGAGGAGGCAGGGTAGGAAAGACTTCGGAGTCGTGCTTACTGTCATAAAATCGTTGTCCAGACGAAGGGGCCAACACTGAGTCCTTTGGGACAGGATTCTCCTTTGCACAGGCACATCGAGGTGCACCTCGGACCCCGCCCCGACGGTAGTACTTCGGTTCTCGACCCGCGTCTGTTCGTCTCCCGACTCACGAGACGGGTCACGGGTCACGGGTCGTGGGACGAGTCTCTCGTCCGCCAACGGAGGTCCTCCCTCTATAGTAAGGCAGGAGACCCAGACCGACCCCGGGTCTCTTCCCTGTTCGTTCGACCTGAGACCCCCGGTCGAGGGCACCCCGACCCGTCGTCCCTTTCCGAGCTCGATCTGGGTAGACTGGCGGGGTGGGGGGTAGGGAAGGGTGTCTACGTGACGACACCACAGTGGCTGATGTCTCTGACCAAGAGCCACGACCCCCTCTTGTGCCAAGGGCTGGCGACGACGTACCTCTTGAGGGTCCCGACGCCTGTTTTGTTGTGGTGGGAACACACCTTCTGCCACTCAGACCCGTGGGCCCCCGGGACCCACCTGTCACCTCTTGCCACTCAGACCCGTGGGGCCCCCGGGGACCCACCTGTCACACCCACCCCCACCCACCACCGGGTCCTGTGGCTCCTCCACCGAATTACACCCTACCCACTCCCGTGTGCCCGGACTTCGGCTTTCCGTCACCGTTCACTCGCAGACCCGGGTACAGAGCCCCTCAGTCTCAGCCCATCCTTTCCCGAGACCCCGACACGTCACCCCGGAACACCTGCCTTGGCCCCACCCCCTCCCCAGATTTCCCTTCACTCCACCCCCGACCCGTCCTCCCAGGTGCCAAGTGGGGTCGTGGACTTCGACACCAGGAGTGAGGGGTCCCGACGATACTCTTCCAGTTTGTCACCAAACGACTGTTATTCGTGCACGAGCCGTGCCACCCCTACACGGAAGATTAGTGTGTCCATTCCCCCGGTAGAACGGTCACCCCACCTCCCCTGTCGGACTCCCTCTGGGGAGGGTTGTCCCGGACGCGCGGTGGGACGGTGGGCGGGGTCCGGACGGGCTCGGAGGAGTGCAGGGGGACTCGGGACCCGGACACGACCGGAACGTCCTTCCCGACCGACCCTGTCCGGACAGGGGGATCCGTGTCCCTGGAAAAAATGAAACACTGGGTTCGCGCACCGTGTCACATTCCTCCGGGTCCCCGTCGGAGGAACCCCAGACAGGGTGGGGTCGCGGACACGCGCACACGGTGGACCGCGTGCGTCGAGTCAAAGACACGGAAACAAAGGCGTAGACACATCACCCGAACTAGTGCCCAGTGAAGAATCGTGATACACTCAGACTATGGGCCTCGTAACCCGGCCCTCCCGCGACCCCTTCCCGACCGACGGGAGGAACCAGACGCGAAACACCCACCGACACGACGTGCCGGGTCGTACCCACTGTCTCTTCCCACGGTTCCTCTACGAGTCGAGGGAGGACCTGGTCCTCCGACTGCGTCACCCTTGTCCTCTCTACGAGTCGAGGGAGGACCTGGTCCTCCGACTGTGCCACCCTTGTCCTCTGGGGGGCAGAAAGACCCCCAACCCCCGAGGGAGGAGAGGGTCAACACACATCGACGATGGGGACCACTCGGGGCTGGGGACTGACCACCCGGGTGTCTCTCTTCCTGCAGGACGAGCTTCAGGGAAAAGAAGGGATTTGGGACCCCGGACGCCAAGCCTGGCTCAGACGAACAGCTTCTCTGAAACTCGAACCGCCTACTCGGTGACACGGGCAAGCCCCGAGGCTCCCCTCTGTCCGGACACCCTCTTCCGACACACCAAGGCTCACCCCGAGTCCAGTCCCGTCGGGCGCCGTTCCGGACCTCGTCCCACGACCCCGACCCGACCCAGGTCGGGGGCCGGAGGTCCCGGTGGTGTCTGGAGCTCGCACCCTCGGTGCCTCCGTCACTCACAGGGGTCGGTCGCCCAGGTACGACACGGGACGACGGACTCCCCGCCCGTCCGACGGGAGGACGAGGAGGTCACGCAGTCCTGGGTCCCCCACGTCCCTGTGTCTGCCGGTATTGTAGGAGGGTTCCGTCGTCGGCACTCAGTGGCACGGCACCCGGGGCCCTGAGGCGAGTCGCAAGGACGGCGGAGGGGTGGCTGAGGGGTCGAGGAGTCGGGGGAGGGTAAATCCCAGTCCGGAGACAGGAGTGGCACGAGACTTTGTCCAAAGACCCGGAGTGTCGGCCCACTGTAGGTCGGACCTGTCAGGCTCCCCGGTTTGAGGGGTACACGCCGGGAAGAATCGAGACGAAGCGGGAGTGTGGGGGACCGCAGACGTATTACTCTCCCCGAGGGGGCGCCCACGACCCACGGGGGACCCGGGGGCAGATTCCGGGGAACCGGGGTACAGAAAGTCTAAGACCCGTACCGGAAGAGGTACTGGGAGAAGGTCGTGTAGGTGGCCTGACCCTTCTTCATGCTGCGGACTCGCCGACCGGCTCGCGGGGCCGGGGGCGTCTGTGACACGCTCCCTCCTCCGGAAGTCGAGACACAGCGGACGTGGAGGTCTGACGACTGGGGACGTAGGGGTGGGACCGGACGGAAGGGCCGGTGGACGGCGTCGGAACAGCCACCCGCCTCCGGCGTCCGCCCCCTCCTTTACGTCTCTGGAACCCCACGACCCCGCGGGCCTAAGGACACATAAACGGTTTCTTCTGTCCCACCCACCCACCCCCCGCACGAGGACCTCGGGGGTCGTGACTACGCAAAGACGGGACAGAAAGAAGGAGTCGACTGTGAAACAGAGGGGGCGTACCGTACCCCACCCCCATCCCCGCGAGTCCCGACGGAAGACCACCTCTCTGACGGGTCATCGCGGGGCCACGGGAGGTCGGTGGGTCTCCCCCACACGTGACCGTCCCCCGGCCGACTGGCAGAGGTCCGGCCCGACCCGACACCCTCGCAGAGTGGGTCCGTAAAATATGGAATGTCACATTGAAAAAATTTTTAAAATAAAATGAGACTAATACTAATAAGTCCTTATGATAGAGAGTCTATTCAAATCCCAATCGAAAGACTAAATATTGAAACATGACGCAACTAAAAGACATTACCAAACCAAAAGAAAGACACCCACCCCCTGCCCTTCCCTGTCCCGTGCAGGCAAGCAGACCAAAGATAGTCCTGTCTGGAGACCCGTGTGAGTCCTCCGACACCGGTCCTACGTGACTCCCTCCCCCCTCGGACCCCCTTCCACCGTCCCCTCTGTCCCCACGCCCTCCGTGCCCTACCTTCGCTCTGTGTCCCGTCCCCCAGAAGACCCCCGACCCCCACGAAACGGTCCTTGCTCCGGCTCGTCCGCACCCAGGAATGCGTAGAGACTACTCGTCAAGAAAAAGGAAGAAGGAGGGTGGACGGGAGACACCCGACCCTCCGAGGGGAAGGTGGGGAACGCCCCCTAAGGGCGCTGTCCAAGACGTTTGGGCAATAAAGTGTCTGTAAGGACGATCTTTGAGAGCCTGTTTATGGAGAGATCAAGTCTACGACGAGTGAGAGAGTGTAACGAAGACCTTCCCCTTCGTCAGGAAGGCACCTCGACGAGTCTTCACTGTCTCCTGGGTGCTGGAGGTCTCCCCTCCCGCCCCCCTCGGCACTACCAGGCCGACCTCAGTGACGACCCTCCCTCCCTCCCTCCCCACCTACAGGTGGGCCGACGGTCCTGGGAGTCGAGGAACGAGCCCCAAGTGACTACGCCGCCACCGACCACTAGTACAGGAGACGCTGGGGTTCCCTTTCGTCTCCTTTGAGCTCCTTTGGGTCTCCCTAGGACAATGCCACCGGGGTCCTGTTTCGTTGGACTCAGTCTGTCGACCCCCCACAGGCCGGCGTCGGTCCACGGGGGTGGTCCCAAGTGCGACCAGATTCGTTCAACACGTCAACTTTATATTCAATTCTTAGACATCCCGACTCGAACCTTTCTAAGGAGTGGTCGATCGTTAAGGGGTCTGCCCGGGGGCGAAACAGAGGAGGGGTAGGACACACAGGTTCTCGACTGTGGGTCGGTCGTGGGGGAAGAGAGGAATTCGTATTCTGCCAACCCTGGTCGTCACGTCTTGAAAACACACAAGTTCCCAGCACGAAGACCCACCACCCCTCGCCTCTTTTCCCACCAGAGCCACTCGACCCACTTCATCTCTGGTGGAGGGCCCTGTCCTCACCCCCACGGACACCCGCTCGAACACCCGCCCCAAACCCTCCTCCTATCCGGCCACGTGTGTCCTGGCCGGGAGGGGTGGGAGACCCGGACTGAAGAACCTTTCCTCGAAGTCACCGAGGGGACCCTTGGGTCCAGACGTCTCGGGTCTTATCTGCACGTGGGACGGGGGAACTCCGTGGGAGTCGTTTGTTCGTAAACTCACCGCGTAACCCTGACGACGTATCACAAACAAAAACTCCCCGGCAACAAATACGGATAGTTACGTTAAAATTTCAAAGCAATTTTAGTTGTCCTTTTCGGATCGTGGAACCCCCACTAACCCAGAGGGACCTTAGAGTACAAAGACCTCGAATCCCCCACGGGAGGTCGGGATCCCGGGAACGGAGTCAGAGGGAGGAGGACGGTCGGTGGGGCGGAGCAGGTAGACAGACGTCTCGGAATAGGTGTCAAGGGGTTTGACGGAAGAACGGACTGGGACACGAACCGACTAGCCAGTAAACCGGCGCAGGCGTGCCCCGTCGTCCGAGACACATGGTCCCCTCTCGGGAAGACGCTGGGAAAAAGGCAGCACGTCTCGCCAAGGGGACGACGTGTCTTCCGTGCGACGCACGACAGTTCACTGCCCCGAACCGTAGAAGAGCCACAGAGGACTGAGACCCGAGTGCGGTCTCGATGGACTCATTCAGGGGAGGGACCGTCGAGGGACGGGTCCAGTCTCAGTCAAGGTCCCCCAGACTACGTCCGTCCAATCTCACCTGAGGTTTCCGGTTCCAAGACGTCGGAAATCCCCGTACGGACGAAGGTGGGCCGGAAAGAGACGTCGGTCCGCCCACGTCCCGTCCACCCGTTCGTCCCGACTCGTGGCGGGGATCCCCGTCGTCAACACGCTGGGGAGTGGGGGTCGAGGGGGGACGGCGGTCACACTCGGAGAGTGAGACCGTTCCGACGACTGGCGGGAGGGTGGGGAGACTCTGGGAGTTCGTCCACAAGACCAAACTGAACCTGGACAACCGGTAGGGAGGAACGAGACCACCGGTTTCGTACCAGGTCCACCTACCTTTCCTCCAGGGGTGGAGAGGCCGGGGACGGGTGGCGACCACCTCCACGATTGTCGTCCCTGGACCGGCCTGTCTCGGTCCTCCACGGGACGTCCCGGCCGGACACCACAAGGGCAGGAGGGTAGGAGGGGAGAAACGCCGGCCCAGGTCCCATGCGGGGGCGGAGGGAGGACTGGCCCGGGGGGCAGCTCCCGCTCCGACCCCGAGGACGGGCGTGGGGCAGGTGGCCCCTCTGTACCGGCTCGCCCCAGGGCACCCGACCAAAGTCGCGTGAAAAGACGAACGCTACGGCGTAGACATGCGAAGGAAGTAGGACCAGGACCGACACCTTGCGGTACAAAAATCGTACAAAAATTTATTTTCGACCATTGCACAGTTTTCGTGTGCGTCCGACAGAGAAACACCACAAGAGCTCAGGGGACGCGACGCGGATCCCGTCCCCGGAGGAGGGGAGGAGCCCGGGGTCGATGTCTAGACATCCACCCGCCGGACGGAGAGACCCCCGGCTCGTCAGGAGTGCGGGAGGAGTAGGACCAGTCGCCTACGTCCGAGGCAGTCCCCGGTCGAACTCACCAGACCTGGCCGACGCACTCTCCGGTCGAGGGTCGAGTCACAGACAGTGGGTGGTGACTACCGGGTAGGACACCCGACCCAAACATGGACACACACCGTCGTCAGGGCCTTGTTCAGTAGGTACCGGGGACACCCCGTCCCGACAGTCCCTATTCACGGACGCTACAAGGACACCCGGACTACAGAGTGGGCCCTGACTCCCCTGGAGTGTGACACTGGACCGGGACCCTGTGTGGGTAGTCGCACTCTACGAGCAGTCACCAGCCCTCTCCCCCCGGGTCCTTGGAGCTCTCGGGACCAGACGACCGACGTCACCCTACGAGCGACCGAGGGGCCGACCCCGAGACCAAACACCAAGAGGAGACGGTAGTGACAGTACCACTGTTCCGTGTCTTCTCTCCGCCCAACTACCCGACCCGCCCTTCCTTCCCACCCATGTCGAGCCCCATAGGAGCTTAAGGAGGAACGCCCCTCTGGTCCAACCGTGCTGAACAGGACTCGTGGGTGGAACCCCGGGGAAGGGTACCGACGGCACAAGGCTTCGGGGACTCCGAAACGACTCCTAACTCCCCAGACTCCACTGGGGGAGTTTCCAGGTCGATCTCACCCTCGGGGACTCTCGGAGGGGTTCCTACCAATGGTCTCCCGGAATCCCGACTCCCCGGTCACTGGGGCAGTAGGTGACTCCTGGTTGGTTCAGTATTCTCGCACCACCCCGACGAGGGGGAAGGACAGGACGAGAGTAAGGACGGGGGTCGGGCACCTACAGGGTTCCCCTACGGGTGGGTCGGGGACACGATAGACGAAGACCCTCGTCTCACGTCGGCCGACCGAGGGACCCGGGGTCTCGTAGGACCGACGTTACACTCACGACCCGTGGACAGTTGACTCGATACGTTGTACTTGCGTGCCACGGGACCGACCCGTCCCTGGTGTCGGACACTCGACCACCCTCTCGAACTTGAGACGAGAATTTCTCGTCTCCCTCGGGGACTCTCCAAACTTCGGATCACACTATTCGCGGTCGGGAGACCGACGTCACTGTTGGTTCCCTCCATATGGTCGTCCTACGCTCCTTTCTCTCTCCCTGAGTGCCCTCCTGACTATTCGGCACCACTACCTGGCCTCAGACCCCCCTCTTCCTTGGAAGGACGGAAGGGAGGACCGTAGTACTCACGGAGAGAGTTGTCCTCTCCCGAGGACCTTGGGCTGCCTCCGAAGTACCCAGAGCACTTGTCCCTCCTCTCCCGACGCCCGACATTGATTTAGAGCAAACCAACTGCAACTAAGTGTCGAGGATTTTACGGAAACACACGAGATATCTAGGGAGGACTGGTGTTGACAAAATAACCGACAGTGACTCGGACTCGAAAGTCGGAATCGCCCCGTGGTGCAGACCCACCAGACCCACCTTTCGCGAGACCAACGTCCCGACCTCGGACCCAAGCCGAGGGTGAGACGGTGAGACGTGCACCGACCACAGGTGCACTCGTGACCCGAGAGTGACTTGTACAGAACCAAAGCAGTAGACTTTTTACTTCTATTATAATAAAACGTCTTAATTTAGAAGTCCTAAATTAAGCACTCCTAATTTATTTTCACACGTACATTTCTGTAGATCGAACGAGGGCCTGGTCTCATCCGTGAACCCGTTCTTTGACCGGTTCAGACCCGGGAGTCCTCAGGAGTCTGTTCTCCACCTTGGGGTTCCTTCTCGTAGGGGACCGACTTTTGACCCCTACGTTCTCGCACTAGATCTCCCCCTCGACCCCATACCTGCCCCCTCTCTCGAGTCCTCCTCTAGACACCTGTACCTGTACTCACAAAGGAGGGGAAGGGACTCGGACGAGACGAGGCGATCGGGTTATCGCCGTGAGTTATTAGGTACCTTCAGTCTAATTCCCCTACAGTAAAACCTGTGTCTTATAGTCGAAACGTTCACAAGACAGAATGTCACAGGCCGCTTCTGATCCTCCGATAACTAAATCGGTAGAACAAAGACGACTACATTACTGTCGGCACCACCTGATCGCGTAGAGGAGTTTGATTGTTTTTCTTATTCAGGGCCCCACACGGACCCAGTCCGACAGACCGACGGAGGTCCGTTCTTATGACCTCACCCAACGGTAAAGGAAGAGGTCCCCTAGAAGGGTTGGGTCCCTAGTTTGGACACAGAGGACGTAGCGTCCGTCCAAGAAATGGCAGACTCGGTGGTCCCCCCGCGGGGTCTACGGATCGTCTACCTCTCGTCACACCGGTTCGGTGTGGTGCGAGACGGCCAGACGACCATCTCGGAAGACGACGGTCTCTCCAAAGAAGGTCACCGACCACTCACGTCCCAGATCGGAACCGGTCACAGGTCTCGTCCCGACTAGGCTGTGAACCTTTCCGTCTCGGTAGAGTAACCAGTCGCTGCAGTTCTTCGAGGAACGGAACACGGAGGGAGGGGGGTGGGGTGAGGGAAGGTGACCTAAGGACGTCGAAATCGCAGTAGAGTCATCTACGGGTGAGAAACAGTCTCTGGGATCTAAGAGTCTTCTAAGTCGGAAGAACGAATGACCAACCGTTAAGTCCTCGTCGTACACTTTAATCTGGACTAGGGGCTGGACATTAGGGATTGGGGGTTAATCCCCAAACCTCTATCAATGACGTTGTAAATGTTTCAGACGACCTTTGACAGGGGAAGAGATCTTCGTCAGGGGTCGGTCACCCTTGTCCTCGGGAGAACCGAGACCGACCGGACCGACTACTGTTTCCCGTCTCTGCACCTGTCACACCTGGAACGTCTACCTGTCCCGGTCCGAGTACGAAATGACGGGTAGGAGACGTTGGGACTGGGGTGGGGGCGGGGGGAGTGACGTCGGAGTGGAAAGACGAGTCAGTAACGACCTACGTCCTCCTTTCCCCTTCGCCCCGAAGGACATGGTGGTGGGTGTCGGACGAGTAGGAGTTCGGTCCCGTCCCTCCCTTGTCCCAGGTCGGGTTCCGTCGGGTGGCCGACGGTGGACTCCGGCCTCGATTCCTGTGACCGCCCGCCCGTCCCCACTCGTCCCGGGACTGGTCGCACCACCCACCCAAAGGATAGCCCCGGGGACGGGGGTAGTGAAGTCCCGTGTCGCCCCGAAGACTGTTTGGTTACCGGTTCTTCCCTGTCACTTGTGATATCGGGACCTATGGTAAGGAAATAACAGCACGGGGGTCCTACCTCCGCCTCCGATTCCTCCCCGCACAAATGCGACCCCGTTAAGGAGAGACACGCTTTTCCGCTGAAAAGGCAAAGGTCTTGCAACACTACTGGGGATCGGTTACCCGTTGACCTAGGTCCTCAGAAGGACTGTGACCCGACGGACCCTGAGAACCACCGTGGACGTCCCCACACAGACAACACCTTCGTCCCGTCTCTCCCCCGGGTGTACCTTGACACTTGTCTCGTGTTCCGACTCGCAACACACCTTTGTCTTCTGCCCCGCACTCCTACCTCACCCGGGAGGGTTCCGTGTGTCTCCATCACCCTTTTGTCCCGACCCCGTAGTGACAGGGAAGGTCCCTCTCCTGGGTCCAGGGGCCACAGGGACGGTTCCAGTGCCTGGCCGTCCATGTGTCGCCCAGCCCGCGAAATAGGGGACGAGGCCACTCAGGTCACCCTAAACCGGACTGTGGACCGCCCCCCCCCCCCCCCAAGACTTGGGACCCCCCACACTGTGTGTGCCCTCCACCGTCTCCGGACGAAACACCGCAAAAGATCCCGTTCACGACAGTTCCACACCGGGGCTCCGGTCATCGTAGTCACAGTGGACCCTTGAACCGTCCTGCGTCCGAACACCGGGGACGATGACTATTCTTCGGGTCCCACCGGGTCGTTACCAAGTCTTCGAGAGTCCGACTAGGACTGGTTACGACTCTTGGGTCGAATCTGTTGAGGTAGTGGTCGCAGGGGGCCCCCACACCCGTGGTGGGTCACCGCTATGTTTCTGTCCACAGAAGGAATCGGGCACCTTTGGGGGCAGGGGAAAACAGGTCCGAAGTTCACCGTTTGGTCCGTCTCTTGGGACGGGTTGGAGCTGTCCCCCTACCCGTCGCTACCGTCATTACCAAAGTTAAGTGAAGGAGATGGAGTCGGAGGGTTCTACTTGGTCCACCGTCTCAGGTCCGGTCTTTGACCGACACCCCTACTCTCAGGGGCCCCACATCGTGAGGCGGGGAGGACCCACGACGCGACCCTCGGGTTCCTCCACCCCGTCGGACCAGGTCCCCCTCCTGGTCCCGGCGCACCTGAGGGTACGGACGGTACAGGTCTGGAGACGTGTCGGGGCCGAAAGACCGGTCAGGGACCACAACCCCCTGGCTACCTACTGGAAATTCGTAACACAGGAGGAAAGGTTCCTCGAGCCCTAACCCTGTGGAGGGTCGTCCCTGGACCCTCCCCGACAGGACCCGTGTCTCGACGTAGGAACGTCCGTCCTACCCGGTCGGAGGTAGGATTGGGAAACACGCGAGGTACTCTTTGATGACAAAGGAGAGTGTAACAGAGTAGAGGGCTCGACGACCGTGGTTGTCCCTCCAGGGTCAAAGTCTTTCGTGTCCCGACAAGAGAGGGAGAGACGTCACACCTGGAGGTGGGAGACCCACCCTGGTAAGGGTCCCGTCTTGGTCTCAAGAGGATGGGATCGGTCCTACCGGAGATGGGTACCCCCGCCACCCTCGTCTGTTCAGGCCGAGAGGACCCGGAGGTGGTCCTGTTCCGACACGTCCACTGTGGATGGGTAATAGGGAGGCACTCGGGGGAGACTGGAACTATTTCATTCGTCCCTGGGGTCGTCCCCGTGTACACGTCGGTCGGTCGTGACGGGCCGGGTGACGGTGGAGGGAGCCCGGGGAGTCGGAAGTGAAACATTCTGCAGTCGATTGTTGATCGGGAGGTCTCTTGAACCCTGAATGCCAGTAAAAACCAATAGACGTGCTTAGGTCCTTCAACCTCCGTCGTTTCTGTTAGTGTCGTGGTTGAAGACCCCCCGGAACCCTGAGATCCCAACGACCTTTCGACCAGAGGGAATCTCACTTGACCGTAGTCACTGGGGTGTCGAGAAGGACTGTCGGGGTCTCTTAGGGTCCCGTCCTCCGTTGGACAACGTCCTCCGACCAGACGGGAGACACACGTACCCAGCGGGGAGAGGTTCCCACACGCCAAAATCATGTCACCTCCGACACTGCCCCTGTCGTGACTAGGTACTTACCCTTTCTTTTGTGGAAGTGGACCCTACCCGGGTCCAGTCGTTCTCTCTCGCCTCCGGTCCACACGGGAAAGACCTGAACTGGAGCCGTAGGACTCCCACCCTTCATCCTTCACGTCCTAGGTCCTGGACCCTGGGCCCCTGTTCGTACCCCCAGAGACGGGTGCACCCTGGGAGACCCCCTAGAATACTCGACTAAGTACAAGAGACCTTTTGACGGTCGTAGACACGAGTCACAAAGGATCTTAAAGGAAAGACATGAGACAGGTGTAAAACCTTTCAGGAAAGACTTTTAAGGCACGAGGTTCTCTACGTTCTCTTTTGGATTACTTCCCTGGTACAGGTGAGACCCTTCGTCTCGCCCCAGAGACGTCCGGTTCGCGACCCCCGACCCACCAGGTCCTCGTGGTCGAGTCCTTTTCCTCCAAGCTCCGTCTCGTGGGAAGTCGAGTTCTCGACGTGGAAGAGCCACCGAGGTCGAAACGTCCCAGACCCCAAACCAAATTAGTCCTTCCTAAAATGAGGGTGGTTGTACTTCCCGTCTGCTATCAAATTTTTTGGACCGAAAGAAACTCGCAGTCAGGTCTTTCCTCTGGGGGCTCCCCGTGTACCGACCTCTGACCCCGAACCCCAGTACCCGAGGGTCCCCTGGGAGGACCCCTCCCGGACCCCGTCCGTGGACGAGGGGTGGGACCACCGAAGTGGGGGACGGGAGGTGGGACGGTGATGAGTTGGGACGGGACGTCCTTCCTTAGTCCGGTACCCTGTGAAGAGAGGTCCACTCTACCACGCCCACCCTCCCCTCCCCTTCCCCCGTCCCGTTTCCGGCGCCAGAAGGCCCCCGTCTCGGTTGAGATTGACGGATAAGCTACGTAAAGAGTCTCTCGTGTAGGTCGTCCCCACCCTCTCCCCACGAGTCGCGGGTATCCCCCCTAGTGTCCGAGCATACGCCCGTAGGGTTACCCCCGTTTCACCGGTCGGGGGCAAGTCCCAAGTCCTCGCCCCTCCTTTCGTCTAAAGTAGTGTCGGGGGGTCCCAGGTACCCTCGGATCCGGACCACTCCGAGCCCGACACGGCAGAACGGGGTCCTAAGGCCACCACTCGTGTGTCTTCACCTCCCGTCCCCGACTCCCAGGGGCCGGTCCATCCCCGACGTCTCCGGCACCAACGTCAATGACCCACCCAGGCCTCCCCGACCCGTGTCTCCTCCCCCTCAACGACCCTCGAAGGTCCGGTCGACCACGACTGGGGCGTCCGGACCGGACACCCGGAACCCGGGGACTTTAACACTCCCCGTCAGCCTCGTCCTACGCCAACCGACAATCATTTTTACGTCAACCTCGGAGGCCACGTTCGGCGTCCACTCATAGTACGGCGTTTAGACACCCCTCTCTCACGTCCCTGTGTGTGCTCAGTCCTCAGACGGTCGGACGGTCGGTCTCGGTCTGAAGGGTGGGGGTCCTCGGGGGACACCTGAGTTAGTTTCCGTCTAAGTCTGGGTCCCCCGGAACCCACGTCCAGACGCTCGGACGTAAAGGTTATTCGAGGGTCCACTACACCCGTCCCCGACCTCCGCCCCTGATGAAACTCTTGGTGATCGGTTCTCGTCATAAAGAGGGTGAACTTACACGTGCCCAACGGGCCCCTACGACACCCAAGGTCAGGACGCCGGACCCACTCCCGGACGTGGAGACTTGTTCGGAGGGTAGGTGTAACGTCGAGACACCAGGGTCAAGAAGAGGTCTCTGCCGGACTAAGTTAATCTGGGGCCCATCACTGTAGCAGTGGGGAGTAGCGACGGCTTCGTCGGAAAGAGGTCCTTCCAGACAGATGCAGAACGACGAGAGTCTAAGACCTCGTTTCTGGTCCCACATCTCAATTAAGAGATCGACTACACGTCCTTTCCTTTGGCTCCTAGGATCACCTCCCGGGTCCTGTCAGTCGTCGAGTAGGACATTCGGCCGAGTCCTGCTTGGGACCCGGGGCCCTCGGACGGGACGGGCGACCGGCGAGACAGGATGGTTGATCGACCGGCTCCGACCCGTCACGACCCGCCGGTGGAAGGTGCAGAGCGAACGGCTGGAGACTTGCGCCTCCTTCTGCTAACGACAGGGGGCGCAGCGAAAAGTAAAGGAGGAGGCGGGAGGGAGGGCGGGTTCCTACGTGACTCCTGCTCCTCCCGTCCGACACTTCCGGTTCCTCCGGGTCCCGACACTGCCACTGGGCCTATCTCTACTGCGGCGACCGAGGACCGAGGGGCGGGTGTCCTCTCCCGCCACCCCCCCCCGTCGGGTACTGACACGGCACCTCTCCCCAGGTCTCCCCAAGGGTTTCTACCCTTCGTCTCGGGGCAGAAAGGGTCTGGGAGGTCGACTGGACTAGAACGACTCTATGGAGACCTGTGTGGACTACCGTCCGACTGTTCCTACGGGGTCCTGACCGTCTGTGATCACAGAGAGACTCTCCGAGTTCCTCCCGTGTCCCCCACTCGGGAAGCCGCAGGGGAAGGAGGAGGGTTGAGACAGGGGTGCGCCCTCCAAGTGGGGGACCCTTGTGTCGAAAGTCGACAGTCTGAACCACGATTCTCGTCACGATTAGGTGGACCCCCTGAGTCAGAACCCGACTTTCCACCGAATCTCGAGTAGAGTAGAAAATGAGATTCGCCCACCGACAGGGTCGGTACGGTGGGTCCACAGTCCGTGCGAGAGACGGGATAGGGGGGTAGTCCCGAGCTACTGAGCAGGAAGTCCCAGTAGACCTGGAAAGACTGGGAACAACTTCCCTTCCGGTCTACCCTCGTCGGTCGGGTCGTGTCTGAGGACCGACGTAGAAGGTTCCGCGTGCGGAGTGCGACCCCTCCTGGGCCTCCTACCTCGTGGATCGATCGCGAGACATGTGTTTCACACCGGGGTCCCACGGGGCCCCTTCCGTGTCACTCTACCTGTAGTTACTCACATGTGTGTGTGTGTGTGTGTGTTCGCACGTGCGTGTGTGTATATGTGTGGTGGGGCCATGTACGTCTGTTCCGTACCCACGATTGATGGACAGAGACTTTCTCGGGGTCGCGGGTGAAGGACTGTCTCCTGTGTCTCCCTAGACATGGTTGTCGACACTCACCTCTTGTGCATCCTGTCCCGCGACGCCCTCTCCTCCGCCGTTCCCGCCCCGTCCTGTCCGACGACCCGGGTCGGAGACACTCCGGGTCCGCGAACTGGGACCGTGACACCGGTCCCACGGCCGACGTCTACCACAAGAGTAACACGACCCCACGTCGGACCGGAACCTGGAAAGTTTCGAGTGGTCCACTGGGGTTGCACGTCGGGACCGACTCCTAGTGTCGGACCTCCGAGGGCCTCCGGACAGGGAAGCACATAGGACCGGTAGATCGGACGGTCGTAGAGACGTCCGTCTGGTCACGGACCAGGCGCTCAGACCCTCCGACTTTCGTCCAAACGAGACAGTAGCAGCAAAGGACGAACCAGAAGTGTCTTAAGTACTCTGTAGGTCCTCGACGTCGCGGAGGTTGCGTGGCTCCGCGCGAGGAAGGACCTTTTGGTACCCTCCAACAAGACCTGTCGACAGTGGCGTCAGAGGACTGAGGACGGAGGAAGGCGGTCCAGTCGAGACCGGAGTGCAACTTATTTGACCCGAAGACCCACTCTAAGGGTGGCTACTCTCTTGCACGCACGACGCACGATTCAGCGAAGTCAGCACGGGAACGTTGGGATACGTGCCATCGAGCGGTCCGAGGAGACAGGTGCCCCTAAGAGGTCTACTCCTAGTGAAGTCAAGTCAAGTCAGCGAGTCAACACAGGCTGAGAAGCACTGGGGTACTTAGCGTCGTGCGGTCCGGAGGGACAGGTAGCGGTAGAGGGCCTCAAGCGAGTCTGAGCGCAGGTAGCTCAGTCACTCCGGTAGGTCGGTAGAACAGGAGCCAGCAGGGGAAGAGGAGGACGGGGGTCAGGGAGGGTCGTAGTCTCAGAAAAGGTTACTCAGTCGAGAAGCGTACTCTATCGGTTTCATGACCTCAAAGTCGAAATCGTAGTAAGGAAGGTTTCTTTAGGGTCCCGACTGGAGGAAGTCTTACCTGACCAACCTAGAGGAGTGTCAGGTTCCCTGAGAGTTCTCAGAAGAGGTTGTGGTGTCAAGTTTGCGTAGTTAAGAAGCCGTGAGTCGGAAGAAGTGTCAGGTTGAGAGTGTAGGTATGTACTGGTGTCCTTTTTGGTATCGGAACTGATCTGCCTGGAATCAGCCGGTTCATTACAGAGACGAAAACTTATACGACAGATCCAACCAGTATTGAAAAGAAGGCTCCTCGTTCGCAGAAAATTAAAGTACCGACGTCAGTGGTAGACGACACTAAAACCTCGGGTTTTTGTATTTCAGACTGTGATCATGACCTCACCTACCAGCAAAGGAGGAGGCCCCCTAGAGGGGTTAGGTCCCTGACTTGGGGGAGAGAATGCAGAGGACGTGACCGTCCGTCCAAGAAATGGTGATCCACGGTGACCCCTTCGGTGCTACTCTCTTGTGACGACGAGTCTTTCCGAACGTCTGCAGGGTGAGGAGGTACGATGTTCACTCCCTTGACTCCGAGACCTCCCTCCCACCGGGGGGTCTAGTGTAGCTTCTCCTTGGAAACAGATGTTGCCCCCGGAGGCTGAGAGTCCGTAGTGGGAGGGTGGGACAAGGACCTCCGTCCCTCTGTCCTGTAGAACCGGACATAGAGGACCCGGACCCCTAGAGGTTTCACGGCCCAGTCACACTCGCCCCTTCCAAAGACCCACGGCCCACCTCTTACTGTCGGACCCCCGGGCCGACCATCAAGGTCGTGACCTGCCGTCCCCCGCTACCTCGGGCTCCGAACCAGCGACGTCGTCGTACCTACCTTACCTGTCTCTTTTACCCGGTCCCTACCCAGGGACCACCACCGGGTTACTGTGAGAGAGCCCCTGTCCTCGTGTAAAGACGTCCCGTGACACTTCCCACTCGACGGGTACTACCTCAGTCACACCTCGACACCCGTGACGGACCACCGGGTTGGAGGAACCTTAATGAGGATACCGACCTGAACGGACTGGAGTCCGAACAGTAGAGTAAGGTACGGGAACCGGAGTGACGGGAACAGAAGTCGAAGTCCGAAAACTCCCGTCTCCAGTCCTCCTTTACCTACCTCTCACTTCGGGTCTAGGCCAGTCACAGACGTCTCGCCCGGGGGTTGTGGACTTCATCCGTCCTCCACAGACCTTTCGACCCCACTCCCTCCGTGTCGTCGCCCCGTGGGGGAGGGGTCAGTCCGACCGTCGAGGGTCTCCAGTCACGTAACCCGTCCTCCGGACGGACCCATCCATGCTTCCCCGGCACACTCACGGGGGCTCTGGGCGACGTGGACGTGAACTCACCCCTACTTCCCCTACCCGACCAGACCGGTCCTTTGGTGTCCAAGAGACCTCTCTACGGCACGTGTGCACCTTTGCTATTGCACCACCCATGGTAAAGCACTCGTCGACGACAGGCAGACGCTACTCGGCTCACTAGCTACACGTGTGACCAGCGACTAGACCACACTGGTCGGGTCAAATGTTTACTCCTTGACTCCGAGGCTCTGCCTTGTCGGTCGGGATCCACCCGACCAGGGGTGGTCTCCCGTCCGGTAGAGGGTGCGTGGGACCCGATGTCGGTCCAGGGGACCCACGTGTCTGCCTCTACCACTAGTCTTCCTTGGGATGGGCTCCTCCGAGAGTTGGATTTCTGGCGGTGGTGGGGTTGAGAAAGATGCCTGGGACGTAGTCCTTGTCTCGGACCCTTTTGTTTCCTAGTCCTCGGTCCCCGGACCACAGTCGAGTCCCTCACTCTGGGAACCCGGTAGTCGGGAGACTAGACGACCGGACCTATCCAAGACCGGCACCGTCCCAACCTCCTCTCGTGAGTCCCTCCGGAAGGCACTCGGTCCATGGGGGAAAGGGTGACTGTGGAGAGCGCCGACCCTTACTCGACGAGCGACGTTTCCGGGACTCCCCGCCCCTTCACTGGAGAGTGCAGCGTGTCCTCGTCCCCGACCTACCCTGCCCAGGACACTACGGCCGGAGACGAGACTGGAGGGCCCTACCCCTAAGCCCCCACTGTGAAACACCACTTAGTCGATGAGATCGAGACGACCCGCTCCACCCGGACGTCTTGGGAATGAGTGACGTAGACGGAGAGGACTCAGGTGAGGGAGGTGGAAGCTGTCCTGGGACCCACCACCGACCCTCTCCCCACACTCACTACTTTACCCCGTTTTCGTAGTGAGTAGGAACCTCGTGTCTCGGCCCACATGTGTCCCCACGTGTTGGGGGGTCCCCATGTGTGTGTGTGTAGTGTGTGTGTCTCCTTGCTCACGGACAGGTACGTGCTTGTATATGTGTGTACGTGTCGTGCGGATTTGTGTATGTACGTAGGTCGGGGCTGGTGCACGAGGACCCATGTACGTCCGTGCGGGTGCCTGGGGTGCGTGTGGTGTCGTCCGACCGCACGTGTGTGTCGCACGGACGTGTATGGACGTGGGTGCGAGGGTGAGGAGGGTCCAGAAACAAGGACTGTTCAAGTTCCACCGGGGGTCCCGGAAAAGGAAGTACAAAAGACCCCTTCTCTCACTGGAACCGACGTCTCCCCTCTCTACCCTCACCTCTCCCGTCCGATCCGTCCCCACCCGTCTCCCGGTCCTCGACTCTAGAGTCGGTCGCTCTCTACCCAAACCCCGAGGTCTGTGGCGGGGGGATCTTAGGAGTGAGGTTGAGTGGACGTCC
Organism: Capra ibex; assembly: GCA_006410555.1. Classification (NCBI taxonomy): domain Eukaryota; kingdom Metazoa; phylum Chordata; class Mammalia; order Artiodactyla; family Bovidae; genus Capra; species Capra ibex. The sequence continues at coordinate 86,799,284 of SJYO01018757.1, read as the reverse complement.
GTCCGGTGGGGCTACGGGTGCCGGGGGTACTCGTCGTCCACCAGTCGGTCCTTGACGAGGTCGAACGACTACGTCGGAGGGACCTTCCGTCCATCCGTCCAGTGTGTGTGTGTGTGTGTGTGTGTGTGTGTTGCAACCGGGCCTTCATCCACTCCTACCCCTCCTTCCCGACCACCCTCGACGAGGGGCGACTCCCTCCGGTCTGTGAATTTCCCGGTCCAGATCGGAGAGTTCACGGGTACCCGAAGAGTCTACTGGGTCCCCGTGTGATACTACAGGGGTCTAAAGGGACCTCGTCGACGTCGGGGGTCTGAAACACTCCTGGAAACTTCCGGGTGCCGGCAGAACACCAGTCTCTCATTCACACTAGAGGTGGTGGGGCGGGTGGACGGGCCGGAAAGACCCGGGGCGCCCTGTCCCGTGAGTGGAGGTGGAACATCTACAACCTCCCCACACGGGCAACCGGCGTCGCACGGTGGTGACAGAACGTCGTCGACAGGCCGTGGGCCGCCGGGAGCCGGAGACCTCTGTCCTACATCGACGAGACGTCGGTCAGCCGACTCGACAACGAGGGCGTCGTAAACTTGACCCCCCGTCTCCGTCTCCGACCTCCACTCCTCCCTCGGACCGGAGAGGTTGGGGAGTCAATGTCCGGGTGTCCTGTCACAAGTCTGGGATTAGAGTAGGTATAAACGACCTCTGAAAAGCGAACGGGACAAAACTCGTCCCTCGACCGAGACCCCCCCGGAAGAGAGGTCCGTTCACCCCTCGACCGACGTCCTTGGACTACCGGTGGAGAAGCCCCGTGGGTACAGGAAATTCCTCTAACAGGACCCACAGGACCCTCGTCCCTCCTAGACTCTCTTCTACCCACCCCCCACCCACGACCGTCCAGGAGCTCCCTCCTCCCGACACAGAGGGACACACCGTCCGGGTCCCGTCGTGGTTTGGTGGTCCCGTACCCAAGGACCAGTAGGTCCCTCTGTCCTGGGGGTCCTATCCCTGGGTTCGGAACGGTCTCCGAGTCCACAGGGGGTAAGTCTGGAGCTTCGAAGTCGCGGAGGTCCGGACGTCCTGTGTCTCCACAGGGGCTCCGGCGACCTACCCGTCCAGTCACGACTGGTCTTCCCGACCACACACACGACGTACTCCGGCTCCAGAATGTAAACCTACGTTTCTCGGTACACACCGGTCACCGTTGGCACAACCTGACTCCAGGTGTACGGGGAGGGACGGAGACGTCCTGACGCCCGGAGCGACCCGTTAACGCTCAGGGACGAACCGTTCCTCTCTGGGAGGTAGGGGACTCAAGACGGACTACTATTGACCCTTTAAGAATGTCGACGAAAAGACTTTGTGAGACGGGTAAGGTCAAGTGAGAGGGTCTCGGCGCCGGTAGTCAAGGGGTCCCTCCTTCGTCCTCCGGGCGACTGCCCTTCTCGGACCTAGGACCGTACCGGTCGAACGACGGGTGGTCCATGGGTCTCCCCTTACGTCTCCTTTCCCTCCTTACTTACTTGGTCCTAGGTCCTTCGTGACAGTACGCCCTCCCGGAAGATGGATCCCCTGACACCAATTGCGAGGGTATGGAACACTCCGAAGTAGAGTCTCTGCACCGTTCAATCCGAGTCTCTTCCGTTCATTGAACGGGTCCCAGTGTGTCTACCCGTCCCTGTCTCTGCCAACCCTTGGCACAGACGCACCGGAAGTCCGGGGTCGTGTTACGAATGTAGGACGACATCTGCCAGGTGTCTACGACACTAAAGGCACCGTGGCCCGACGTACATCAAGAGCCGGTCCCACGCCCAGTTCACGACAAAGTCGAGCAGCGAGTCGACTCCTCGTACCTCCCTCTTCCACGTAGTCGTCTTTGTGGGTGTCTGACAGGGGTCCGGGGAGATTCCGGTACGGAGGAAGTAGACCGTAGAGTAGGAATCTCTACGGTGAGTCCACAGTGGAGGAGGTCCTTCGGGAGAGACTGACGGGTCCTGGTCCCCTGGTACCCTTCCTCCGACGTGTCTTCCGTCCTAGACACTTCTACCACAACGTTTCCGATAATGGGGCACAGTCCCGCCTCACACTACCTACCCTTACCCTCTGTCCACCTCCTGGTGTCAAGGTCCGACCACCCTACCGTCTCCCCTCCGGCCCGTGATCCACTGAAATCTATTAGGAAACCATGGGTCCCTGACCAAGGCCCCGGTCGTACCCAGAAGGCACCTACGAGTTCAGGGAATATATTCTACCACGTCACAAACGTGTAGTGAATACACGCGGGAGGACATGTGAACTCAGTAGAGATCTAATGACTATTATGGACTACGGTACATTTGTGACATCTTTGTCGACATTTAAGTTACATTTACGATGTATTTGTGAACGGGTACCGTTTCAGTTCAAGACGAAATCCCTCAAAAGACCTTAAGAAAAGACTTATCAAAACTAGGTTCGAACCAAGTCAGACACTTAGCTCGGACACTTATACCTCCTGACAGACATACACAACTAAAAGTAAAACTAATGTTCCACTATAAGTTTTGTCCCGAAAGAACCACCGAGTCACCGTTTCTTAGACGGACGTTACGTTCTCTGAGTCCGAGTTAGGGGTCCAACCCTTCTAAGGGACCTCTTACCGTTGGGTAAGGTCATAAGAACGGACTTTCTAAAGTACCTGTTTCCTCGGACCGTCCGATGTCAGGTACCCCAACGTTTCTCAGTCTGTGCTGACTCGTGCGTGCACACCCAAGTTTTATAAATGTATCAATAGACTCCTATAGACAGTCACTGTACCCGCGACCACACTTCCCTGTTACACCAGTAGACAGACATACTCGACTCATAGTGGGGACTCAGTGTCTCGTGGGTCACCCTCCCGAGACTGGTGGAGAAGGAACAGGTCTCGTCCGTCCCCTCCGGACCCTGGTGGCACACAGCGACGGAGGGACGGAGACACTCGGGGAGGGTGACACCAGGGAGGACCCCCACGACTACCCATTTCATTTCTGTTCCTCCCGCAAGGTGAGTGGGAGACCATCATGTGTACCCGGTCCTGGGGGCGGTGGTCGAGTTGCTCCTTCTAGCGGTCGTTGTCCGTCTTTATGATCTTCGTTCCTCTCTTCCGTCAGTGTCCCCCTCCCAGTCCGGACCCGCCGGTCGACCGGGGAGTCCCGGGGACCGTTTGTGAAGGGGTCCTGTTACCCCTGGGGGTAGGGAGTGTCGTAGAAGACCTGTGTGGGTGGAGAGGACCGACGGTCGGATCTCAAGGGGAGAGTTGGGAAGTGCGTGACTAGACGATAGTCAAGAAATTAGGTAGGTGTGTCGGTCACAAACAATTTATGGATGGTACACGGTCCATACCATCTCATTCCGTTAATAACGGGAGTTAATAACCACCTCCCCTCTCTATTCATACACTAGTGCTGCAACACAATATTTGCGATGATACCCCGTTCGAGATCTTTGATACCTTCCGGGGTCCAACCCCCCTTATCAGTCTCACCCGAAGGACCTCCTCCACTGTGGACTCGTCATAGAGACTCTTACTCTACGGTCCACTTCCTCTTCCCTACGTGCAAGATCCACCTCCCCTCTTGGACCCCTTCGAACCTCCCACATGTCGCGAGCCCCCTCCACCCCGACCTCAAGTCCCTCACCTCTCTCTCCTCTGACTCATATATCTCCGACCGACCCGTCGTTGTCGACTCCGACCCTTTGTCGTTTCACCTCTAGGACCCTTTCCGTGACGGGACAGAAGAAGGTCGGGACGTCCCGGGACGGCCCGACCCAAGGTCCGACACGTGAGCGCCACTGACGCCCTCCTGCCCAGACGTGGGGAGAGGGTGGGGACGGACCACAGTGACGGAGAGGACTCCACAAGAACTTCCTCGGTTCCCCAGCCCTTACGGACGGTTTGGGAGCACCGGCCCTCCCTGTCCCTCCCCGACTCCCTCCTACCCTCGTCCCTACCCCCTCTCTCCTCCTCCCCCTCCTTCCCCGGGGAGGGGGTCGGGATTGATCACGACGGAGGAAGAGACCCCCCTTGGCGAGGGGGTAGCCGGTGATCCAGTGACCTGAGGTCCCTTCCGAACCGGACCCCCACTTGCACCCTTGGTCCCAAGTAGTCCGTCCCCTGCCCTCCTCCCGTCCTTCCCCATGTTCACCCTTCCTCTGGTGCGTCCCGGACCGGGCACACCCCGGTCAAGGCCCCACTACGACCAGGTACCCCGACGTCCCGATCGAACTGGTGGAGGGTCGGGGACCCCGTCGACCGTGTCTCCTTATTGAAACGTGACTCTCAGTCCGAAGGAAAGTCCGACTCATTTAGTGGGGGAAGGGGTGTCGACAGAAGGACCCAGGACGGGAGGGTCGTAGTCTCGACGGTCGTCCCGGAGTTCATACCCACCCCACCCCGGGCTCCGTTCTCGTGTCACCCCCAGGGACCAGGGGGAAGACGTGGGTGTGGGTCCCAGTCGTGACAAGACCCTTTCGGACGTACAGGCTCGAGACAGGTAGGGGGTCGTCCCGATCCTCGGGGCCAATAGGGAACCGTTCCTACACTTAGTTCCGGCCCAGGTGTCCTGGAAGTGCAGGCACGCCCAAGACCTACCTCGGTGCCCCGAGAGGTCCGAGGACCTACGGGCCTACTCTCCACCCCTACCCTCGCCGTCCAAGGCGTTCCCAGGACACCTGGAAAGGACGGTGCCCCTCCTCAGACCTACTTCCCCAGGGCGGTATTCACCTTGCGACAGGTCTATTCGGCTCCGACCTCCGACGAGTCTCCAGACACCTACGCGGGAACGACGACCTCCTTGGAGACCCTATGTCCCGGACCTATGTCCCGGACCTTTGGGTTCGTCGTCACTACCCTGTGACTGACTATAGGTCCGGGTCGGTGGCGGACCGAGGTGTACCCCCCGGGACCACGGAACACACTTCGCTACTACACCACGTCACTCATCCCCCGACCTTGGTCGGAGGGGTAGGGGGATTTGGGTCCGTCGGTCCGGACACACCGACTTGGTCGCCAACCCTACTGCCGTGATCGGACGACGGGCGAGGTGGGAGGAGATCGTCCACTCTCGGGGACAACGGGACTGACGGACCGTGATTGTGGTGGGAGGACGGTGGACCGGGGATGAGTGTTACTGGCGAGGGTCCGAAGGACTCACGTGTGACCCCGGGAGCCATGACCCTCCGGGTCGCGGGGAGGTCGGTGCCCAGTGCACCCTCCCACCTGGCACGACGGGGGCCCTGTAGTGACGGTGTCAACGAGGGCTTCGGTCCGACCCCACCTCCCGACTACCCTTCCCTCCCCTGGGTCGGTGTAGGACTGCGCTACCGTCCGATTTACTCACGGACGGTCAGTGAGTTTTGGCGGGACTCCGTAGTTCGCCCACAGTTAACACGATGGGCTGGACGCTGGACGCTCTCGACAGTCCTCCCTCCCCTCACAAGGGCTCTCCGAAGGTCCGAGGGAGGTGGGCCACGGGACCTACACTCCTACGGAGGTGTTCCCCTCTCTCCCGGTCCGGCCCCGAGACCCCCTACCTGTCGCCCACGGTCGCCGCCCCATTAGTCCCCCTCCCCACTAGTCCCCCGCCCCACGGCGACGTCCGCACAGTGAGTGGACGCGCCCCCTCCGGGACTCAGTGTCTAGTCCCACTGTCAGCGACCCCCACCCGTTCCCAGTACGAGTGACCCTGGGAGGACGTGCCTCTAGGAGGGTGTGTCCCTAGGACCGTCGGACCGAAGATCTCGCCCCGACCGACGCCGGACCCGTACCCCCCGGTCCGACCCCGCCTCCCCGAGACGGTAGTCCCCGGTACTCAGGAGTAGAAACGTGGGACGGAGTGTGAGGTGGTTCGGACGGGACTGAGGGGCCCAGGTCGGTGTAGTAGAATCGTGAGGGTGCCGTATCTTCAGACGCATCTGCCAGGGACTTAGGTCCGGGTCGGAGGGTCGGAAAGAAACGGGACAAGGGTCCGGAGGGACCGGAAGGGACACGTCGAGTAGTGTCGGGGGGTTCTGGGGGGGACCCAGGGTCGGGGTCGCGGAGTCGTAAAGTGGACGGAGCAGAGGACTACCACGGACAAAACGAAGAGGGGAACTGGTCCGGGACCAGAAGGCGACGCCGAAGGGGACGGGTGGAGGACCAGGAGTGCGTCGTCAGGGGTCCACTCACTCACCGGAGATGACCCGCTCCCCGCACTGGAGTGGGCGGCGATGGACCTCCGACGCAGTCGCGCTGACGTGAGAGGGGTCCACCGGTACTCGGGGACCCCCTCACCCGGGGAGAGAATCCGAGGAGACCGAGAAGGAGTCCCGGACCAGGTCTCGACCCAGCGGTACGAGCCTTTTGTCGAGGTCTTTCTCTGACGTTCGCGTGAAGAGTGACTCGCACGGACACTCTACCCCTTGACCGGTGTCGTCCGTCGGGTGTGCACCCCCGTCGTCGAATTAGGAAAAGACTAGACGCCTACCGCACTTTAACAACGAAATCAAATTAAATACGGTTTCGAAGAGGTGGACCGTACTAAGACGGGAGGGACCCTGTTGGCCGCTACAGACCTCCGTAAAAAACAACAACAGTGTTGAGGCCCTTCGTCGCGACAACCGAAGCTCACCCATCTGCGGGACCCCTGTGCCAGTACCCCGTCCAGGGTACCGTTTCTACTAGACCGGATTTACAGTGGCCACGGTTGCGACGACTCTTCGAGACTGAGTGTGTAAATGGAAATCCGAGACTCCGACTACGACCCTGAACTAAACGCGCACACGGAGATTCATGATACCCTCTGTACCGTTTTTGCTCGGGCTCCTTCCAACAGACCCGGGACTCTTCGGACTTCGTTGTGTCTGTCTTCGTCCACTCTCCAAAACGGGACGTGGACGGACGCTCCCGTGGAAGTGTCGTCCTCCAAAGCCTGGTGCTAAGTTCCGTCCTACTCCCTACAGATGTACCTGAGTCGACTCCCGTGGCACCCTGGACCTCACGTCTCTTCTACAACGACAGACCCCCTGTGAGACCCCAGGGGTCCACCCAGGAACCCTTTCCCGACCGGGACTTCCAGACAACATCATGAACTAAGACCCTTCGGACTTCTTCCAAGAATTCGATGTCACACAGGGGAAATTTAGACCAAACGACAATGAAACCTTAATTGTTTTCCGTCATTTTTTAAGAGTCTTGGGGACACTCAGTAAACGTCTTCAGCATAAAGTTGTACTCAGTCCTGTATTACCTGGGGTTCGGGTGGTAGGGGTTCCCCGGGGGTCTTAAGGGCCGGGCGCCGAATCACCCACTATTGAAGTACCCACGACGGAAGAGTCCTCGTCCCCTTTCCATCCAAAAGATATACCCTCACCACCCGTCCTAGGGGATATGGTGTTGCGGGGGGTTGTTGGGGTTTAATCGGGAGGGACCCGTCTTAGTCACGGACTGGGTGGGTCTACGAGGGGTTCGTGTGTGTCGTCCACGAGGGACGCACTGGGCCAAACAGTGTGCGGAGACACCGGGGTCGCAGTGTCCCGAGACACCGTGCCTCCCCGATGTCAAACCGTCTCCAGTGCGACGATCGTACTCAGGCCTTAACTTGGGTCCCTAGGGCCGACGTCTCGAACCACGACTGGGGTGACACAGGGGAGCTACCGATTGTCGTACCCCCACCCGTCACCCGCCTACCCGACCGACTCGAGTACCACCCCCCGGTCCCAATCCCCCTGTGGCCAGTAGTCCTCTCCCACCGCTGTTCTCCGTCTCCCCTTTGACCCGTGTCCTACCAGAGAGAGGTTGGTGGTGAGTCGGGGGTCGGATGTCACGGGAGGCCCGTCCGGTCCGTGCCGTGGGGGACCCGTCCGGTGGAGGAGGGATTCCCCGGGACTCGGAAGTGCGGACGCACCCTCAGTGTCGGTGCCGAGACTACGGATGTAGGCAGGGCAAGTGAGATGAGTCGGGTCGGACTGGGAGGTTCAGGTCGCTGACGGGTCGACTCGATGTGGGGAGCTCGCGTGTGTCCCGCACGGAACCAGAGACGACCAGGACGGACCCAAACGACGGGACTGGTGTTGAGACACACGTCGACTCGCGACAGATCAGACCCGAGCCCGTTCCGGAGGCGTTTCAGGAGGGGCTCGGTCTTCCAGGGCTGGGACTGGAACACCGGTGTGGGAAGGAGGACTGGGGCAGACTGAGGGCCCTGAGTCCGGACAGGCTGGGGGGCCCCTACAAGCGGGAGACCGAGACTAGGCGTAGAGCAGGACAGGGGGAGGAGGCACTCCACTTTCCCTGCGTGGGTGTCGGTGAGGAGGGTCTGGGGACGGGAAACGACTCAAAACACTGGCGGAGGGTTAGGACATGAGTCGGGACGGGGGACAGGAAGGTCTTGACTGGGGGGTTTAGAACCAGACTATCTTTGGTCATTACTATAAAGGTTCCTGTCGAGAACCTTGGAGATGGGGTCTCGGGAGGTAGTCCTGTCCGGGGAAGGTTTGTGCGGTCTGACCTCGGGTCAGTGTCTTGCCTGGTCGGACGATTCTGTCTTGTCCTGGGTTTGTAACTGGAGGTGGGACATGGTAGATGGTTGTAAAAATAAAAGAAATTAAGAGATTACCTCATCAAACGTGACCTTCTTTTCCACCTATCAAAGATTTCGATGCCTAGGGTTTACTTCGACTTTGTGGTGTTGGGAAAGACTTGGTTAGACTATGGAAGAAATTACTCTCTAAGGTGTCCTTGGTGCGTTTTTATAAGGAGGAACACTGTAATTCCACTAATTAATCGTTCACCTAGAAGTCTACCTGAACGGGACGGACATAGACCCCGTTCGGCTCGGGGTCTATATCAAAGACCCCACCTAAGTGACCACGGGTGCTCTAGCCCGTTGAATCGGGTCGACCACGACAGAACTCCAGTCAAAATTCTTGAAATATGGTGACCTGAAACCCTTAAAGAGGTACCCTGACGAAGACGGTGTTTCTTCCCCCAAACCTGTTTCCAAAAGAGGAGACAGAGGAGGTGTTAGTCGTGTCAGTCCCTACCTTTGGTTCGGTGTCGACCGAGCCACAGGTCCGTCCACCCCCACTCCGTCTCTGTGACCGGCCAAACTGAGTCTCTCTCAGAACTGAGAGAGGTCACCCCTCTCTCGTCTCAGTCCACGTCGACTCGAATTCAGAGCCCTTCTTCACCGCCGGACGTCGGGGGTCGAACCGTCACACTAGGTTAGTGCCGGCACCCTCCCAGTCCCTCGAACCTCGTCGGTTTCTCCGACCTGACCTTTTCTATCTCGGTCGACAAACTCGTCGTCACTGGAGTCCGGTGCAATAAACAACCGTTAATTGACGGTCGACCTCTGTCAGTCCCGAGTCCCCGCGTCGACGGATGAACGAGCACGTCTTTTCACTCCTACACCTAAAACCTCGGACCTCGGTAAGGTCATTGTTTTACAGTGACAACCTTCCTACTTCCACTGGAGATGGGAAGACCGGGGTCGGGTCGGTGTCACTGAGGTGGGCCGGCCCCCGACGAGACGTCCTGCGGCCCCACACGAGACCAAGGACGGACCACGACTATGCGCTCGACCGGACTCTCCGACCCTCGTGTCTCTCCCGGTCCGACCCTCCCCTCAAAAAGGAGAGGTGTAGTCGAGACGAGGTGCCGGTCGGGAGTGACCCGGTAGGAACGACCCGCGAACGAACACTTTATTCCAAACACACCTCGGGATCTGGTTACGTCCTCTACGTTCTCTGTCCCCACGTTTAGGGACCCATCGTCCACGGTGTGGTTCCAGTAGAGGTCTTGACTGTCTCCGGGTATCGTTGACAACGGTACTCGGGGGTACTGGACGAGGGGTCCCTAACTTGGGGGCAGAGAACGTAACCGTCCACCCAAGAAATGGAGATCGTGGTGGACCCTTCGGGGTCGACACAATCCGAGTAGAGGTTGAGTCGGCTTCGCGAAGAGACCACGTGAGTGTCGACTGGGGACGTGGGGTCGCGAGACGTCGGACTGGGGATGAAGGGCCACCCGGTCCACCGCCCATCGGTCCACTGGCCGGGGGTCAGGAGTGGAGACACAAAAGGAAACGTGGGTCTTACAGTTGGTACCTGGGGCTCAGTGTTGTTCGACTCACGGGTGAGGGACACACCCTCGCGAGGTCCTTCGTCCCCGCCTCCACCGCCCCTGTCCCCTTCCCGGACCCGGTTCGGTCCACTGCCGACACACCGGAGCCCGTTCAGACAAAAAGGCCCCGACACCACTCCCACCCCGCCAAGCGGGGAACCGGTGGTCCCTCGGGGAAGGACACGTCGGGGATTTGATTCGTTCCGGTCGTTCCTCCTCCGACTACCCTCCTAGACTCTCCTTCCCCGACTCAAAGCGTCCGCTGGATGGCACACGACAGGACCACCCCCCGTCTCGACTCAAGGCGGGTCCGGGGTCGACCCTCTGACCCCGGGGCCCGCTGACACCCCCGAGAGCACCCCGTGGAAGACCTGCCGAGGACCCCGATGAACATGGACTAGGGGGTTCTCGGACCGCTCCCAGGAGAACGGGTGAGGGACGGAGGTGACTAGGTTTAGTTCGTCTATTCGTCTCCGGGAGAGACTGCCCCGTCTCAGCCCCAAGGGGTCCGGAGCCGACGTCCTGGGTAAGGAAACTGTGTACGTCCGCCACTGTGGTTCTCGTCTCACGGTGGTCGCCTGCTCCGACACTGGTGGACCGACCCACTGACCACCCCGGGACTGGCTCATTCCTCACCCACTCTTTGGTCGGACCCCTCCCTGAAGGGACCGTCGGGTTACCAATCCTGAGACGCGAAGGTTACACTCCCCGTGTCCAAACTCCCCTGATTCTAGGGTGTATGGTGTACCCCACCTGAGGGATGAGGAGGTTTTTTCTCTTTCTTTGGTCGGACCCCTCCTGTACCAGTTTTGGGACCCGTACCTCTAGGTCCGTGGGAAATACGGTGGGACAGGGGACGAAAATGTCTCTCTCACCGGGTCGGTTCTACACCCCTGGACCCTCAGTGCCGGGATTCTTATTGAGGTAAGTAAATCCGAGGAAGAGTTTCCTCGACCACGACCACTACGTTTACTATTAATATCGGTGTGAACTACTAGAAATATATTACGCCACTGAGCAAAGGATTCTGGATTTTATGACAGAACAAGAGAAGTACGAAGGGGGGTCGGGGGGCATACCCCTACCCCTGTAGTTCCACCGGCCCTCCCCGGTCCACTGAAGGTTCCCCAGGGGCTCGTGCGTCGTGGTCCATGTCAAAGATGAGGTCGGGACTGACGGGCCCAATTACTTCGGGTCACCTTCGCGACGTTGAACCCCAGGGGAGTAAAAGTTCTGGCCAAGATCTTGAAGAAGTTGAGGAAGGGGATTTATATTTTCTTCGGGACTACCTCTGGGTCGACTCGGACTTGGTGGGTAAGAGTAGAAGTAAACTTACTTCTACACTCGCAAGTCTCGGGCGTAAGTTTTGAGATTTTTGTAGGGAACGAAAGCTAGTCCCATCGTAGACAGAACCAGTAGCAGAACCTGACCCGACCGGACTTACTGGACCGAATAAGTGCGTCGGACACGATTTTTTCTCGACCGCACTTATTAAATTTAGGGCAAGGGAAAGGGGAAAACGTCTAAAGGCTGAAGAACGACTAGTACTAAAGCCGTGGTCGCTTCTGCACGATAAGGACAGGGACTACTTGTAAAGGAAGACCCCTTTCACTGAGACTCCCCGACGTCTACACGACCTCCTTCCCGAGCCCGGCCCTGTCTACGGCACGGACACCCTCGGTCGACCGGGAGAGGGCCGTCGAGCTCCCCTCGAAAACTACAGCCCGGGGAAGGAGCCGGACTCGATTCGACCTGCATCTAAGAAGCCTACGGACCAGAAAGTAGAGGGGGAGAGGAGAAGTCCCTGGTGAAATCTATCGCAAAGTGAGTGACGTGCAGAGGAAAATCGACTGAGTCCCAAAGTTTTCCTTCAGTCTGTACCTCCCCCTCTTTTCTTTACTTTGGTCCTTCCTTTGAGGTCTTTGGTGTCTTGTGAAAATTTGACGGAATTCGTAGAGGTGAACGGAGGTTTACCCTCGGACCCAAAATTTTACAGGTGAGCCCAATTGGTCTCTTTTCAGACTGTCGGCAGAAGAACCAATTTTGTAAGGTTACGAGTCATTAAGTCCCCGACACCCGGTTGTCCACCTACTGAGTCCCAGACGAGGGAGTGGACACAAGTCAGGGGTCTGACCCAGACGGAACCTAAGAAAGTTCCCAGCCCGTCTCTTTTCGTTTCCTTCTTTTGTGGTCCAAAACTCCAAACGACAGACATTCGGGGTCCGAGGTGTGAGGATCTATCCACACGCACACACACACACGCGCGCGCGTGCCCGTGAAAGAGGACTGGAATGAAAGTTCACCTGCGGAGAGAATTCACAGACCAATCACTACGACCCCGTTTCTCTGGTAACCAAGACATACCTACCTTCACTTGCGTCCGTCCCCCGAGTTCCACCCCGACTCTTCCTCCTTCCGTGGAGTATGGTCGGACAGGTCGTCGGGGACACCAGGGGACACGACGGAGGTCCGGGTCCCTCTACTCTCCAGACAAACGACTGGAAGGTTTCGAGTCTTCCCACTTTCCACATGAAACCCCGGTGTCCGGCTTCTAAAACCGGAAGGACCCAGAGGCGTAGAAGGTACCAACGGGGGGGGTGGATGGAGGGGTCCCGTCCAGAGTCTGGTGTACTGTCAGACCGACACTAACCCCTCCGACCTACCGTCCTGTCGAGAGTGTCTACCTACCACATCCTTCCCCTCCGACGCCAGCCGCGACCCGCCCAGCCAATACCTGTGGAACCGAGAGGAGACCAGGGGTTCCTGCGGTTCCCCTTCTCGGGTCGCCGAGGTCGGGGACACTCGGAGACAGGGTAGTGTCGACCCGGAGGGACGGGGGTCTTGTGACGTAGGGACCACAGCGAGTCGGTCCGGACACAAGAGAGAATAGGTCGCTTGTCACCAGACTAGTCCCCGTAGTCGTCCAAGCGACCCTGAGGCCGCACCCCCTGTAACAACCCCTACCCAACCGAGTTCCGTGGGGACGGGATACCGACCTTCCTGTCCAGCCCAGTTTCGGTTCGGGACCTCCGACCAGGGACACCCGAAGTAGGGAGGAAGGGGCCCTCGGTGTAGACGTACCGGACATGGAACGAGACCCGCTAGGAGTCTCGTTTTGATTTTGAAGAAGGTCCGTCCCCTCTCGGCAGGGCGACTCGGACCTGTGCGTGTGACAACGTAGGTCTCGACTTTGACCCAACACCGACCACTCTCTCCGGACCCTGAGTCCGGGAGACCTACCTCGAAGGGGAGGGACCAACCTACACGCCCAGGGTCCGACGACCCAGTCGTCACCCGTGTATTTCTGCCCGTCCGATCCGTGACTGGAGTTCCGAAGAAGAATAGTGAACTAAGGACATCGAGTTGGACCAAGGAGTGACTCTGAGTCTGACCTAGACGGAACTGGGAAGGACAGATACAGACTTACAAAACGTCGAAGGGAGGAGGGGACGGGACCACCGAGTCTACCATTTCTTAGGCGGACGTTTCGTCTTCTGGACCCAAGCTAGAGACCCACCTTTTCTAGGGGGTCTCCTCCCGTTCCGTAGGGTGAGGTCATAAGAACGGACCTCTTGGGGTATCTGTCTTCTAGGACCTCCCGATGTCAGGTACCTCAACGTTTCTCAACCTACACTGACTCGCTGATTGCGAAGAATTAATGACGGGTGTGTCCCGAACACCAACCCCTGTACTTCCCCCTCTACGGTCGGCCCGGGGTCCCTCGGACTAGACAGCTGTCCACGGGTCCTCCCTCCCTCCCTCCCTCCCAGTCCGGACCCTCAGGTCTCACCCTGAGGCCGAAGACGGGGGAGCCCATATCGGGACTGAAGGAAGGGACCACGAGTCCCAGTCGTCACCACCCCCACCCCTCGTCAGAAGGGTGGAAGGGTCCCCCACAAACAGTTCCTCGGACACGGGTGGAGTGGGTACTTTGTTTGTGGACGGACTTGCTAGGGTGGACTCAGACTGGTTCGAAGATGTAGGTTGAGGGTCTCGTAGTAGTCCTGCCGTACCCTTTCAGGTCTGCCCCTCCCTCGTCTCGGTAGTTGCTTTACTGGACCAAGGAGGTCGTCTATGCAACGCTCCTTCTCAGTCTCTAACTACCCCTCGCTCTCCGGCTCTCTCTGGGCTCCCTGTTGAACCGGCTGAAATTGTGTGTCTGGAGTGAAGGTAGGACTGAGTTTATTTGACTTTTTTGTTGTTGTTTTTTCTTATCGAATACCGAGTTGCCCCCTTTAGACTTTAACGGACCAATAAAGTACTATAATTCCTAGCCGAGAATTACCAAAGATCCACACTATTGTCAGAACAGCAATGGGAAAGAGTTTTCTCTTAGGACTAAAAGCTCCATATGGGACTCCGTGACTGTCTGTGGACGTCAGACCCCAGAGGCCACCCCCGCCCCTTCCCACGTCCGTCTCTCCTAGCCGAGACTCTACCACCTCCACTCAGACCCACTACTGCACTCGAAGTACTTTTTCAAGACAAGTAAAATCGGATACAAACTTTTAACGGTACTATTTCGGACCTGTCTCCTTCTTCTCCTCCCCTGTCCTTCCTCCACTCCCTCGTCGAAACGGTGGTGGTCGCTCCGCAGGAGGACCGAATCCAGGATTATTCTTGGACCTCTGCCACCGTTTGTCGGCCGAGCACCGGTGGGCGGGGAGGGGTCGGGAGGCGTCCGGAGTCTCACCCCGAGAGTCGTGCCTCGGACCAGCCCCCGAGTCCCCCCCTTGTCCACCAACCTCCGGGGCCCGCCCACCGGGGGAGGCGGGACGACGGCCCGTCCGTGAGTGGCGTCTCTCCGTCGGGGACAGGAGCGCCTACTACCGCGGCTTCGGGTCCTTCGGCCAGTCGTACTGCTCCCGCGGGCGCTTCTACTCCTACATCCGTCTCCGCCGCTTCCACGACCTCCGGTCCTGCGGCTCCATCGGCGAGAAGAGGTGGTCCCAGGTCTGCGGGTGCCGGTACTGACGCCGCGGGGGCTGGACGCCCTGTCCCTCAGACTCGTGGGTGACGTGCGCCCTGGGAAGAACGGGTAGGTGAGTGAACCAGGAACCTCCTCGGGCCCCCTTCCCAGACCGATGGGTAAAACGTCTACCCCTTTGTCTCCGAACAGGCACCAGTTCCCCTCTTCGTCCCTGTCTCACTCTTACGTCCAGACTGGGGGGTCAGGGGACGAAGGGTGGTGCTACGGGCTCGTAGAGACAGTGCTCAGTCCCTGTGAAATCAGCACCCCTGGGGAGGACGGTGGGACGACGAGCACAGGGGTCTCCCCGTGAAAGTGTTCGGGGGAAGAGTAGTGGGACCCCCCGGTGTGCTGACCCGAAGAATGGACGCGGGATGGTTACCTCATCCTCGACGGACTCCCGGTGGAGACCGAGGTCGAGACCCGGGACCGGACACCGAGTTGGTACGACGGGGGAACCGTCTTCCCTGTGTCCGGGGTGTCCGATCTCAGCGAGACCCTGTCGTCCTGTAACTCGTCCTCCCCTCCTCAGGACAAACGACTGACTAGGAAAGATCGGGACTAGGGTCCTTCCCCGGGACCCCTGTGTGGACGGGACAAGGAGGATGTCACTCCGAGTTACTGGGAAGGACACTACGGCCCGTCGCACACACACGGACGCACACACACAGGAGGTCCCCGGCCTGTCCCTGGAGACGCCCGCCCACCCCTGAGGAATTGGTACTCAGACGTGGTCCGTGGAGACCCTGAGTTGAAGGGTACAGAAGAAGGCTCGGAATGTTCTCAGGTCCTCCGAGTCCCGTCCATCTACCCTCGCGTGTAAAGGGGAAAACGTGTACTTCTTTGCCTCCGACCCCCCTGATCTTACACGAGTGCTCGTGTCGGGAGTTCAAAGTTCTGACTCTGCGTCTACGTCCAGACGACTCCCGGTCAGGCTCATACGGTAGGACCCCGACGTGTGTGGCCCGACCCTCCGAGAGCTGAGTAAGGACGAAAGTCTATGTGCACAAAGGAAGATTCCTGGTAAAACAGGGCGAATCGTGGAGGTCGTCCAATTCTCTTGGTCGAGACTCACCTTAGGTGGACGAGACTAAGGTACTGTGTAAAAAAAGGAGTGTGACACTGTAGAGATTCTAGTTCTAAAAAACGTCAGGGAACCTGACGTTCCTCTAGTATGATCAGTTAGGATTTCCTTTAGTTGGGACTTATAAGCAACCTTACTGACTACGACTTCGACTTCGACTTCGAGGTCATGAAACCGGTGGACTAAGTTTCTCGGCTGAGTAACCTTTTCTGGGACTACGACCGTTTCTAACTTCCCCTACTGTCTCCTCCTCTACCAACCTGCCGTAGTGCCTGAGTTACCTGTACTTAAACCCGTTTGAGGTCCTCTATCGCTTCCTGTCCCTTCGGACCACGCGACGTCAGGAACCCCAGGGTTTCTCAGTCTGCACTGACTCACTGACTTGTGGTGGTTGTTTCGAGTTCTATGTCGAATACCAACTACCGTGGACTGCTGGTGTCGACCGTCGTGAGGACGGAACGCCATGGCTTTTGTTCCCGCATAGAATGTTCGCTACCATAGAATCCAAACTACTTTAGGACCGGATCCTGTCTGAAAGGTCAGGAGACTCCCGTACCCGATAGAGACCGGTGCGTTGGAGGCACTGGTCATTCCCTAAAGGGTGTTGACCCAGGCGCCCTAACACAGTTCACTCCCAAAGGTCGTTTTATAAGCCGTGTATAAGAAAGACGGGGATATCAGGTGGACTCTTCGAACCCCGACTCCCGGAGTCAACACGTATTGATCAACACACTGGATTTCTACCAGGAACTTGGAGAGACCCGGAGTACAGACGTAGGGAGTTTGTTACCCCCACATAATCCGGTCCCCAAGGATTGGAGATTAGTGGTTCCCGGGGAAACTACTGAAAGAGGGTCCCTAGAATCCAAAACTTCCCGAAGACAGGTGACTTGCGTCACATAATTCACTATTAAGTGAGGAGTAAAGAATAATTAGTTTCCGTGCACGATGGTGGTTCTTCTCTAGGACCCGTCGTACTTTGTCGGTTGCACTGGCGCGACTCACCGGGATGGAAAGTCGTGCACATCCCAGAAATCTCTTTGGACGTGTAGTAGGTGCTCCGGACAGCTGGGGTGTCCGAATGTGACCTGGATCTTGGTGGGTTTCCCTACCCGCGCCTGACGGGGCCCCTGTGAATTAGACGACCCCCTGTACCTTGGGTGACTCTGAGACTATTTGTCGAGACGTGTGTTACGGGTCTCTTCACGGTAGGTGTACCTGATTACACGGGACGAAGTCCCCAGCACCAGGGTAGAACGTATCTGTTGCTGGGGTCGTATCTACGGAGAACTCCCCGGTAGTGAGTAGGAGATTCTGTCGTGAGGAGTCAGCCCGACGTGACGGACCCGTGGGACCTCGTAGTGCGTCCACTGACCCCCACCCTGACGGTGCCAAGGAAATGGTTCAAGGTCACCGAAGGTCAACTCTTGGTAATGTGTCAAAGGATCAATTGTCCCCAGTCACAAGACACGGGGGAGGGGCTCGTCCTGGGGTTCTTGTGGAAGGGAAACCCGGTGGTGAACCTCCGTGGACCGTCCCGAGACCTGACGGGTGGAGGAAGGGACAGATGCGGTCCCACGAGCGTCACTACCATCGAAACCCCATATTCCACCCCATTGCTCCTCGTCCTAAAAGCCAGGTTTCCCTACTTTTAGTCTAATACGTTCTTTCCTTTTCTGATGCACGAGGGCCGCTCCTAGTGTGACGGGGGATTTCCTTGTCGCGTGGGACACCAGTGTCTGCCCGACCCCAGAGTGTTCCGTCCCCCGCGGCGTCGAATCCGTGCCACCGTCGTCCGGGGACGGGTGTGTCCTCCCAGACCCACCTGTGTCACGGGACCAAACCCAGACCTTTCGTTGTTTGGGTCTGACCAAGACTGTAGGTCTTTAGTCCTCCGCTCAGGTTCAGTCACTCCGGGGGTTGGGAGGGGACCCCATAGGGTACGCAGACGACCCCTGTGCCTCACCCAAAGTTCAGGAGGTCCCCCCGAGGAGGAACCCTAGGTCAACCGAGAAATCTTTTAGTAGAAATCCCTGAAGGGACCAATCAGATCACCAATTCTGAAACGGAAGATTACGTCCCCCTCACCCAAACTAGGGACCAGCCCCTCCATTTTAGGGTATACGGAACACCGGGTTTCGGGTTTTCTGTGTTTTTTGGGTCTCGTGAGTATCGAAAGTTGTTCGTCAAGACTCTGCAGTCCAGTCGTCTTTCTCGTCACCTTCTCCGGGGCCCCCTCCTACTAAGCCCGACCTCGGTTTACTGGGGCGACTCGACCCGTCTGTCGATAAACGTATCTCAACTAGGTTGTCGTAAACCGAGAAACGTCTTTGACCCAACCAAAGGACACCTTATAATCCATGTAGAAAGTTTTGGTCTCGGACGTCGGTTAGTCGGTCTTTTTGGGACGTCTCCCACTTCAACCGGAAGAATGGGTGCTCCTGTGTGTGCCCGGCCCTCCCCGCCGTCCCGTGGGTCCGGCACATTAAAATCCTTACCGGGTAAATATCTTCTCTTCGTACCGGTCTTTCAGTGAACAGTAGTGCCCCTCCTAATCGGACTCACCGACGTGTGCGAGCAGGCACGCACACGACCTCTCTGGAGTCCGACGTCCGTCTTTTCCTTTCGTCCGTCTTACCTTTTCAATGACGTCGAAGAGGAACAGAACACACCGGCGACTTTCCGAAAGACACGACCCCAGCCACCTCCTGGCCGGCGACCTCGTCCGGGTCCTACCACCGCGAGGGCCACCTCCCTGGGGCCAGTCGTCGCCCTAGTGTGTCCACTGTCACAACAGGAGAGGGAATTCACAAACGATGTCCGGCGGTCCCCGGTTCGTGGTGGACCCGACCTTCCCGACCCTCGACCTACACTCAAGTGGGTCAGTCTTGGTGAAGACAGGAGGTACGAGGGGTGGGGACCGTCGGAGTAGTTGCCCTGGTGGTGACGGGTTTGGTTGGTCGGGGGGTCCCAGTGAGACCTGAGAAGTGAGAGGATGTCCTTGTCGTCCCCGGACAGGGGGAGACTGTAGTGTCGAGCGGTAAACCGGTGAGGTTTATGACGGTGCCCAAAAACAGGGAGGTGGGGTGGGACCTCTTCCGAGAACTCTCAGGGAACCTGTCGTACCTCTAGTTCCTCTAGTTTGGTCAGGTAGGAATTCCTTTAGTTGGGACTTATAAGTAACCTTCCTGACTACGACTTCGACTTCGAGGTTATGAAACCGGTGGACTACGCTTCTCCCCTGAGGGACCTTTTCTGGGACTACGACCTTTTCTAACTCCTGTTCTCCTCTTCCCCTGCTGTCTCCTACTCTACCAACCTACCGTAGTGACTGAGTTACCTGTACTCACACTCGTTCGAGGCCCTCCATCACCTCCGGTCTCCTTGGACCGCACGACGTCAGGTACCCCAGCGTTTGTCAGTCTGTGCTGAATCGTTGACTTGTTGTTGTTGTCGGGTGGGACATACCGGAGGACCAGGGACGAGTGAGGTCTTCGTCACACACACGAAGGTCCCGACTGGTCGACCCTAGGGGTGGCTTTTTAGCGGGGGTCGTGGGTCGTGGGTTCCGGGGGCCGGACCTGAGTCCACACCTAAGGAGGTTCGTTTGACAGACCAAAGACCCGGCGAAGTCCCTCTCGAGTCTCGTCGGTGGGGTCCGAAGGAGGACCTGGTCGGAGGGGTGGCACCGGGACCCGTCTGGTCTACTCGTTGGGGCGGGGTTCGTCCCGGACAGGGGGTCGTCTACGACGCCGAGTCTCTCCGTCCTACGGGCCCGTGGTACCCCAGGACGCTGAAGCCGTAGAATTCCACCCTGCACCGTCTTTGCGGTCGGTGCCCCGGGGAGTCGACAAGAAGGAACCTACCGGACGAAGTCCTCCACCCGTGTCCGGTGTAAGACACCCCCACTACCACTCGTCACTTTCGAAGAGGGGAGCAGTGTCTCCACTCGTCAGAGAAGGAAGGGACCCCTGGGACCTCCCCACGAGAGTTCTGTGGAGAGAGGGGGACCGACCCACTCAGGAGGTAGTGTCGACGGAGGGCGGAACCGGGCACAAGAGGGTCTCCTAGGGTCCTTAAAGGACCTCCGGCTCGGGGTGCCCGGGGACTCCCTCTACGGGTGAGTCGTCGGTTGTGGGGCCTGTCGTGTCTCGAAGGCCTCGTCTCTGCGGCGAGGTCCCTTCCCTCGGCGACGAGGAGCCAAGAGGGTCGGACGCGTCGAGGACCCTCCGACCCTTTCGGAACTAATAATTGTGTCGGTTCGTCGATTAATTTTGTTATTCAATCTCTCGTTGTAACGTTCTCCCTACCCTTGACATCCCTGGGTACATCCTGTGCCCTCCCGCTCATTTCGTAAAGGATCGTTCGGACCCAGCGTGAGTAAAATCCTAGTACTTTCGTGATCGTAAAACCAAGGACTGGGTCTCGACATAGGACGACCACTCTACCCGTACTAGTTGAGACGCAATTACCTTGACGTACCACCTCACCCCCTCAGTCCCCGTCCACTACCACTTCCTACCCCCCGTCTGTACCCTACTCCACCCCCATCCCCAGGCCTCCACCCCGTCTCGAATCTACGTCTTACACCCACACATGACGGTGCGATGAATTCAAAACGAATATAAGAAGTGTGAGACGCACAGATTTGATGGATACGGTAGTTTTGTGTAGAATTAGACCCAAGTTGAGACTGGGGACCCCTGTAAACCCTCAAGTGTGTCCGTAGTCGCTCTTCCTAGATTTCGACAGACACCAGATACCTCTACCTTCTCGTCGCCTGAGTCTCAGTCTTTCGGGTCTTGACTGGAGACCCTTAGTAGAGTCGACTGTAAAATAGTAGATGTCTTACCCTCACTCCTATTAATGTCTCACGAACATCCTAGAAAAACCTCTCACTCTACTAAATATTGGGGGTTTGACACGACGCGACCGTCGACCACCTCCGAACCAAATTTTAGAGTAGTTCTGGAACATGACGTATCGACCGTGGACTTAGAAGGGTGGTGAGGGGTGGGGGCGGGGTTGAGGGTAGGGTAACGAGACCCACAAAGTTTGACACCCTACATTGGTAAGTCCCGACACTCTATTTGAACCACCCTACCCACATTGGACGTGATTTCCCGAAGGGTCCACCGAGTCACCATTTCTTAGGCGGACGATTACGTCCTTCGTATCCTCTGTACCCAAGCTAGGGACCCAGGCCTTCTAGGGGACCTCCTCCTTTACCGTTGGGTGAGGTCATAAGAACGGGTCTCTTAGGGTACCTGTCTCCTCGGACCACCCAACTCCAGGTGCCCCAGTATTTTTCAGCCTATCCTGAATCTTTGATTTAGTGTTTTCGTTGTCGTCGGACGTAATTTTGTGTCTTGTCTTGTGGGTGGTACTTTACCTTCTCTCTTATACTCACGTGTCGTGTGTCATTTCCATTCAAATCGAAGTACCTTCGTAAAGAATACACAAGTACTCGACGAATGTACCCACCACTAGGGGTTTCGGTAACTCAGTCTCTAGACCTGTGTCTTTCGAAAACCTCCACTCCGTCTGGGGAATCAGATTAGTGGCATCGTTGTGTCTCGTCGATTCGTGGGTCATACACGGTCTTTATCTCCCTTTACAAAAGGAGCTATGATTAGAAATTAAGAATGTCCATGACCATCAGGGTGTGTTGCATACTTTTGTCACTCCGAGCCACCCTACTTCACTAAACGGATTACAGAATGAGACGAGTTCCGACGGTACTATTTTGTGGTATCGACCCGTTGAATTTGTCTTTAAATAAAGGTAAAAGGTGTCAACACCTCCACCCTTCAGGAGTTTTATTCCACGACCGACTAAGTCAAAACCATCCCTAGAAGAAACGGATGCCTGTCGACAAAAGAGTAACACAGGAGTGTACAGGAGACCTCTCACGAGAGGAGGAGGTGAATTCCGGTGGTTGGATACCTTACTCCTGGGTTGGAAGTACTAGAGAACACTCACGTAAGTCCGATTCAGTGAAGTCAGCACAGACTGAGGAACACTGAGATACCTGACATCGGGCCGTCCGAGGTGACAGACACCCTAAGAGGTCCGTTCTTATGTGGAAGAGGTCCCCTAGCAGGCCTGGGTCGCTAACTTGGGTTCAGAGGACGTAACCGTCTGTCTAAGAAATGGTGATCGCGGTGGACCCTTCGGAGAATATTGGAAGTCAAGACAAGTCAAGTCAGGTCAGCGAGTCAACACAGGCTGAAAAACACTGGGGTACCTGACGTTGTGCGGTCCGGAGGGACAGGTAGTGGTTGAGGGTTTCGAATGAGTGTAAATACAGGTAACTCAGCCACTACGGTAGGTTGGTAGAGTAGGAGTTAGCAGGGGAAGAGGAGGACGGAAGTTAGAAAGGGTCGTAGTCCCAGAAAAGGTTACTCAGTCAAGAAGCGTAGTCCACCGGTTTCCTAACCTCAAAGTCAAGTTGTAGTCAGGAAGGTTACTTATAAGTCCCGACTAAAGGGAATCCTACCTGACCAACCGAAAGGAACGTCAGGTTCCCTGAGAGTCCTCAGAAGAGGTTGTGGTGTCAAGTTTTCGTAGTCAAGAAGGTGCGAGTCAAAAGAAATATCAGGTTGAGAGTATAGGTATGTACTGATGACCTTTTTGGTATCGAAACTGATCTGCCTGGAAACAACCGTTTCGTTACAGAGACGAAAAATTATATGACAGATCTAACCAGTATCGAAAAGAAGGTTCCTCATTCGCAGAAAATTAAAGTACCGACGTCAGTGGTAGACGTCACTGAAACGTCGGGGGGTTTTATTTCAGACAGTGACAAAGGTGACAAAGGGGTAGATAAACGGTACTTCACTACCCTGGTCTACGGTACTAGAATCAAAAGACTTACAACTCGAAATTCGGTTGAAAAAGTGAGAGGAGAAAGTGAAAGTAGCTCTCCGAGAAATCAAGAAAAAGTGAAAGACGGGATTCCCACCACAGTAGACGTATAGACTCCAATAACTATAAAGAGGACCGTTAGAACTAAGGTCGAACACGAAGTAGGTCGGGTCACAAAGAGTACTACATGAGACGTATATTCAATTCATTCGACCCACTGTTATATGTCGGAACTACATGAGGAAAGGGTTAAACCTTGGTCAGACAACAAGGTACAGGTCAAGATTGACAACGAAGGACTGGACGTATGTCCAAAGAGTTCTCCGTCCAGAATACTGGAATGAATTGGAATTAATGGAGGATTTACAGGACAGAAGTTTATCTCGGAGTGACTGCTAAGTCCGAAGTTGTGCACTTAGGGTTACCCAGTGTTAAGCCGGGTGTCATGGTACTGTCATCTGTTATCCGAGACTTAAACTCGACCTTGAACTCGGACTCAGAAGGACCGTGCGAGATGACACAGTGATTAAGTACCCGAAGGGTCTACCGTGATCAGCATTTCTTGGACGAACGGTTACGTCCTCTGTATTCTCTGCGTCCAACCTAGGGACACAGCCCTTCTAGGGGACCTCCTCCCGTGTCGTTGGGTGTGGTCATAAGAACGGACCTCTTAGGGTACCTGTCTCCTCGGACCGCCCGATGTCAAGTGTCCTGACGTTTCTCAACCTGTACTGACTTCGTAGAATCGTGTATGGGGGTCCTGTGTCCCTTGTACGTCCTGAGCCTCGACCTCCGTTACCTACTGTAGTCTCGGCTACCAGTTCGTGTGTTGAGTCCCTACCCTCTGTCCACGAAGGTCGAGACCCCGAAACCCGTCTATCGGAGGGGGAGTCATTCGGCCCCGAGAGTGTCTCGACAAGTGTCGGAGCCCCGTGACCCTCCAATAGATCCTGTTACGTCCACCTTCGTGTCGGGTCCCCTCGGGAGTCGACACTCAAGGTACCTGCGTCCTTCGAAACAGGTGTCTGTATGAGGTTCCCGGGTGTCGTCCCGAACCGTGAATCGTAGACGAATTATTTACGGTGTTTGACCTAAAAGTTAATAGCAACTGGTCTTGTGGACCTACAGTCGAGGTCGAGCGAATAGTGTTGTTCTGTCATTCCTCTTTAGACTTGACTGACTCGGACGAGGGACAACCACTGTCTCCATGCCGGTGGTCCCGACTAGGCTCGTAGCGTTCCCTACTAGGTGCCTTCCAGAAATAGGTCCCCTCAGGGGTGTTTAGGAGGGTGACCCTCTTGGACCCGAAAGAATGAGAGAGGGTCGGTCTAGACCTGGCACATCGTTCCTCTACGGGCCCCGTCCTGGTGACAAGACTGCTCCTTCACAAACCTAACAAGTGGGGTTAGTTAGACGGAGACGGCAGATCCCGTGGAAGGCACCGACACGAGCCCCACCCCCCTCCCCGTCACCTGCCGTTTACCCCCACAGACCCCTGTGAGGGACCACGAGATGTGTCTAAGATACCCCTTCCCCCTTCTCCACCCCTAGAGACCCCCCGCACCTCTCGTGAGTTTCACGACCGAGACTATACGTAGAATACTCTCCCCGACGAGGCTCCCCTCCTCGTCGGTGATCTGAGACCCCACACACCCTCCCCAGGAGCACCTGTTCTAGGGAGGGACCTCTTAAGAACTTTTAAGGGTCCCTGAGACACACGGCGACTTACGTACTCCGACCCGAGACGACACCCTCTTCCTTCTGGTCCCCAGACAGGGTACAGATGACTCTAGTGTCCCTCAGACCCCCTGTCTACGGTCTTGGAGTTTCGAACTTGGAAACTTTGACTGGTAGGGGATGTACCCCTCCTCTGAACCGACTGACCCAGGGATCTCCGGACGGTACAAGTCGGTCCGGGGGGCCCGTCCCCATAAAAATTGAGTCTCGTCCTCCAGACACAGCCCCCTCGACTGAAACCTGAAAACCGGAGTTCTCGATACTCTGTTGTTTAAAGACAACAGACTCCGGTGGGTTAAATACGACGAAACAATTCCGAGGAGTCGTCGGGTTCTGTCACTCTATGACCTGGTTAAAAAGGAATAAATATAAAGAGTCATAAAATTCTAATAATTTCATCTATGTAGTCTGAAAGTACTAGTCCTTTTCGTATGAAGAAGAAATTTTTTTTGGGAGTGAGTCGCTCATAGGATTTGTGGGGTGACCTAAATAGAGACCCTTAGCCTTCACAGATGTGGGTGTCTCGTGTGACTAGTGTAGGTGCACTGAAATGACAAGGTGACAGAAGGAGATATGTTGAGGTGATAAGGTCCTTTGTGAACGGGTCCTTCTATTTTCCACGTTTATTTTACTCAAATACCAAACAAAGTCCTTGAAACGTAAATTTGTTCGAGTAAGTTGAAGACTTATCTATCGTAGTGCAGAGGCTGAGAAACTTTGGGAACGGAGCCATACACGTGGTTCAGAATTGACGACGCGGTCCTGGGAAGGGGCATAATTCGTTAAAGTAAACAGAATTACTTTCTGGCTTTTCCGTCTGTATCGGGTAGAGACGGAGACAGAAAGGCTCTACGAAGGTTCTGACGTAGAAAACGGTACCGTTGTTCCTTTGGATTTGGTCGGAGTAGCCGTCCAACTAGACCACCGTAAACCCCCGGAAGATGTAGAGTACATAGGTTTTGTGACGTGAATAACTCACGGAAGACACACGTCTCTGCCTTAGTTCGTGAAATGTATGTATGTGGTAAAGTCCCGTAGACACTTTATGTGGTTATTTTCTATTTGACTCCATGTAAGTTTTAGACTCCAACTAAACTTGTTTTGAGGTAAACTTAGATCCGCCGCAGGGTGACTCGTCAACTTTTCCTCGAGAATCTCTGTATATTGTATTTTCTAAAAAGGTTCGCCTCCCTCCCCCTTGTTCTTGTAATAAGTCCATTTTTACGTCCAAACAGTAACGTCTCGATTGAACACAAATCGACCCCTAAGTGACCTTCCTGACTACGACTTCGACTTCGAGGTTATGAAACGAGTGGACTACGTTTCTCGTCTTAGTAACTTTTCTGGGACTACGAAGCTTTCTGACTCCCGTCCTCTTCCCCCACTGTCTCCTACTCTACCGATCGACCGTAGTGACTGAGTTACCTGTCCTCAAACTCGTTTAAAGTCCTCTGTTATTTCCTGTCCCTTCGGACCGTAGGACGTCAGGTACCCCAGCGTTTTTTCTCAGCTTATACTGAATGACTACTTGTGTTGTCGGAACCGGTCGTGTCTCCTCGACGAGTGTCGTCTCGACGGGTGCGACGGGTGTGGGATCGGGAGGTCCAGTTCACTCTGGTAGAGTGTTTCACTATGTGTGTGAGGTCCTAGACCGATAAAACCCGTGGACTACCATAAGACGAGGGCCAATGGGTCTCTCAACAGAGTTCACGCGTCTGAGGAGACGAGGGTCTTCTGGATCAGACCCGTCAAAGGACCCCGCCCCAGTGATACCTCTGGTAAGGGGTTCGTGTCTCCGTAGGACGGGGGTGGGGGGGGTGGGGGGGCGGGACGGCAGGAGGTGGGGTGGGGTCCTGAACACAGAGAGACGGAGCCCGGACCTCTTACACTCAGTATTCTCCGTTTACCCGAAGTTTGTGTTTCTTCGTCATTAATCTCCGGAAGTGTGAAGGTCGGTCCGGGGCCCCGGAGCTCGATACCGACCCTTCCGTCTCACCTGGGACGCCCGGCTCCTACGACCCTATGTTCACTCGGAAGAGAGTCTCCGGTACTACGACGGGTGCGGTTAGACACCCAACTCTGAAAACAAGGGGGAGTCATTGTTTACGTGTGTAAGCGAGAGTTCGTCCGTCTCAAACGAGGACTCACCAGAAACCTTTTCTTTTTTTAGTTGCGGTATCACTATTGAGTGTTTTGTCGTTTCTACTGAACTGAGTGAGCCACGACCCCATCCCTCCTCGTGCGACCCACGTGAATGGGTCTTCTTCTTCAATTTCTGCTTCTCGTTTATGAAGTCCATCTGCTAGTCGGTCAGTAGGACGAGGTGGAACATTACCCGGTACCGACGACCCGGACGTTTTTTCTGTGTACACACCGGTCCCGCAGGTCTCTCCGTCGGAGCGGTCGGGTCTCGGTCCTAGGGGTCACTCCAAGGAAAGTTCCCCGAGGGTTCGGACAGACTGGCCCCCGAGACTCCAACCCCCACACGTTGGGACTCGTTTCTTGTCTTTTTGGGTCTCAGGTAACCTGTATGTTTCCTCCATTGGGTCTGTCTTAAAAGATCCGGACACCTAGAACCAAACCGGGGAGACTGCATCCAGATTGGACGTTCAGAAGGATGGTTGAAACGTGGCAGGACGACATAAGAAAAATTTGTCCGAAAAGACCACCGAGTCTACCATTTCTTGGACGGACGTTACGTCCTCTGGACCCAAACTAGGGACTCAGCCCTTCTAGAGGACCTCTTCCCTTACCGATGGGTGAGGTCATAAGATCGGACGTCTTAAGGTACCGACACGACCGAGAATCGCCACTACACACCCTAGAAATCGACACCGTACACTTGAGAACCAACACCATACATCCTAGATCAAGGGACTGGTCCCTAGCTTGGACCCGGGGGGTGTTGCCCTTACGTCTCAGATTCGGTGTTCTAGTGGTCCCTTCAGAGGTCAGGACAACACGAGAATGAGAGACGGGACGGAGTCGTCCCAACGGTCTGTGTTCACGCACTTATGTGTGTTGTGTGTGTGTGTGTGTGTGAGTCACGTGGACGAAACGTCACCTTAGGACGTAGTAAACTTATCCTGGAAACGTGTGCATCCACTCCATACTTAGAGTTTGGTCTCGTAGTACGAGCCTTTCCCGGAGTTACTAGGGGTCGGGTGGAACGGACCGGGACCGTGTAGCTCAAAGGATTCTTCCTTCACCCAGTCGTCCGACTCCCCGAACCGTCCTCCTTCTGTTCTCGAGACCTCGGGCCGAGGGACCCAACGTTGGGACTAGACAGTGTCGGTACACTTTTAGACCCATCAATCCCTTGGAGAACAGGAGGTACAGGAGTAGACCTGTCCTCCTTTACTACTGCTACGGACGTACCGCCCTACAGAACGTCTGAGCTACCCTATCAGAGACACTCCCCGACTAGTATCAGGGGTCGTGTCCCATTTAGAGCCAACCGATAAAACTAATGGACCCTGTGCCTAATTTCGGTCCTGCGGTCGGCATCTTGAGGATCAGAAACGGGGTCTCGGTACGAGGGAGGGGATCAGGACTACGGGTGGCCACCCGAGGAACCCGCGACCGCAGTCACTCTACTCTTTGACTTCCCAGTGACACGGACCACCAGAGTAAGCGTCGATTCAAGGTTGTCGTCGGAGACACCAGAGAGGCGCCCGAGCAGTAGAGGACCCTTGGGTGTGTGTGCGACTGTGAGTCGCGTCGACGAGGAATTCCTTAGCGGGGAAATCCCCCTGGAGAAAATAAGGTCTGGGTCTCGTCGTTCCGGTGCCACACGGGTGGAGACAGAGGAAGAGGGGTCAAGGGTGGTGACAGGTGAGCCCGAGAAGGGGGTGGCGGAACGGGTGCGAGCCACTGACCACGGCCAGGCTGGGTCTACTAAAGGAGGTCTCGGTGACGAGACACTAAATAAAGCTCGAGTCCCCGAGGACTCTGTTCCGTTCTCCTTCTCTCTTTTCTTCTCCACCGACAGAATAAACCCTAAAGATAAACGTCTGGAGTTTATTCCATTAAATTCTGAAACAGAAGAGCAATTTTTTTCTGTTTTGGGTAAAAGAAGGTTAAATCAGACTCTCCATCCCACCGTCTTTTTTATGTCCTCTTTTTTCCTTCGGGATATTTTTTCACCGACCTCAACTGATCCGCTGACTGTGTCCTCGATACTGTGTCAGTGGTACGTCCAGTGATCCGCCCAGGGATTCTTCCCTGGGGGACCCGGTCACCCGAGCCGGAGTGGACAGACATAAGAGGAGAGGGACACTGACCAGGAAGGGAGGGTCAGCCCCGGGTGACCCAGGTACGTGGTCTCGGAAGAGAACTGGACGTTTGACTCCATAGTCCTATGGGGCTTCCTTTGACATAAAAATTCTCAAGTCCGTCCACTGTCCTAATTTGATTTTGGTGTGTAACGATTACCGTTTCAAAGTCGGTGATCCCCATCTCTTCTGTCTTGGTGTTCCCAGACACCTTACAGTCGTAGTCATCTTTGGAGACCCGAGTGAATTCGGTTGGAAGACGTCTTCTTTACTCCTTTAAGTGTGTGTAGACTCAATTCAGTGTGTAAAATTGTATTGGAGAGAGTTCAGTGTACCGATTACCAAAGGATAGGAGGGACAACACACGAGGAAGGTACCCCGGGATGGTAGACACCCCGGGAGACGAGCCCCACCGTCTCCAGGGGTCTCTTCATAGTCTTGGTCGAACCTCGGTCTACGGACCTACACTTTAGATCGGAACAGTAAAGGACCGACACACTGTACCTCGTTCAATGAATTGGAGAGACACGTCGATTGTGACTCGTAAATAGTGCACGGTTCGGGTCCTGATTCACGGAATGTGTGTACTAGAGCAAGGTCGATGGGTTGTCGGGATACTTCATCATCAACGACAACAAGTCAGCGAGTCAGCACAGACTGAGACGTTGGGGTACCTGAAGTCGTATGGTCCGAAAGGACAGGAAGTGGTGAAAGACCTTAAACGAATTTAAGTACAGGTGACTCAGCTACTACGGTTTACCTACTCTACCAAACTTTATCTCAATAAGAGTAAAACGATCTATTTGTCTCCGAGGTTGTCCAATTTATTGAGTAGGTTCAATATCTCGTTTATTCACCATTTTGGTCTTGTCTTGCTCCTCGAAGACTGAGTCGGGTTCGGGAATAGGTGGTACCTGACGATAACCCTGGTCTCGACGGTCCCCTTCCCTCGTTCCTCCTGACTCCGACGACCGAAAGGATTGTGGACAAGGGGGAGTCGGAATCCTGGTCTTCGGGGGTAAAGTCAACCCGTGGACCGGTGGACCTCGTCTACTGTGAAGGGTCGGGGGGAGGGACGACCCATGACGGTCCTAATTGACTACCGTCTCCCGTGCCTTCGTCTTCGTCACATGCGTGGAAGAATTCCATTGTAAAAACCCACTTACAAAGGGTACACAAACTCTTCCATTTGGGACAGTGACACTCGACGGTATCAAGACATCGGTAGTTAATCCAGTTTGAACGATCGGCACGAAAAATATCGAAGTTAGAGTGACTAAAATACAGACGAACGAGTCGGCGATGACGACGACGAGTCAACGAAGTCAGCACAGACTGAGACACGCTGGGGTATCTGTCGTCGGGTGGTCCGAGCGGTCAGGGACCCTAAGAGGTCCGTTCTTGTCACCTCACCCAACGGTAAAGGAAGAGGTTACGTACTTTCACTTTTCACTTCCACTTCAGTGAGTCATCACAGACTGAGAAGCGCTGGGGTACCTGACGTCGGTTGGTCCGAGGAGGTAGGTACCCTAAAAGGTCCGTTCTCACGACCTCACCTCACGGTAACAGAAGAGACGACGAACGAGATGACTGAGAATTTTTGCCATATAGTCTGAGAGTGATCCTGGTACTTGAACATATAGACAGAAGTTGAGACAAATAACAAAAGAAATTTGTAAAAAATAATTTTATATTAACTAAATGTTACAACATAATCAATTCCACATATCGTTTCGCTAAGTTGATATATATATTGTTATGTATTATATATTATTATAATATATTATTATATACATGATTAGACTTTTTCTTATATATATGTATATATACATAGTCAAGTCAAGTCAACGAGTCAGTACAGGTTGAGAAACACTGGGGTACTTGACGTCGTGAGGTCCGGAGGGACAGGTAGTGGTGAAGGGTCTCAGGTGGGTTTGGGTACAGGTAACTCAGCCACTACGGTGGGTCGGTAGAGTGGGAGACAGTAGGGGAAGAGGAGGACGAGAGTTAGAAAGGGTCGAAGTCCCAGAAAAGTTTACACAGTCGAGAAGTGTAGTCCACAAGTCGAAGTTGTACTCAGGAAGGTTACTTGTGGGTCCTGACTAGAGGAAATCCTACCTGACCAACCTAGAGGAACGTCAGGTTCCCTGAGAGTTCTCAGAAGAGGTTGTGGTGTCAAGTTTTCGTAGTTAAGAAGACACGAGTCGAAAGAAATATCAGGTTGAGAGTGTAGGTATGTACTGGTGTCCTTTTTGGTATCGGAACTGATCTATCTGAAAACAACCGTTTCATTACAGAGAGGAAAAATTATACGACAGATCCAACATATGTGTGTATATATATATATATAAGAAAAAGATATGTATATATAAGAAAAAGTCTAATAAAAGGTAATATCCAATAACGTTCTATAACTCTATCACACATATATATATATATATAAAGAAAAAGTCCAATAAAAGGTAATCTCAAATAATATTCTATAACTCGTATCAAGGGAACGATATGTCATACAGGAACAACCAATTGACGGCCCTCGGTCGTACCCCTTAGGGCGGACACCGTTTCCAGTACTCCTTTCCCCGGACTGTTTTGCGTTTCCGCCCTAGTCCGGAGTCCCCAGGGGAACCTAAAAGAGCTCGAAGATGGGGGTTTTGGTCTCAGACGGACGAAATGACACAATACGAAAGGTGGATGAGAAGACCGTAATTGTCCCCCGAGAGGGGGGTGGTGGAAAAAGACCTTTTTCAATTAAATCTCGAAAATCTATTATTCAGAGGACCCGTATTATTCTCACAAAGTTAGGTTTTTGAGGAGACTACCGAAAGATCGGACCGACTGTCCAAACAGGCCTGAGAATGTCGACACGTACACTAACAAATGTCGGAGGGCTGACGCTCTCCGTGTCCTTCGAATTTTGTAGGATCCTTACATCCCCGAAGGTTCCTCAGTTTTAGTAATCTTATCCTGACTAATTCCCAAAGTAACAACTCGGTTATGAACGACGGTTCAAAAGTATAGAAAATAAACAACTATATCAAACATACATCTTTTTTGTCCATCATCGGGGTCATAATCGTTGTAATCTAGAAACTCAATTCATGAAAGAAACAATATTGGGTAACGTGGAAACAAGATGTCCTTACATTGAAATAAATCATGAAACTCCCACTATGTCTAATTTCTCTTTTGTGAAGTTCCCTTTTACTCAAAAGACCAACTATCTGTAAATAGATCCTTCTCTCGGTATTTTTACAATTGTCCGGGGGACCGGTCTTCTACTACATTTTGGTGGATTCTGGAAAACATATGCCCTACCATACGTTTTTCTTTCGGACCAGAGTCATTCCCAGTCAATACAGGAACGTATTGAGACGTATAAGGTAATAAAGAGACACATGTTGAACCCCATATATTCGACGAAAACTTTTATTTCAACACCCAGACCGTGGTTACGAACCGAGGGGGTACAACAAGAAAAGAGAGGAAAGTCCGACCTAAGGGTAGACCTCGTGTCTCCGAGAGGCTCAGATGAATAAACGGGACCGAAGATTCTGGGTGCGCTCTCCCTCGGGTTCCACCCCGTGGGAGGCGATAAGTTCACCCGCGGCCACCGGATACATCTACCACGTTTGAGGAACAGAGCCTCGAAATAATCAGAGGACACATTTGCTCAATAAGTCGGAGATAAGAGGTGATTAAAAGGATGATGTGATAAGAAAGGATTAGAAAGAAATATTTATTTAGAGAGGAGTGACTGAGGTAGGGGTGAAGTTTAAGGGACCTAGGTGGCCCCAACCTGGGGCCGTCAATTGAGACAAGTAAAAACACAGTACATAGAACCTCACATATGTCTAAATCACAACACTATAGTAGAACTATCTAGTTGGGGAAATAGTAATCATTTACGGTAAGAAATAGAGATCATTAGTCTTTATAGGATTTTCATTCCGCTCCGTACAGAGAGAAGTGGAGAAGGAAGAAGATCGTTCAACCTTACGACTACCTTACCGACCTCGAGTTCGTCGGTAAAACTCGGTACTCGACCTTTGGTACTCAACTTTTCTCATCTCGTTAGTCAAGTTTCTCGGACCTAGAGTCTACTAAAACCTCGACGATATGGTAGACACCCAACAAGTGGAGGTCTGAATCAAATATACTCTCTTGTTTTTTTGACCACCGAAGAAATTCCATACACAAACTTATAAGATAGTGGGTGTCGATTGAAGTCGGACCACACCACCTACCTCACCATTCGTGTTTACAGACGGTCTCTTACACTTGTCCCAACGACTCCTACCCGTCACTCTACCCGACATTACGACCCGTGACCAGTGGTTCGAGAAGATTGACATATGAGTAGTGATTTTACAAAAGTCGTGTGGGGTGTTTATACATATAAATAAATATTTAAAATGACTACCTAACAACAGTTAGACATATCGTTTATGGTAGTTTCGAAAAAAAAAAAAAAAAATTCTGCTTTCATTAATCCTTGTCTTAGGATTCATCTAACAGACAGACGTGAAACCCCGGGTGACCATGCCCGACATTTACCTCCCTACTCTCCACATGTCCGTCCGTCCTCAGTCTGGTACCCGTCGGTTCGGGACCTTGAACCTGAGTGTAGGACTCTGGGTATCCTTTCACGAGTCACTCCGCCAGGGAACTACTCTTGGCGTAAAGTCTCTCTCAGGGTCCCGTCCCCACCGTACCCCGACCCCGACGGACCCACGAACCCCTCTGGTCAATTCGTCAACTCCGACCACAGGTTCTCTTTCTGCCGTCCCAGACTTACCCGGTTCCCGTCGTCCGACCTCTCGTCCCCCGTCTGTGACTTCCGTCCACACGTATGTCGGTCCTCCGACGTCTCCTTTCTAGGACCCTCCTCCTTCGTCGGAACCCCTCTGACTAAGCGTTCCCTGACCTGGCTTCCTCTTGTCCCCTCGGTCTCCACCCGGTGTCCCGGTCACGACGACTCGGTCGGGTAGGGTTCTCGGACCGTCCAGAGTGGAAACGGTCCCGTCGTAGTCGCCTCCTACGACTCCCCATCCCCATTTTATGACCCCCGCTCTTCCCTCACCTCTAGGTTCCATCTATAAAAGTTTACTCTTCCGCCCCCTTCGTCGATCTTCCGGATCAATTCCACCTCTTCGCAAAGACTGAAACATTCTTTCCCACTAAACGTACAAGTAGAGTGCCCCTTTCTACGGTGGCGGTGGTGATTTGGGAGGACCGATCACTGGTCCCTACCCCCCTGTCCGACTTCCGCCCACCCACCCGGACTCACCAAGGTCTACCCGGGCCGTCCGTCGGCCGAATCTGGTGAGAGAAGGGACGGGAGGAAAGAGGGACGAAAGGAGTCGGGAGGGGACACTAATTCTGGTAGAGGACCCCTCCGAGCATCATCCCCCACCCCACCCTTACCGCGTCGTCGGGGACCTCTCCTTTCGTTTGGGGTCGACGGACTATCTGAAAGAGGACGGGGGGACGGGGCGACGTGGGGGCAGGAGGTGGGGGTCACTGACCTCCTCGGTCCGAAACCTAGTAGAAGGTCTTGGTAAAAGGGGACTCGAGGTTCCTCACAGAGCACTAAAGAGTCTTTGTCTGAGTAGAAGAATTCACCCAAAGTAACCCACCCGTCCTTAGTTACCCTCCTGCGAGGACATTCCCCATGCTCTATCTGTCACCACCCCCTCCGTCCACCCCGTCTCTGGGAGGGAGGGGAGTCCCCTACTATCAGTTGACACAGTGTCCTAGGGTCTTTCAGGACACCCATACTCCTCCACCGGGACGGAGGAACTGGGAACAATGACCACCGAGTCTGTCATTTCTTAGGCGGACAGTCATGTCCTCTGGACCCAAGCTAGAGACCCAGCCCTTTTAGGGGACCTCTTCCCTTTCCGTTGGGTGAGGTCATAAGAACGGACCTCTTAGGGTACCTGTCTTCTCGGACCGCCCGGGGTCAAGTACCCCAGTGTTTCTCTGCCCGGACTTAATCGTTGACTTTTCTTGTTGTGTTATTATGTGACAGACATTATGTGAGAGATGGGGGCCCCAGAGTCGTTGGGGAATAAGAGACTACGAGGACACTCGGGATCGAGTCTGACCTCCACGGGACTCGGAGGTAGAGAGTTCACCTCTCTAGGGTACGAACCCCACATCCCCTCCGAACCACTAAGATTTTATTTTTACTTTGGTCATATAAACGACACCTTTTTGGTCGAGGTGGGAGAGGGTAGTCAATTTATTCACGGTGAAAGGACGAGACCCAAGAACCAGTTGTTTTCCAGTCCGGACGCACTACCAGTTTGTCAACCTTTCCTTTTTTGTCAGATTCACCAAATTGCACATTGACTTATATCCGAACCTTACTTGGCACCGACGTCGGCGACGCACACACCAGGACGAAGTGGGAGAAGGGAGAGACAAAGTAAAGGTGTGCGGACTGGATCAGGACCACCCACCTGGCAGGGAGACTTCCCCAGGCTCTTCACCCCGAGGGAGTCCGGAGGTTCTCCCTGTCGACCAGTCTTGGGTCGTAAGGACTGAACCGGGGAAACTCTTGACTCTTTCGACTCAGGGTGCCACCCGACCCCCCCCCAGTGTGACACCGGTTCCAGTGTGACGTCTAATTGCCGTCCTGTCTCTCGATCTGAAAAACGGGGTACCGGTGGTTCTCCTAATACTAACCGACTATACGAATATAGTAGTTGACAACGATTTTACGGTTATCCACGAATCCCCGAAGGGTCCATCGTGTCTCCATTTCTTAGACGGACGGTTCCGTCCTCTGCACCCAATCTAGGGACCCAACACTTCTAGGGGACCTCTTCCCTTACCGATGGGTGAGATCATACGAACGGACCTCTTAGGGTATCCGTCTTCTCGGACCGCCCGAGGTCAGGTACCCCAGTGTTTCTCAGCCTGTGGTGACTCACTCATTGTTGTTGCTGTCACGCACCACTCGAGACGTGACTCACGACACACACGTGATTGACCAAATTGTGGTTTTTGTTGGTGCTCTCCTAATAGTGGGGAAAGTGACCCGTCCTTTGGCTCCGTGTCTTACTCTTGCACCTCTCCCTACACCCTCACCCTCGTCTACAAGTGGCCAGACACCTTTCAAGATCAAAGCCGGAGAACATTGACGAAGGTCGAGCCGCCAGAGATCGACTTCGACTTACCTCCCCACAGCGGCCCGTACCTGGGGTCTACCCCTGGCGTCCTCCCCCGCCCCGGTGACAAGAGACTAGGACCGTCCTAGGACCCAGTCCTCACGGTGGTTCTGGGGTTTAGCGGGAGGAGGGACGAAAAGGTAGAGGAACTGGAGTCCCGACTCCCAGCGGTCGACACTCACGATGCCGTTCTGAAGCCGATCGGACCCCGAGACCCACTGGTGGCCGAACAGGACACTGCAGTAGCACAAGTGACACCCGTCCATCCCGACGTCCGCTGAGAAGACCTGGTGTGCATCCAAGTTTACAATGAATCTCGTAGTACACCCACCACGGTCTTCACTTTGAACTTAATTTTAGGGTTGTGGTCTCCGTGTATAAAAGGATTCATGCCCCGAAAAAAAAAAAAAAAATGAAGTAAACGTTCATGGGGACGCATAAGTTACCTAATCAGCCCCGACACGAATTTTGGATTTCGTCCACCAAACAGACGGAAGACTCAGAGACGTCGCTATGTATGTGTCAGAACCTCCAGGACGGACATCCGATCATAGTGAGAAACAACAAAAATGACTCAGGAAGAAATTTTTTTTTTTTAGCGGCAGACTGGGTCCTTTACCCCTGAAGGGATCGCGAATACTATCCTTAGTCACTTGTCCCTCCCGAAGGGACCACCGAGTCACCATTTCTTAGGCGGGTGGTTACGTCCTCTGTCCCCAAGCTAGGGACTACGTCCTTCTAGGGTGTACGGAGTCTCGTTGATTCGGGCACTCGGTGTTGACGACTCTGACACGAGATCTCGGGTCCTCGGTGTTGACGACTCGGGTACGCGGTGTTAATGACTTCGGACTCGTGGGATCTCGGACCTGAGACGTTGTTTTCTTCGGTGACGTTACTCTTCGGGTTCGTGGTGTCGGGTGTTGACCTCTTTTCGAAACGTCCTCGTTTGTACGTCGTGTCAGTTTTTTTTTTTTTTCTTAGTAGCTTGTTTGTTCTTGTCAGCCGTCTAATCTTCTACGACCACACTGATAGTCGACAGTGGATACTGACACACTGGGACCCGTCCAGTATCCAGGAGAACCCGGAGTCGAAAGAGTAGACAGTTTACCCCGACTACGACCAGACCGAAACAGAGGGAACGTCCCACCAGTACCCCTAGTGTACTCGTCTTCTTAAATGTTCTTGACACACATGATACTACTGTTGGAGTCACGGCACGGTCCCACTTCCCTAATAATGTTGGCTGCGGGATTCTCCAGAAACTACTCCTTGTTCAGTACCCATTGGACTATCTTTTGCAGTTGGTCTCCGGCACATAGACCGGCGACCTCTATGTCCCAGTGTCGGAGACGTGGATTCGGGTGACGGGTGATCACCCCCAGTGCAGGTACCGACACTGTCCTCTGGAAAAGGAGTCGACGAGTCCTTCTTCCGTGGACGTCTTTTAGTCAGGGAATGAAACTGTTTCAACTAACCAGGTCTGTACTGTCAGTAAGTTTTCTTCCCTCGTATTTATAATTATTATAAATTGATTCCGATGATAATTCTACTCGGAGACAGTACCCTCAGATAGTTGATTGGACGCCACCTTCGTACGTCCCATTCTTACTATTTCTTAATATGAGAGATATCTAATATCCCTTTAGTTAAACTCGAATATGTAACTTTTCGTTGACTCGAAATTTCCTCTACAAAGTCTCTTCCGTTGCCGTTGGGTGAGGTCATGAGAACGGACCTTTTAGGGTACCCGCCTCCTCGGACCATCCGACGCCAGGTACCCCAGCGCTTCTCAGCCTGTGCTGACTCGCTGAAGTGAAGTGAAGTGAAATGACTCCTAATATGATCTTTATCATGCCAACTATGGTCATTTCTCGAGGAATCCAGAGACAGTTGGCACAAATTATACTTGGATATTTTATACATAAACCTGTAATAAAAAGGATCTGCAGGGGAAGAATAGAAAGTAGTTGTAGAGATAAAGATTCGAGAGAAAGTGGGTTTATACAAAGATACACGTTGGAGGACGACCTACCCAACCAGAGTCAAAGTGAACTTTCCGAAGGTTTGAGACTGTACCCAGTAGACTTTAAAAGGCCAAACATTCCTGTAAGACGAATTTTCACACCGGTTTTTTGGGGGTAAAAAAGGACATGAAAAATTATGGGAAGAGAATTTTCCATCTATATCAACTTACAATAGTGAGTAAACATAAAATCACACTTAAACGATTTAACCCACTAAAGGACAAAATGGTTTAAAATTTCGACTTCAAGCTGTGTATATATCATTCCACGTCTCTAGATTCACATATCGAACTACTAGAAAAAGTTTCACTTGTCTAAGTAAAATTCCGATACATAAAAGGAGACTCATGACACAACCGACGAAAGACGTGTAAAATTGAGCAGCATAAAAGTGATATGTAAAGTTTCATAAAAGATTAGAGGTGACGGTAAAGAAAAAACTAGGTCCTAATAAGTTCACAACGAACTAAAAAGTTTGTAAACCTCTTACAAAGTCAACACTAAAAGAACGGTTAAAGACCGAACTGAGATGGCACCGAACTCTTATACGAGACATAGTAAAATCAGGAAACTTTAAACAACTCTGAACGAAATACCGGGTCTTTTTTAGTAAAGGACATCACTTACAAGGTGTACATAACTTTTCTCACGCATGAAGAGTCAAAACAATTAATGCAAAATTTTTGTAAATAAAGATGACTTTTTCTTCCCCCTTTCCCCGTTCCCAAAACCACTTGAGATTCGTGGAGTAGAGGTAAGAATTTTGTCCTTCTACGACGCTTTCCTTGTGGGAGACACTCCACCCTCTTCCCCGAGGTTCCGTCCCGACGTCGGACCCCCTGGGTACCCACCCCGAGGTGCCCTGTCACATTGTTCCGGAGACAGTAGTTTCATCTCGATTACTCCAGTAATTCGGGTCTCTCCCCACCGATAGTGGAGGTGACTAAGGGAGGTATTGGGAAGACAGGGAGACGTCCTACATTCCTCCTGATCGGAACCGTAGATCTCTGGACCCATGACCAAGGTAGAGACAAAGATTGAACGAGACACAGACACCCGGAACTAATCCACCTCGACCACCATTTCTTGGGTGGACGGTTACGTCCTCTGTATTCTCTACGTCCAAGCTAGGGACCCAGTCCTTCTGGGGGACCTCTTCCTTTACCGTTGGGTGAGGTCATAAGAATAGACCTTTTAGGGTACCTGTCTTCTTGGACAGCCCGACGTCGGGTACCCCAACGTCTCTCAGTCTGTGCTGACTTCGTTGAATCGTGTATTTTGACGTTACTGAGATATAGGGAATGACTCCACCCATTCCGGCTCAGGGATCGGATCCGGAATAACGACCGTACATTAAAGACGGAGTGGACTCCGAGGCACATATACTAGCACACGAATGTGTATTGTTCCCGGTTATGAATGACTAGGGTATGGTGGACAGTCCATACCAGGGTTCGGGAAACCTTCACAGGGGAGAAAATTAAGAGTGTCATTGGGGTACTCATCCGTATCCGTAATGAGGTACACTGTCTTCTTCTCTCCCTCTCTCTCCCCTGTCTAAGACGGACCCGGTCAGCCAGTCATTCGTTCCCCACCTTAAGTCAGTGTGTCAGACCGAAGTTTCACTGAGGAGACCCCCCGGCTACACAAGGTCAAACGGGTGGGTTCCGGTCAAAGAAGGCTGTCAGGACCAAGTGTGGCTAATGGAACTGTACTTCTAACCGTCATGAGAAAAGTGAATTTTTTTATAGGGCTGCACCTACAAGTCAGGACCGAGAAGTGGGCATAGAATGTAACACACGGTTGTTGCAAGTTGTAAGGAGTTCGGGGGCTGAGAGACCGGGTAGGGGAGGTGTGCGACATCTAAAGAGGTCGGGTGTTCGAGACTGTAGGTCGGAGTGGTTACGGTGTTTCTGCGTATTCCGTAAAGGGGATTGGTGTCGCGACCGATTCTAAACTCGATTCAGACATAGGACTTGTACGAGGACCGTGGGTCACGTAGTGACCTACCCCTTACCTACCTACCTACCTGTATGCGTGGTTTCTCGGTGCACTTTCAGACACGGACATTGTCACTGTCTTGATACAGAGGGTTCAAGGGGTCCTACGGACCCAGTTTCTACGACTTTTCCCTCTTCGCTTCGAATGTCGTAGGAAACACGCGGGACTACGTGGGCTCACACCTTCTGT
The DNA here is from genome assembly GCA_006410555.1 of Capra ibex. NCBI lineage: Eukaryota > Metazoa > Chordata > Mammalia > Artiodactyla > Bovidae > Capra > Capra ibex. The sequence goes on along the minus strand of SJYO01018757.1, from coordinate 86,758,844 downwards.
AAAGCGTACCTACCAAGTCGTGGTCGGGTCGTGGAGGGCGGTCCGGAGGACCCTGCAGGGCGGGCTCGGTGGTCCACGAAGGAGGGAGGAGAGATCCGGTGGGAGAGGAAAGGGAGTAGAGAGTTGCGGTCGGGGTCGACTCTTTGTGTCAGGGTCTAGGTGCCATGTAGTTTTATCTTTTCGAAAGACTTTTATTAGGTTTGTGCCGTGCTTTCCCTGGACCCTGGTCCTGTATGTCCACGAGGGATCTCCTCCGACTGGAGTCTACTTTGGTGTCCACAACTTTTACCTGTACATAGTCGAGGAGAGGCTGGAGGTGCACGGGAGAAAAGGGACGTGACCGAAGTCGGGTACCCATACCGAGGGACCGCCTCCGATCCTTTCGGGTGTCGGGACTCCCGTCGGGGTCCCCCGAGAGTCCGACTGTTTGGGAGACCGAAGGAGGGGGAGGATGACGTCCTCCGGGTCGTAGTGTCGTCATCACCGACTCGACAATCTCCACGCGACTCGACCCTTCATCGAGTAATTTATTTGTTTACGGTCGAGGTTCCCTCCGTCCAGTAGGACGAGACAAGGTCTTTTCCTTCGAAAGGATCAGTACCTCTACTCGACAAAATCCCGGGCCTCTTTGGTAGAGGTCGGGGTCGCGGAGAGGGTCTCAGACCGGTCGTCAGGCTTAGGGTCGGAGGAGATCGAAACCAGGAGTCGTCCCGGTCCGGAAGTTGCCAGAACTACCAAGTCGTTTCGTCCACGGTAGTACAGATAAAGTATTTACTCCTCCGACTTAGAAAGGGACTGTGTGGGCCCTTGGTCCAGGACCCCGGTCCCTGTAGTTTCAGGTCCGGGGAGTCCAGACCCAAAAGGCGCCCGAAACTCCCCTCCCCTCCTTAACGGAGGTACGTCTCAAGTGACAGGACAGGTCCGAACCGGGGACCTCGGGCCTGTGTGGAGGACTCTTCGGAGCACGTCGCTCCTACCTCCGAGTGTCCCCCGGAAAGTCCCACCCAAGTCCCAGACATCCCGTTCGTCGTCGCCTTCGTCTTCAGGGGTCTCGGGTCCGACACCCCGAGACGTCTCCCCTCAGTGCCCCCACCCTATGTCGGTCCGCAGACCGGGGGATGGGGGAGGTGAGTGGGGTTTCAGTGAAGATCAACGGTTTCGGTCTCCGTCGTAGAGTTTGGGTAAGAAGAAGTCGAGACGACGGAAACTTTGGTGGGTAGAGTGGAAGGGGACCTTCGAGCGAAAGACGACGACTTAAGTCCCGAGAAGACAGAGGACTGGGGAGGGGACCGAGAGGAATTGGGTGGACGGTGCTAGGGTGAGGAGACTTGGAGAGTGACGGGTGTAGGACGGTGTCTGGGTGGGTGTAGAGACCGACGTCACCCGAAGAGTGACGAGGATATAGACAAAAGGGTAGACTCTCCTTGAGTAATTAGATACTTAAGTACCTTGGAGTGACACACTACGCGGTCCACGACCCTACTTTCTACTCTCCACTGACTCTGTCGGGACTGGAGCGTCTCTGGTGTTGACCCCTCAGTCTGTGTACCCGTAGTGAAGGTGTGGTACGTGTTCCGAGTCTGTCTTTGCGCACGGACCCCACGACTCCTCCCTCGGGGCCTTCTCACGAGTCCTAGTTGCCCTTAAATCGTTTCTTCCACGTTTCGTCCAGATACGGTCCGAGTTTTGACCGGAAATAAGACCTTCGTACGCCTGTGGTGACCTGGAAGACTGAGTCCCCTACTGTCCTAATCCCAGTGATGAATCCTTCAATTTAATTCATTTGGGTTTACCAATTCGTTCGATATTTCGTCTCGGACCCCCCTACTCGTAAGTGAATTCGTTTAAGAGTTTTAGTGGGCACCCGGGTCCATACACAAAACAACTGAAGACCACCGAGACATTCCAGTACTATCTCTGGCACCATAATCCTTCCGGTCAAGTCAGGTCAGTGCGTCAGTACAGGTTGAGAAACGTTGGGGTACTTGACGTCGTGCGATCCGAAGGGACAGATAGTGGTCGAGGACCTCGAATGAGAATGAGTGCAGGTAATTTAGTCACTACGGTAGGTTGGTAGACTAGGAGACAGCAGGCGAAGAGGAGGGCGGAAGTTAGAAAGGGTCGTAGTCCCAGAAAAGGTTACTCAGTCAAGAAACGTAGTCCACCGGTTTCCTAACCTCAAAGTCGAAGTCGAACTCAGGAAGGTTACTTGTAAGTCCTGCCTAAAGGAAATCCTAACTGACCAACTAGAGGAACGTCAGGTTCTCTGAGAGTTCTTAGAAAAGGTTGTGGTGTCAAGTTTTCGTAGTAAAGAACCCCCGAGTCGAAAGAAATACCAGGTTGAGAGTATAGATTCCCAACCGGTAGAGCCGGTGGTAGTCAGGGTCCGTCGTCGGAGCCGACGGGTGGACGTACCCACTTGGTTCGGTCCCCTCGTCTCCTCCGACCACCACTCTGCACCCTGAGACTTGGTGGTCCCTTTTAGTGACGGCGAGGTTTGATGGTGGTGTCCCAAAATTAAGACTACGTGACCCAGAGTTTACGTGGAAATTTCTTGTTTCGTAACGGTAGTTTACATGAATGACGAGGGTGATTTTGGTCGAATTAATATCACTTCTTAGGTCAGATATTAAAAAGGGTGTGAGTGTCTACCTAGATATAATATTAAAAGGGATAGAAGCACTTACTTACCTAGTGTGAAAGGTGGATCTTTCTCGACGAGGAAAGTAGTAGGTGTACCTCCGAACACACACTCCGGAACAACCTCCGTCCCTCGATGAACCAGTAGTAGGGGTCCCTTCCCTCCACGAGTCGTACTCCCCTAAACCCACCCTCTCTCACACCGGACCTGGGGTCCGCTCCTTGTCCGTGGCTCCCACCGGGAGGGAAGGGTACTAAGGGTTTCTCTTACTACGAGCCTTACCGATTACCTGTACCGTAACCACAATGTCTCCGTAACCGTCTGCCCCCTCCCGGGCCCACAGGCCCCCAGATTAAACCCCGTAGGGAGGGATGGACGGTCGTGGAACCCGTCCAGTGACGGGAGACACATGGAGTCAGAGAAGTAGACGTATCCTCCTACAACGACAAGATCGTCCTGTAAGAAAATCCATTCAAAAGGACATCTGGGAGTTGTATACTTTGTCTATTTTGACGCCGAAGAGACCGTCTCCCTCACACAATTCGGGGAAGGGGCGTAAGTTAAAGTGAACTAGGGACAGAGGGGAGGGGATGTGTGGGATTTCGCCCTTGGTGTCTCATTGGGTGAGGTCGAGACAGACTCCGGTTCTACGTCCACACTCGAAGGAATAAGAAATTACCATGGTAGTGGGCCGTGCTCCCTAACACCGAAGCACAGGGTAGACCCAACGTAACTCTAAGCAAAACCTCTTCCTTTACCGTTGGGTGAAGTCATAAGAACGGACCTCTCAGGGTACCTACCTCCTCGGCCACCCACTGTCAGGTACCGCAACGTCTAATCCTGTGCTAACTCGCTGATTTCTTGTCGTCGTCGTTGTGCCGCGACAGGTGCCAGCTACTTGGCCCCCTCTCGGTCCCCCGATGTAGGGTCCCCAGACATAGTATCTGGGACTTCCATAAAAAGCTTGACTTTCCCTGGAGGTGCTAGTAGACTCTTCGGGGAGAAGACTATCTACCAAACCCAACACGACTCTAAGGGACCACCGAGTCTGTCCTTTCCTAGACGGACGTTTCGTCCTCTGGACCCGAGATAGAGACCCAACCCTCCTAAGGGGGGTGAGGTGATAAGAACGGACCTCTTGGGGTACCTGACTCCTGGGAACCCCGATGTCAGGTACCCCAGCGTTTCCCAGCCTGTGCTGACTCGCTGATATTAAAGTGAAAGTCGAACACGTCAGGAGGAACCGGAGTTGGGGTAAGATGAAAAAGAAAGTAAAAAATAACACCGTTTTATGTATGTTGTATTTTACATGACGGCAGTGGTGGAGTCCGGTGGACGTGTCTACTCCCCTTATTCTTTCGGTTCGCCACTCGTTAAGAGTACTATTGATACTCCAGCTGTAAGAATTCTGAGGGTTGGGGTGTCTGTTCGTTTCAGGAAGTCGGATTGATGTGTAGGTGGGGGAACGGGTGAGGGGCGTACGAGGGGGCATAGGGTCTCGGACCGTCCAGCAGGACGGGTCGAGGGCCACGGACGAGGGACCTCGTACAGGATCAAACCCAGACCGGTCCGACCAAGTACTCGGGTCGACAAGGGGCCAAAGTCGTAGTCCGAAGAGACTATAGACGAGTCGAAAATCGACGATTACTGTCGTGGAGACCGGTCCTCCGGAGACCGGTCACCTCGGAACGAGACACGGGAGCCACCCCCGGAGCCCTGGGGTCCGGTCCTCCTGACCGGAGAAGGGAGAGGGGTGTCGTCGAGGGTCGTGAAGACTGAACGTGACAGGACTGGGACCTGAGTCGGTCCTCTGCCTTGGGTCCGACCCAGAATCTTTCGACGTGACCCTGGAGTCCTCAGGCCCCGGTGCCACTGGTCCCGACCCGTTTTTCCGACTGGTGGTGTGTGTCCGGGTCTCCTCCGCCACCGGTCTCTACGGTCGGCCACCCGAGACCAGGTCGGCAGACCGTGTCCCATCCGACCCTCGTAGACTTCGTCCAGAAGGGTAGTCACACGGTGGGTGGGCAGGTGGGTAGTCACCAGGTCGGCTGTGGACCCACGGTCACGGAACCTCCCTGAGTGTCTGCCAGTCTTCCCGACCCACTTACACCGGGGGTCTCCCCTCCCTTTTGGGGTATGGGCGTCGGAGGGTCACTGGGTCCGTCTTCGCCCCTCGTGACCCGGGTGTCCGGAGGGTTCGAACCCAAGGTCCGAGTCTGACCTCGACCTCCTTGAGCGCCACCGTGACAAGAACCTACGGCCCCAACCCCCTCCACAAAGGAGGCAACACCCATAACTCGTCCCTTCCCCGCATTCTGCGTGAGTATCGGACCTCCCACGTCCTCCGTGAGTCCAGGGGGCCGTCGCTACCAGGGTCGAGAATCTGAGTTGTTCCTGAGCGGTGGCCCGAACTGAGTCCCCGGGTTTAGAAGTCTGTCTCTACGGGGTGTTGTGACGAGGGTGGGGGAACGGAGTGACGCCAAGAGACTACAAACCGAACCCGACAGTGTATGTGCAGTAGGACTGGTCACCACACTGGAGCCCATCCAGTAGGGTCGTGGATTCAGTCAAAGGGGGAGGTAGGACATTCCCTCTCTCTCACTCCTGGGGTTCTCGCACTGGTACTTCTGGTCCTTCATACCGATTGTACGTCGGACGGGCGTGGGGTGGGGGTAGTGTGGTCGTCGTCGTCCCGGAGGTAGCTCCCCTGGTACCACCTAACCGGCGAGACACCGAGATTCCTGGTCGGTCTGACGTCCTCCCTACGACCCCCGCCCTCACTGAGTCTCGGGAAGTCATACTACGTGTCCTGCAGTACGACTACCTGTAAGTGTTGGGGGTGGGGGTGAGGGGCCCTCAGTCTTTCCGTGTCCGTGAGGAAGGGTCCGTGGTCCTTTAATTTTTTTTTTTTCGGGACTTACTGTGTCATTGAGTAGAGGTAAGGGTCTCTCCTCCTAGCCACGTTAAGGAGTAGACCAAAGTTTTATCCCGGACGTGACGCAGACCATGTCCTATGACACCGGATCGCCATTCCGAAACCTTCTGGTAACGAAGGTTCCTCAATCTATATATTGAACCTCCGGGGACTTAAACACACCTTTTTACAACGGTAAATGAACGTCCCCCTAGGGTATCCAAAGTCGTGTAGGGGTTTCCCCAAATACTGAAGGGAGGCTTTATCCGATTCCACAGACAAAACCCACCCATGTCTGTTCTGGACCTGACACTTGAGCACGTCCTTTCCGGCACAGAATCTATGTCCGAGTCTCTGGGGTCCCTTCGTCGTCTCCGGCTCGACCCCTCCTTCGGTCCGCAGGGCCCGGAGGTCTGGAGGGGGGCGAAGTCGAGCGACAGACGGTATCGTGTGTCTAACCACCTAGGCACGTGCACACACACGTTCCGCCGCTCTCTCCCGTGAGTACGTAGGCTAAGATTTGCGGTTAAAAGTGAAACCCTGAGCCTACATTTAGACGATCCATAATTCAGGTCCTCTACTGCATTAAATAACTTCTCGTGAACCTTCGACGATCCGAGGGACTATTTATTTAGTACAAAGAAGTAGGGGTCCAGACACTTTTACTTAGAAGATCCCTGAAAGTAGTAGGGGGTAGAACGGGGGGACGGTTTCATAATCTTAGAGGGGACATCCTCTCGGTTCGTATGTCTTTGGACAGAGAAACCTCTACGATCTGGAAAGGCCCGGTTCTTTATCGTGTGAGTATACCGTTGATTGGTCGTTGGGGACATGACAGTGGGATTAAGAAAGGTTTTCTCGAAATCAAAGTACTCAATGTCTCCCTCCTACAATATCTTTGCCTGGACCGTAGTCTTGTGGGATCGATAACGGGTGTAACCGAGGGCTTAGCCCATGGTTAATGTAGTAGTGGTCCTCGTAGTAATAGGTAACAAGGGTTTCAAACCTTTCGACAGACGTCTAGGGTCCAGGTCTTCTACCTCTTTAGTGAATCTTTAGTGAAGTAGGGGTATGCAACCGGTCCCTTTGGTAAAGACATAAGAGTGGTCCATTCTGACCTTTCTTGACCCTGTGTTTGGACATAAAGACTAGAAGTCAGGACCAAACCCCACCCCCTCCCCGCTACGACATCTGGGTGTCCCGACAGGGGTACTGGTGCTGGGGACTCGACAGCGACGGAGACCGGCATTGGTTCGGGTGAATGCGGTCCTGTAGTCTTCGATCCCTCCCAGATCATGAAACCTCTACACTTGTGAGATTTTACTACGGAGTAATGACGACTACAACTACTATGTATTTTAGACGGATGGTCAGACCGATAATTAAAAGATTTACTCCTTCCTTCTTACCTTCCTGGGTCGGTCGAGGCGCCCCTCGTTGACGTAAGGACTGTTGGGTCTACCTCAGAAAGAAAGACCAGCGGGTACGCGGAGACTAGGAACTTAAGAAAGATTCTACCGTGCAGTCACGTACGTTCGGAAACCTCCCTCGTCCGAGTGGGAAGGTTCCTGTGGGTCCTGTGACCCGTTCCGAACCCTATTGACCCTTCCTTTATTGACCAAAGGTACAGGTGTCCTAGTGGTCGAATCTAAATGACTTTACGGTGTATGGCGGACTAGCACCCGCTCGAAAGGGAGGTGGGGGTGGTTACGACTCCGGTCTGTAGGACCCTGACCCCCTTCGGAACTTGAAACACGGAGTCTTAGGTGTCGACATTTTACCCCTATTGACGTGGCACTACTACCATCCTCTACTGTATCCGATTCGGGAGTGTACCCGAAAGGTCCCCCGAGTCACCATTTCTGGGGTGGACAGTTACGTCTCCTCTACCCAAGGTAGGGACCCAGTCCTTCCAGGGGACCTCCTCCCGCACCGTTGGGTGAGGTCATAAGTACGGACCTCTTCGGATACCCGTCTCCTCAGACCGTCCGAGGTCAGGTGTCCCAGCGTTCCTCAGTCTGTACTGAATCACTGACTCGTACGTACGTGCGGAGTGTGCCACGAACCGTGCGTCGTCCTATCGTTATCCGAGTCCAGGGACGCTGCGAGACCAGTCATAGGTACACGATGTAGTGACCTCCCGGTCGTTGACCGACTTCGTGGGACCCACCCTCACCAGACAGATGGAAACTCCCTACGACGACGACGACGATTCAGCGAAGTCAACACAGACTGAGGCACACTGGGGTATCTGCCGTCGGGTGACCCGAGGGGATAGGGACCCTAAGAGGACCGTTCTTGTGACCTCACCCTACGATTCTCTTGTCTTAAGTGTGAGTCAGTACTACGCTTCCAGTCGTTATGTCGAAAGGCTGAAGGGTCCGTGCTTATTACAAATAAAGTCACTAAAGTTCCACCAAATCTTCACACGAATTTAGAAACGTAAATGGTTTACGCATGGAAGATTTTCCACATGATCTTCTCTTTGTATGTGTATCAGTACTTTTTATCTCGGGTTTCGATTATAACGATAAGTACCATTGTGACTAATTTCTATTGTAATAACAACCCTGAAGGGACCGCCATGTCTGAGACGAGGAGGTTACGTCCCCTGCTACCAATCTCGGTGCCAGCCCTTAGATTCTAGGATGTACGGTACACGATGTTGCTTTTTTAAAAAATTTTTTTAAATTTTCCTATTGTAATAACGACAGCTACCACCACCGCAAGATCAGGGTTCTGGACGAAGGACGTAGCGTACAGTGAAGGACCCCGGGACACGAATCAGCGGGTCAACGCAGTCGGAGAAACGCTGGGGTGCCTGACATCGGGTGGTCCGAGGAGACAGGCACCTTGAAGGGTCCGTTCTTATCACCTCACCCAACGGTAAAGGAAGAGGTCCCCTAGAAGGGTTGGGTCCCTAGTTTGATCACAGAGGTTTGATCACAGAGGATCCCGGAACCAACACATATTTCATTACTAATGTCAATGTACGTCGGAACCTTCTCAGAAGGTCCGGAGCGACAAGGTGGGGACAGGTGGAACGGGAGAGGTGGATTGGTAGATACTGCAAACGGACGTTTGTTCTTCCAAATCCAAACTTTCCGGTTCCCATTCTCTCTGTCACCAGAGACTGAACTCCACGTAGTCTTGGGGAACCTCCCGAAGAATTTTGCGCCAAATGATAGGGACGGGTTCTCAAGAACTCAACCGTCCAGTCCTCCCGGTCTTACGACGTAGAGATTGGTCGACCTCCTCCGACTCTAGAGGGAAACTCTTGACGACGGAGTCCCGTCACGAAAAGTCGGACTCAACGTGACTTGCGATCCTAGAGTCTCACCCCTGTGGGACCCACACAACTCGACAGGTGCTAGAGTCAGACCCCGAGTGACGATGACGGATCGTGAGACAGAAACGTGTCCTGGTCAACTTTGTAAAGTCCGAAACACCCGGCGACCGGAGCCGACATATAAGAAACACAAAACGAACAAAACCGGGAAATTTGTCCATTTTTAGTGGGAGTCGAACGACCAGTAGGTTTTTACCACACGTCTCGGGACCTCCTGTCGGTCAATGCGTTGATGATTTAGATTACTACCTTTGCCGCTGAGTGCTAGTCGTAATTAGTGTGTCATTTACCTTTGGTTCCATCTTCCGTCTGACTCAGTTTCCTTGTCTTCCGTGGGACATTTGCGCCGAAGAGGGCGAGTGGAAGGGTAATAGGAGTGACAAAGGCGATTGTGTCACAAGGAAGATGTAATTTCTCCCCCGTCCGAAGGAAAGTGGGAGGAGGAGGCCGAGTTCCATGGTGATGGACGAAGGACGGTACACGAACCTTGAAAGGTAAAGGTCACTGACTTTTCGGGAGTCACCAGACGAGTCTCGACGGTCTTTCACGAGTAACGAAAGACTCGTAAATAAAGAGAGAGACACGAAGATCAGGCTCGAAGGACAAAGTGGGAGGGAGGGGTGTCCCTCTCTCCTCAAAAAGAAGACCTTACTTTGAGGACCGAAGGGATTCGGAGACACATACGGTTTGTGTGGGTTTTGCACCTCGGTGCACCGTGGACGTGCGCCGGGGAGGAGAGGAGGGAAGAGAGGTCGGGACTCCCGTGACCCAGGGACCAGTAGTCCGGTGAGGAAGGGGACAGGGCTGAATAGACGAGTCGAAACCGGTCTTTTATCGGTACGGGTCTCGTCGACCCCTCGAAGAGACTTACCCGGAGTCTTGAGGATCTCCGAAAAACGAAAGACTAGGCAAGGTCTAGGGTCTACTTTACCTGTTGTGGGTGGAGACGAGGAAAGGACAAGAAAAGAAGACTCCGAAATTTTGCGAGTTCTTGAACACTCACCTTACTGGATTCGACTGAAAGTTTTTTACATTTACTAAAGTTCATCTTCCCACCTCCGGATCTTTCCTTTGCCGTCGGAGGTCGTAAAAGGTTTCTATATTTGGAACTCACCCCTAGACTCCTGTGAACTGGCCGGGTGAGAAAATTCCCTAAACAACAACAACAAGTCAACGATTCAACCCAGACTGAGATACACTGGGGTGCCTGACGTCGTGCGGTCCGAGGAGACAGGAGGTGATAGAGGACTTCAAACAAGTTTAAGTGCAGGTAACTCAGCCACTACGATGGATTGGTAGAGTAGGAGACGACGGGGGAAGAGGAAAACGGAATTTCCTAATTAAGACGGGATTGACCCGGTGATAGGTTTTTACACTGGGTGTGCTCCCAGGAGGACCTGAAGGACCCGGTGTTTGTACATGTCGAAGTGTTCCGGGGTGGAGACCAAATTACGAGTCGGCAAAGTAGAGCCTTAAGAATTAGTAAATAGAAACTTGAACACACACCATGTAGCTCAGGGTGTCCTACCACCCGTGCAGCCCCTCTATGTGTATCGTATGCACGGGTGACGAGGAACGACGGTACAGACTGGACCGCAAAGACCACAGGGCACTCGTATCTTAGGGTCCCGCAAGAACGACACACCCCAAGTCTCTCGGGTCTTGTTCATGTTCTTCGGGGGACGTATGCTTCCTCAAACCAGGACACTCACACAAGCAATTCAGGTTAAACGACCATTCAGGTTAGTGCAATCGGATCCATGGGTTGATTGTGTTTTCCGATATATCATGACATGACATTATCCAAAATATTATCAGAAGTATGTTTATTACGTAATTTTTTGTGTTTTTATGTCTGTGTAAAAATCAGAATGTCATGTCGTGGCACTTTTAATGTCGTCATGATCGATATAGCGGCGACCGAAATGTCAACGAAGGTCTGTAGGACCCGAACTTTATTTCTGTGACATGGTGACAGGAGATGCGTGGTGACATGGTTCTTGTGTTTATGTGTGGGTGAATCTCTCCTACGTACGTGCGCTGTCACATGGGGTCTGTGCCCTTGATTGAATACACTAGCCTGCACACTTGCGTGCAAGCGTAGACACTTTCAAGTATTACACTTCCAAGTATGCATCCCCCGAATAACGTGTCCATTCCCCAATGCAGCTGCTGCATCGTCGGGGACTCCGGTCCGAGGGACGACCGGTCCTTGGTCTCGAACCAAGTTTCGACTGTCTTTCGGCACGTAAGACTCTTTATGGTTGTTGGTTTCCTCGGACTCTGCCGGGCAGGAAAGGCTAAAGACGACGAAGGCCGTACTCTGTGGGTGAAGGTGTCGTTTGCTACTGTGCCCCCTTCTCGTTCCTGCCAGTTCGTATCGAAGAAAAGAAAAGGTCGGAAGGAAATAGTAGTGATTCGGTTTTCACCTCACACAACTATCTTACACACACACAGTTCTTCACTTTATTTTTGTCAAACTTAGTCAAAGCACGGGGTAAAGATGACAGGACTATTATTATTTTATGGACACGTGTGTTCCCCACACTCTATTCTTAACACAGTGTAACTACTGAGTTGTATGTTCAATTTCCCGATAAATGTAACTTTTGACCGTGGCGGGTTACATTTCCATAAAGGCTGAGTCACCTGTGCTCAAACTCGTTTGAGGTCCTCTACCACTTCCTGTCCCTTCGGACCGCACGACGTCAGGTGTCCCAACGTCCCTCAGTCTGTGCTGACTCGCCGACTTGTTGTTACATTTTCACTTACCATGTTAAGTGCGTTTAATAAGTTTTACAACTGAAATGAGTGTTGCAGTAATTTTTCGTTCAATTTTTTTTGTTTTTTTTTGTTTTTTTTTTGGGCAGTACTGTTCAGTTCTTTCTCCCGTCCCTTCTTTCCTTTTCCGAAATATAAAACCACGGAAATTATCAGGAAAAAAGGGCTAAAAACTTGATTTCAGGGCCTACTCTGAAACTCTGTGCCAGAGTCCGACTACTCAGGAAGGACTTTATAGGCGGGTCACTTGTAAATGACTTGAGGATGACAGACGGGTCGACACACGACCAACGGTCCTCGTCTTTCAGTTATGACACTTACATTAAAGGTAGGAGATCATCACCCCGCGTTATCTTGAGACGTTGGTCCAAAGCCCTGTAGTCAAAGACTTACACTCTTGAGAGTATCTACAGATACTTCCCCCGAAGGTTCTCTCTTGAGAGAAATGTCATAATGTTCTTTGAACCCGGAAGTGGATAGGTTATATGAAGTCTCTAGTCGATGGTGGGAGGAGCTAGTTGGTCTTCTCCACTACGAAAAAATAATTCGAAGACGTTAGTCAAGGTCTGGAGATTGTTTGACTGTGTGTGTCGAGTGAGGACAGGAAACAAGAAAGGAGAAGACTCAGAAAATAAAAATAAATAATTAAATAAAATTTTCTAAAAAATTTTACACCTAGTCAAAATTTCAGAAATAAATTAGACAATGTTATAACGAAGGCAAAATACACAACCTAAAAACCGGGGTTCTGTCCACCCCAGAATCAAGGGACTGATCCCTAACTTAGACGTGGGGGATGTGACCTGGTGGGTCCTACAGGAGGAAGACTCGGAAAATTTGTGTTGTCTTAAACAGTCATTTACTGTATTCGACTATAAAAATTTTTTGTATTACTTTGTTTTGTCTTTCCACCCAGAAACCAATGAAAACAGTCTATCTTTTTGTGTAAAAGTGAATACAACTTCAAACCGACTATCTTGTAGAAAGTTTCCAGGCACAAATTTTTCTTCTCCTCCTTAAATATTCAGTCCTGCTCCCACTCCTGCCGACACCCAATGGGTGGGGGTGATGGAAATCTCTCCCAAACTCTTGTGATGAGACCTAGAGTCGTGAAGTCCCTGGACCGTCTCGTTGAAGGGTATTGTAAAGGACTCGGAGACATTAGAGAAGTCCAGAACTTAAGAACCATAAACGGTCGTTTCGAGGAATTCGGAAATTCTTCCCGGTAGACGCATGGGTGGAGGAGGGTGTCCCTCATCCCGTCTTCAAGACCTTATATTGACCGAGGAGGAACGTCTGGAAACCCCTCCCCTTAGTGGGTCGACCTCCCCGTAGGTCTCCACCCCGACCGGACGACCCATTGGAGTTGCTGGACTTAGGTCCAATCCTGGGTCTCTGGTAGAGGAGACAAATGTACCGTCCTCTGACTCCGAATCACTCCAGTACCTTCGACGAGTCCTCTTTCGTCTCGGGTCTAAGGTCCGACCTGAAAGGGCTAAGAAGAGACTCGAGGGTGACACCGGACCCCCTCGGAGGGAAGGGCGGAGGAGACGTCAGACGTGAGTCGACAAGAGAGGAGAGGAGGACCCTCATTCGTAGCAGAGGAGGTGTTGATCTACGGGTCTCCAGTTCCGACCGAGAAATAATAAAGAGTCCTGGTTCCGAGTGCGGGGTTTGGGGACCGAGGGGGGCGGTGACCGAGACGGGAGACGGACACGGTAGAACATCATATTTGGAATACCTGGGCTCTTGGTGTTCAGTCGGACCCCCCTGCGTATGTTCTTCGTTCCAGTTACCAGTTTCCTTAATTGTCTCCCGAGTCAGAACGTGAGTCCAGGGAAGACAGGTGAAGAGAGAGCAGAGGGAGGAACTGGTCACTGGATTTTGTTGGGATGCTTGTTGAGCTGGAGGAAGGGGTAGGGACCCACTTGGTGACTACGGACCGGGAGCCCCAAATCGTTTCCACCACTACTTGATATAGGGCTTGGGTCCGTATCGTGACCTGTGCCTTAGTGGGGCGGTAAGTGTTCACTTAAATGTTCTTCGCTGTTTCCTCCCTGTAAAGGGTACCGACGAATTTATATCCCGTCCCGGACGGTAGGTGGAACCGGAGGTCCGAGTTCTTAGTGAGTTTCTCTTCCCACAAGAGGTGACGGTCGATGAGTTCTCTTGGTCCAACTCGTTAGAGGATCTCTCTCTGTATAGACCCGTCCACCGGACCCTGTGTGGGTTCCCTCCTGTTACTGTCTTCCCAGGGGACGTGCACATCAAGAGGTTATAGTCGCACGTAAGACAAGTGAGACCCTACGGACGACATCGGAGGACTAAGTCACGGGGCACGGTATGGTGCACGTCTCAGTTAAAGAGTGATCGGAACTGGGTTTGAGTCCTTTAATTTGGTCAACGTTTTTTAGTTGGTATACTACCTTAGGTACCGGTTCGTCTCTGTGGACCACCCTGCTATCGAGACTGGTAGACTTGGAGGCGGAGACCAGGAGGGGTTCATACCCTATAAGGGTCAGGGTCATGACCATAACTTTCCCGGGATAGCAGAAACCTACGTTACCAAAAGATCGAAATAATATCACCCTCCCGGGAAAGCAGTTTCCTTCAGGATGGGTCTTCGGTCGGACATTGAGTCCAGTCGGGCCTCGACCCCACGTGTCGGGGTCCTGGACGGATACCCCGACGTCGAGAACGTGTTCGAGGGTCCTCGTGTTCCATTTTCTGTGTGAGGAGTGACTCAGTGAGTGAGTGAGTGACTGTGTCGGAGAACCTCGTGGGTGGTCCAAGGTCCGCACTACTCGGCCGTCCATTGTCCTGAGTCCGCCCCGGCGAGGAGTCGCTTCGAGAGGCACTCCAACCTACGACCGTTCTCTCCCAGTCTGCCACGATCCTTCCTTTGTCTGTTCGCGTTACACTGAATCGGTCCTCCACCGACGAAATCTATTTACCAGGGAAGGAGAGACTCCTACACTTTACACTCAGTTCTAGTCTTAACATTGGACCTTTCTACGGCTAGAGTTGGTTTCTGCTCCCGTGTCGGGTCTCTCCACTTCCCTGAAAAGGGTCCAGTGTGTCGTCCATCCTTCGGTTCGACCTGACTCGGGTCAAAAGGAAAGTTACAAAGGATTCGTCGATAATACCCGGTTCTTCGGAGCCACTGTCCACTGTAGGTCCCCGGTGTTTCGTGTTAGTGTGGGACCACAGACCCCGAAAGTCCTGAGATCTGTGGGAGAGTCCGAAGGAGCCGTCCAGGTCACAGCCCGTCCCAGGGGACACTGGTCTTGACTCTTGGGACTTCGACCACTTGACTGAGTAGACTTTTCTGGGACTACGACCGTTTCTAGCTTCCGTCCTCCTCTTCGCCTGTCTCCTACTCTGTCAACCTACCCTAGTGACTGAGTTACCTGTACTCAAACTCATTTGAGGCCCTCAACCGCCACCTGTCTCTCCGGACCTCACGACGCCAGGTACCCCAGCGTATCTCAGCCTGTGCTGACTCACTGACCTGACTTGACTCGACTTTACTCCGACCACTGAACCCTGTCTCTCGAGGGAGGAGACGGTGGAGGGACCGGACTCGACATCTTCCACGGGACCGACGTGGGTCCCTAGTGTGTCCTCTTTTCGGTCGGTCACCCACACTTCCAGGGCCGGACGGACCTCTTCCGAGAGACGTGTCGGGTCTCCTGGGTAACTCGGCCGACGGGAACACACGACGGCTCCGTAGGTGTGGTTTCCCGGACGGGGTCCGTCCGGACGTGTTTGGAGTGTGAGGTCCCCTAGTGCCGACCGCAACCCGTGTGTGAGAGTAAAGACCTTGTACGTCCCTTCGTCACTCTTCTATCGAGGAAGGTGACGGACGTCTCCCCCGGGGGTTTTTACAATCAACGAGTCAGTACAGGCTGAGAAACACTGGGGTACCTGACATCGGGCAGTCCGAGGAGACAGGCACCCTAAGAGGTCCGTTCTTATGATGTCACGCAACGGTAAGGGAAGAGATCCCCTAGAAGGACTGGGCCTAACTTGGGCCCAGAGGACGTCCGTGAGGGGTTTAGGAGTTGACCTTGACACCGGGTCGGGAGCCGGACACGGCAGTGTCGGACGGACGACAGTTTCGTGAGACGGTCCTGAGTCGAGAGAATTCGTCGGTCGGTGGAGCTCTCCACCCGTCCTGTCGTGAGTAATCTGGGTTTCGTTACCTCGGGGTCCTACTGTCCTCGTCCCCTGTCCAGTGACCAAGTTTGAGTCCGGAGATTTCGGTGGAGATTGCGTCGACGGGTGTCGGGGCCAGAGAGGGATGTACAGGTGGATGGGTCCCACACAGGGGTTCTCAGGTCCTCGATCTCCCGTGAACCCCAAAAAGGTCCTCGAGAAAGGAGAGGTTGAGAAACGTTGGGGTACCTGACATCGGACGGAGACGAGTACCCTAGGAGGTCCGTTCTTATGACCTCACCCATCGGTAAGAGAAGAGGTCCCCTAGAAGGGTTGAACCCCTAACTTGGACACAGAGGACGTGACCGTCCGCCTAAAAATTGGTGACTCGATGGTCCCTTCGGAATGGAGAGGTGGGACGGGGTGCCACACACAGGTGTGCGTCTCTGGTGGTCGTGAGTGGGGAGTGGGAGCCGGGGACTCTGGGTCGAGCTCTACGGAAGGACTCGGGGAAGGTACAAGAGGTCGGTTCAGTACACACACCTGTGTCTCAACCACTTTTGTTGTATGGGTCTTGGAAGGTGTGGAGGACGGGAAGGTGTGGAGGACGGGAAGGTGTGGAGGACGGGAAGGTGTGTTCGGTCGGTCGACGTACGTGTCCTTCCCCGTCCTGTGCGTCTACTGTCCGGGACGTCCCGGCCCATGGGGTTTATGTGTCTACACGGGTGCCTGAACCCCTGGTCGGGGGGGTCGTCTGTCTGCTGAGGACGCGGTTCTTGTCAGGTTACAGACCTCCTCTGTACGGTCGCCGGGCGTAATTCGGTTCCTGTGAAGGCACGATCGACCCTACCGGGAGCTGGACAGTGGAACCCAACGCGTATTCTCGGTGGTCCTCAGTCCCACCTGTTTCCCTCACTGCAGACCTCCTCCCTGTCGCACGTGACTCGAAGGAAGGTTCTGTGTTTCACGTCTGTCCGTCAGGTCCCTCCTGTCGACCCCTGCGGTCGACCCCTGTCCCGTCGGTCTTGACGCACGGGGAGGAAAGGTCTTACCCGGCGGCGCGACCCGGGGCCCGTGGGGGTTGAGGTCGGGGGAGGGGACCTCAGCGCTCGCCGGCGGCCCGGGGGAGGGCGCGGAGGTGGCGTGAGTGGCCGACGCCCGAGGCGTCGCTCCCGGAGGTCCCGGCCGGCCGATCCCCGATGTCCCGACCGCCCAGTCGTGGCGTCGGCGCGAGTCGGGGCTCTAGCTCTAGCCGTGAAGGACGCCGGCGCGGGGCGGAGGGCTCGCGGGTGGGGGCCGGGGAGGTTACGGGCCCGAGGAAGAGGGCGGCGGGGCGGCCGACGCGACCAGAAACAAACCCCAACCAGAAAGAGAGCAAACCTCTCGCCCCCGCTTAGGTCACCCTTAGTCCCGGCGACCCCCCACCGGGACCCCAGGGACGCTCCTCGCCCCTAACTGCCTACCTACCTATCTACAGCCCGCCGGACGTTCAGGGGTGAACCCGGAGGCGGTCCCGAGCGACGGGTCGGGGATGGGGGTGGGGCCCAGCCGGGGATCACCCCGCAATTTGGCCGTCCCAGGACCCTCTTCAACCGGCACCACCACCACCCCCCACCAACGGGTCCCGGAGGTTCTTGGTCCGGAATAGTGTCTCGGAGGGAAGGGAGGAGGGGAGGGGCGTCTCAGGAGGGGTGTTCCTGCTGGGGTAGTGACGGGATCGGGAGACTCTCAGACCACACGACGGTGAAGGGGTAAAGGACTCGGGACCTCCTCCCTGACCTCCTTTTCCTTCTCTTCCTCGTCTCTGACGGGGGGCGGGGTGTGGAACAGGACAGGACCGGAGGGCGTCCCCGTCTCGACGGATTTGACCTAGACTGGTCGCCCCGCTCTGTCGACAACGGTAAAGGGGTTCATCGTTTCCGGTCTTAAATGGGTGGAGCACCAGAGAATTCTGAACTGGCGCCCCTCGAGCCAATGGGCAAACGACCTGACGACCCAGGCCCTTCTGTCTCAGCCCCCTCTCGACTGTCCGGAGGGTCCTGACACTTTCCACCTGTCTCCCCTCCACCCCACCCCCAGAGCCACCCCAGGTACCGGGGGTATCTCCTTTTGGACTTTACCCCGCCACTGACCCCTTCTACGGTACCTGTCGAGAGATCTCGATACCCCACCCGCCACCCCCCCTTCCCCCACACGTCGACTTGCAGGTGCGCCGCCCAGAGTCTTTCCTCAACGGTGACACCACGACCCGCACTCCCTCGGTTGGGCTCTAGACCTCCCGACACTTCGACTCGACGTCCCGCCCACATCTGCCCCGTCTCCCCCGGACCGACTTCTGTCTGGGTTCAGATTCGCCCTTCCCTCACCCACCTTCTTTGACAGGACCAACCGGCCCCAGACGTGCCACGGTCCCCGGTGTAGTGACCTCATCCTCCACCCCCTCCCCGTCCAGGGCGTCCTGGGGTCGAGGTCCCTAAGACTTCTCCTCCGCCGTAATCTGAACTGCTACTCATACAGAAACCCCCGAAGACTCTCTCAGAGAAACGACCTCCACCCCCCCTTCTACTTGGTGCTAGGGGGTGGCAAGTCAAGTCAAGTCACGTCAGCGAGTCAACACAGGTTGAGAAGCTCTGGGGTACCTGGTGTCGTACGGTCCGGAGGGACAGGTAGTGGTTGAGGGCCTCAAATGAGTTTGAGTACAGGTAACTCAGCCACTACGGTAGGTTGGTAGAGTAGGAGACAACAGGGGAAGAGGACGGAAGTTAGGGAAATCCCCGTAGATCTGGGTGAGCCCACTCGACGAAGGCGAGGTCTCCGGAGACTCCGGTAGGCCCGAGGTTTCGAAGGACTCCCGAGTCGAGGACCCCTTTACCGTAGGTCAAGTTCGAGTGACAGACGGACCAGAGTAAGAGACCGAAAGAGTGTCAGCACAGGGGTTCTCAGGACGGGTAACTGCGACCCGACAGGTAGAGATACGTGTCGGACAAAGGGTCCTTAGGTAAGACTCTATCTCCCAGTCACTCTTTCTTTTCCACCACCCGACCCGTTCCCTCTCCGACACCTGGGGGTCGTGACGTGAACCCCACTTCCGACTCGGACACCACCCTCTCTTCTGTCTCGTCTACCTTATACTCACGGAGAGGGACTTGAAAGGTGTTGGAGACTCCTCCTGGAACTGGAGACCCCTCGTGGAACTGGAGACCCCTCGTGGAACTGGGGACCCCTCGTGGAACTGGAGACCCCTCCTGTAACTGGAGACCCCTCGTGGAATTGAAGATTACTTCACTGTATCTACACGGTCTCTTCCCTTGCCATTTCTTTTTCGGGACTCTTTACCCACCCTCCTCTACATCTTCCATCAAAGTTTTGCCACCTCCTCTCTTCTCCCTCCTCCGAACTCGTCTCTTCTCCGACACCCCCACTCCTCGTCCTCTCCACGCACGAGCACCTTCAATCACAACGACTTTGTCATTAACCTTTTCTCTCCCGACCTTTTACAAGGTCTCCCTGGAAAATCGTTATACTCTCCCGGTCACTGTTTACAGGCGAAAGGTCGTGACAGGGACCGTTGTAATTGTAGCTTCTCATCACTTGGGTACCTTTACACTATACATTAAAATTTAAAGGGTCATCGGAGTAATTTTTTTTTTTCATTTTGTTCTTTGTCCACTTTACTGAAAAGTATTATGTAGAACAAATTGTGTCATATAGATCTTACACTACCGAAGTCCTGCGTAGTTATATTTTTCAATAATCTCTCCATAAAATCTAAAAGAACGATGACTCAAAAGGTTGGGACCACACGTAACATGTGAGTATCGTGGAGACTCAAGTCTACGAGGGAAAAGTAACCTTTACAGACGAGACGTAAGTCTAAAGTATTTTAAATTCTAACTCTTTCATCTAAATATTTGGATTCAACGAGCTATGTATGAATGCGAAAGGTTTTTGGTTTAGCTTACTGGTCAAAAAGTAAAAATGACTAAATAAAAAACCAGTGTGACGTACCGTACGCCCTACAATCAAGGGTATGGTCCCTAGCTTGGACGCAGGAATGTCTCCTTAACGTCAGAATTGGTGACCCGACGGTCCCCTCAGAGAGTTTACCAGTCAAAAATGTAAATAAATCCAATTAATTTAATTGACTTTATTTTGTAAATCACGAAATCAACGTGAATCGTGTAAAGTTCACAAGTCCTTGGTGTGCACCGGACACAAGGGTATAGTCCGAGTACCGGTACTTCAGGATCTGAAACCAGAAACGAAACAGGAGTGGAAGAAACTTACCTCTTCCGCTACCATGGGGTGAGGTCGTGAGAACGGACCTCTTAGGGTACCCGCCTCCTCGGACCACCCGACGTCAGGTAACCCAACACTTCTCAGTCTGTGTTGACTCGCTGAAGTGGAAGTGAAAAGTGAAAGTACGTAACCTCTTCCGTTACCGTGGGGTGAGGTCGTGAGAACGGACCTTTTAGGGTACCCGTCTCCTTGGACCACCCGACGTCAGGTACCCCAGCGATTCTCAGCCTGTACTGACTCGCTTAAGTGGAAGTGAAAAGTGAAAGTACGTAACCTCTTCCGTTACTGTTGGGTGAGGTCACAAGAACAGACCTCTTAGGGTCCCTATCACCTCGGACCACCCGACGGCAGAAACCCCAGCGTGTCTCAGTCTGTGCTGACTTCGTTGAATCGTCGTCGTCGTCGTCATGGAAGAAACTTTCTTACCTAGGGGTCGGGGGAGGTCCACGACGAGGTGGTTGTTCTTGGACTAGGTAAGGTAAGACAAAGTGTCCTGTGTGAACCTCTTCTACTGTCTCACCGACCCCTAGGTCGGGGACACCCCTTCCCTTGACCCCCAACTGAACCTGGTGGAACCACTCCTCTCCGTTCACTCTACACTCGACCTACATTAGGTAAGGGTAGGAGGAGGGCACAAGTACACATCTTCCGGCACCAAAGACCAGTTCGAATGAGGAGGTTTCCGAGAGAAATACGTCCGGTCCTGGGGGAAAACATCGAGGGGTGTGGCCGGGGGGCTCGAGACTCGTAACTCAGTGTCTACGGACCCGAACCGACGACCCAGGGCCGGAACCGAGGACCGAGACTTTTTACCCTTCTTATCGGGAAGTAAACTCGAAGAGACCACCGAGTCACCATTTCTCGGACGGATACGTATGTACTCCGGACCCAAACTGGGTCCCAGTCCTTCTAGGGGACTTCTTCCCTCACCGATGAATGAGATCATAAAAACGGACCCTTTAGGGTACCTGTCTTCTCGAACCACCCGATGTCAGATGTTCCAACGTATCTCAGTCTGTGTTCACTCGTTGATTTGATATTGTTGTTTCAGGAAGTAAACTCCTTTTTGGTCCTCCCCGACCACTTTGGGGGTCATCCTTCGATGTCACTTCCTCCTCAAAGTCAGGGGCTAATCTCTAGACACGAGGAGTAGGACCGGAAGGGACCACCGTGATCACCATTTCTTAGGCGGACGGTCGAGTCCTCTGTGTCCTCTGTACCCAGCTGGGGACCCAGTCCTTCTAGAGGACCTCCTCCAGTACCGATGGGTGAGGTCATAAGAACGGACCGCTCAGGGTACCTGTCCCATCGGACTGTTCGATGTCAGGCACCCCAACGTTTCTCAGCCTGTGCTGACGTCGTGCGTGCGTGGAGCAGGTCCGGACGTCCCGTGAGAGACGGGGACCGACCTCTGACCGTCGAAGACGAAGGTCAGACGTCAGCCGTGACAAACGACGGAATCCAGACTCGCTCTGGGTAGTGCCTCACGACCCCCCACCCTCAGTAACTCTGAGGAAATCTCTGCATTTTTTTTATTACGGTAAATCTGAAGAAAGGAATCTAGATTTTACTGGTAGTGGACAATGCGCGCGCGTGTGTGTGTGTGTGTGTGTGTGTGTGTGTGTGTGTGTGTTGTCGTACTAGACTACAATGACCGTAGGGGCGGGGGTCCTGTAAACCACATAGTCGGATCGCAAGTCCCACCTGGGACTCGGTAGGGTCCAGTCTTTTACATTTTGGACCGAACGAGGTTGGAGGTCCTGTTCGGACAGAAGGGTTTGTTAAACGTCAGTCGTGGGTCCTCCCAACGTTCCTTTACTTCAAAGGGAACTGTTGGAGAGGAGGACGAGGGACTGTACGGACGACCAATTTGGCGTCAGGACTACACCAGGGCTATTCTTGAGAAACACATCTGAGACGCTCGGGAAAAATCCTTCTTACCGGTACAAGGACGTCCACCTGAGTTGGTCCATCTTTCGTGAGGGGAGTACACATGTCGGAAATCGAACACACTGTCGGGTCGGGGAGTAGAAATAAATTTTAGTCCTCTTTGAGAAGAATTCTGAGAAAGATGGGGATCCCACGCCCTTGACCAGAACCAAAGAAGTGCACTGTTTAACGTAATTCCTCGGAGACCACTCGGAGAAGGTTTCCCTGTCCCATTACTGTTCTATAATTTATAACTAGTCGAACTGAAGTCGGACGTAAATTGACACTCGAATTACTGGTTCGATGAGAGATAACGTCGTTGAGGACTACGAATTATCCTCCATCATTGTTTTACTAACACCGTGGTTTGGAGTGCTAGAGTCCCCATTAAGGGTCCTGTCTTTACAAGGTGGTCCTCATCCTCAAAAAGTTACCAACACTCCGTGTGAAAGTTACTACGGTTCTCGTAATTAACGTGATTGCTCATGAACTTTATTAATAACTAAAAGTAATTGTCACAGTCTTCGTAACGAATCTGGCGAACGGTACGAGAACCGTAAGAAGTGCTTCCCGAAATGACGGACGAAGAAAAGGTCTTCTTATAATAAATTCCGTTTTGTGTCTTTTTGCACAGATCCCAAGTCTTTTGTATTCCTGACTGTCGACTCGTTTATTGTGGTCACTGTACACTTCACTGTGTCTGATAAACGTCGACCTACAAAAATCATACGTATCGTGTACTACGATTGGGAGAAAGGAGGAATAAATCTTCAAGAGGTCTCGAACGAAAATATTACCTCTGTATCCTAGAGGGTCGTAGTTTCCGGTATACGGTCCCTCCTCCTCTTTGGAAACCTATTTGTACTGTTTATAAGGACCTCGTAAATACAGTAAATTCTAATTAGAAAAACCTTTTCTAAAAATTTTATAAAAATTTTAATATTCTAGACACATACGACTAACATTTTTAAGTTAATTATATTCTATGATTTCTTTCGTTTTAGTGAACTTTAGAATCGGTAGTGCCCCTTAGTGATCTAATAATACAGTCATGGGAAAGGGCACACACACACACACACACACACGCGCGCGCGCGCGCGCGTGTACACGTGCACACGTGTGAACACACACACACTAACATTAGACTAATAAAGAGAAAGACGAAGAAAAAATTTTTTATAAATAATACATACACCGAGACGGTCCAGAATCAACGTCGGACACCCCAGATCAAGGGACTAGTCCCTAGTTTGGACCCGAGGAACGCGACCCTCGTATCTCCGAATCGGTGACCTGGTGGTCCCCTTAGGAATAAAGAAATTTTTTATACAAGATCAGTGACAAAATATAGTTACTTTAATTCTTATATAATGTAGTGGAAACTACATTATATACTTATATGGTATTAAATGAATTGGTCAGAAGACAACTACTTATAAATCTTACAAAAATTAATTTTTTAAAGTGTCACACCAACGCTTTGTAAAAAAGTGTATATAAAACCAGACGACGATGATGACGATTCAGCGAAGTCAGCACAGGTTGAGACACACTGGGGCATCTACCGTCGGGTGGTCCGAGGGGACAGGGACCCTAAGAGGCCCGTTCTTGTGACCTCACCCAACGGTAAAGGAAGAGGTTACGTGCGTACTCACGATTCAACGAAGTCAGCACAGACTGAGATACGTTGGGGTATCTGTCGTCGGGTGGTCCAAGGAGGCAGGCGTCCTAAGAGATCCGTTCTTATGACATCACCCAACGGTAAAGGAAGAGGTTATAAAACCGGATGAATAATTTACCTTAATTACCTTTACCTTAACTTCCTTTATGGTCAAGAGCACTTATACACACATAACTTACACCCCGAAGGGTCCATGGTGATCACCATTTCTTAGTCGACCAGTTACGTCCTCTACGTTCTCTACACCCGAGCTAGGGACCCAGCCCCTCTAGGGGACGTCATCCTTCACCGTTGGCCGGACCCTTTAGGGTACTTGTCTCCTCGGACCGTCCGATGTCAAGTGCCTCAGTGTTTCTCGACCTGTGCTGACTCATTGACTCGTGTGTCCATGACGTACAGACATATTATATATCTTATATTAGGTACCTTTTACGATCTTCCTATAGAGATCTGAATTATATCAGTGATGAAAAACTCTTCCCTGACCGTAACTCCTATATCAGTTTGTCCTTAACTGGTTTAGGTATTACAAAAACAAAAAGTGTTCTTCTTTTATAGGCACATTGAATTGTAACGATTTTTAATTTTTGTTGTTGTTGTTTGTCCCGTTCTATTTCGTCAATAGTCGACTTTTAGTGTGTGGTGACCTTTATTTTGAGAAGTAAAAGAAGATGACTTTTTTTAATTTCCAAATTTTTTTCTTATCTTTACCCTATATATTTAATATTTGACAATTTTCTCTCTTCCCTTTGTGTTGTTGATTTTGCACTAATTAGCTTGTTTTCATTCTTTACTTTTTTTCTTCTCTTTGTTATCCTTTCGTGACACTTATCTTTTATGTTCAAATACCTGTTTTATGTAGGAACATAAGGTCACGAGTGTTAGACACACGAAACCAATTTCACAGGTAATTTTCCAACACGGAGAGTATAACCCATTGTTTTGTTTTAGGTCCATATACAACAAATTTACCCCTATGTTCTCATCTTCTGTCTTTCGACGTCTCACTTCTTTACCTTGGAGATTGGTACCCTTTGTCCACACGGTAATAATTGCATTCTATCTTACCTTAAACTTCGGTTTTCTTAATTACCAGACTCTTCTCCCAAAACAAGACGAAACCAGAATACATGAGTATTTAGAAACACGTGTCAAAGTTTTACATATTCCATTTTTCCTGTATTTCCCTCGTAAAACTGAATTCTCTAAAATGTAAGAAAAAAAATTAATTTTTTAAATTTAACTTCACATCAACTACGTATAATATACAATGTCCATATTATGTCACTAAGTGTTACAAATTTCCAATATGAGGTAAATATGAATAATATTTTATAACCGATATAAGGGGTACAATACGTCATAAAGGAACACCGAATAAAAGATGAACCATCGAACACGGAGAATTGGGAGATGGGGAGATAACGGGGAGGGGAAAGGGGAGGGGGGACCATTGGTGGCCAAACAAGAGATATAGACACTCAGACGGAAAAAACACAATATAAGTGCTTAAACAACATCAAAATTTTAAGGTGTATAGTCATTGTAACATGTCATAAACAGAAAAAGGAAGACTAAAGAAAGAAAAAAAAAAAGAAGACTAAATAAAGTGAATCGTATTGCGGGAGGTTCAGGTAGGTACTACGACTGAACCTCTGTTTAAAAGTAAGAAAAAAATACAGACTTATCATAAGGCAATATATATTCTAAACTGGGATCCACGGTTTTCCCCAACCCCTGACGACTGAATCATACTAGTAGAGATCCAGGTACGTTAAAAGACTTTTACCGTAATTAGAACATGAAAATTAATGGAGTACGGGTAACCTTTTATGTAATTAGGGAACTAATAGACCGGGTCGTGAATCTTTCTCAGTACCTACTATGTTTCTTCGAACAGGAAGTAAATTACGAAACGACTACGACAGAACTTTAAGAGACATTAAAAGATTGTCCTCCGGGGGTAAAAGTAAAACGTAATGACTAGGACTTGTACCCGAAGACAAACCGTCTCGGCCCGGGACCCATAAAGACGTTTGATGAGTAAAGGTGAGTTCAATTTCTACGTCCAAACACCTTAGAGTGACTAGGGTTTCTTTCACGGTAGTATACAGAAGTCTGATTAGAATAGAAAAGACGTCCCAAAACCCCCCCCCTGTAACTTAACTCTCCTTTATTTTCCTTGTCTCGGTGCAGGAACTAAAAGAAAGTACTCGACGAAAGGGAGCGGGAGGAAGGGGGAGGAAATGAGTAGGGGAGGGGTGTAGGTCGGTGTAGTGTCGGACGTCAGTCCTACAGGTGTTTCGAACGAGAAAGGAGAGTGTAGACGTGTTCCGAGAGGGGTAGGACAGACGAGTCCTTCGAGGATGAGCCAGAAGTTCCAACAAACGTAAGAGTGGAGGAAGTCCTTCAGGAGGAACTGGAGAGATCCATCTTGACGTACAGAACAGAAAAACTAGACTCCAGAGGTCATTCTCAACTCAGTCCCTCGATCTTAAGAAGAGAAATGTGGAGAAAGGACCATCTGATTTCCAAAGGTTGGAAACACATACACACACAAAGGAGTAACCACACACACACCGTGGGACACCGTAATTTTATGATTTTTGTGTAATTTGTTCAGCTCTTATTAATATCGTGTCAGTGACGACGTCACATTGACCCAGGGTGTCGTTGATATTTTCGAGGGTGAGATAGTGAACCAAGGGAAATTATGACCAACGACGAGACTTATACTCGAGAACACATAAAATTCGTAATACCAAAGAATACAAGGTTATTTGTGGTACGACCGAACTCAAACGTCGAGAATGGAAGAGTCTCGACCGAATGAGGAGGGAGGTGACAGCGTCCTGAAAGACCCAGACAAAAGGTAAACTTTCTGCAGTAATTGCACGCTTAGGGTACCCTCGTCTTTGTAGACGAGCTGTGACTGACATTCAACAGTCGGAAAGTACTGGAAGGTCGAGTCTCTGTTCTAACGAACGACGTAGTCCCACGAGTCTACTTCCCTGTCTCCCCCTGGTCACCGGCCGGGATAGACAGGTGGTCTGATGTAACCGGATCTCCCCCAGGAAGAAGGATCAAACACATTTTCCACGGTAAACCTGATTACCCACGAGATCGAGTCCTGTGGGGTCCTACGATGTCAGCCAGTCGACCTTTAACGACCTCTCACTCCTGATCCAAGGTAAGTAGAAATAAAGAGATCGAGACTCGTGTCGGTCTGTCATTATCTGGAGCTATGGACACCCTATTTAATACTTTGGTCGGCCTCCGAGACGACTGTCGTATCTAGTACTAAACCCGGGTTAGATTTTACACCAATTACATTTAAAGGGTCTAGGCCAGACGACCCCCGTCACCGAGAATTCGGACAACCTATGTGAGTCCACTACGCCAGTCAAAGTCGTCGTGTCGGGACCCGCCTGAACCGTCTCCGCAGAAACCCCTCAGACACGGACCCCAGACCGGGACGGTCTCCGACCCCCCGGGCCGTCCCCCATCCCGAGAAGACACTACGAGAGACGACGAGACGAGGGACCGACCGGACCCTCAGACGGACAGTCAGACGACACCCCGGCGGTTCCGGCAGACACGTCGTCTCAGTTAAGACCCCCAAGTACACCCCTGAGATCCCCGACACACGAAGGAGCGTGTGTGGACCACCTGAGCACCGACCCTAAGGACCAAAAGTAGATGCGATGGGTCCAGGTTAAGGATCTGTTCTTTGATTCGAGAAAGAAGTTCTGACGAGTGACGACAGGAAGGCTCTTGTGAAACTATACACCACGACCAAGACTCCTAATAGACGAACGAAGTCCCAGGGTCTCGAACCTCCCAACCCCACCCGTACCTCCTATTACCCCCATTCTCTCACTTAAGGACCAGTTTATAAACGAACTTCTCTCTCGCTCCTCTTACTCCGCCCTCTCGGTACCTTTCCACAGTACAGGTACCACCGGGAACCAGTAGTATTTCCGTGGTCCCTAAACAAGAAACTAGGAATGTTGGATTTCCTCAGAGGGGGTGGGATTAGAGAAGAGACAGGAAAAGAAAAGATCAGGAATAATGTTCAATATTGACAGATACATAAACACACAAAAAGGAACAAATCACAGACACGTCTGGTAAGCTACGGTTCCAGGGACTTTCGTCCCCTGTATGTCCAACAAACAAAGGAGGTTCTGGGTCGTCACAGACCGATACATGTCGTCTAAGAGTTGTGTACAAACTACTCTCTTACTTGTTCTTAAATACAAACAAAATTTATAAGTACTCAGTCCAAACCTGTCATTATACTTGACTTTACGGTAACGGGCACCTTCTCGACGTCGAACAGAGACTCATGACCAGCAGGGTACGTACGACTAAAACAATTCTAAAAAAAAAAAATTACACCTAGTCAAAATTTCAGAAATAACTTAAACAATGTTGTAAGGAAAAAAATACAAAACTTAAAAACCGGACCTCCGGTTTACACTTTAGAATCGAGGGGTTGGTCCCTACCTCGGACGTGGGTACCGTGACCTTCCGCCTCAAAGTTGGTGACCTGGCGGTCCCTTCAGGGACCACGTACAAATTTAGTTAATGTTAATATTTAGGTAAAAACCCCCGAGTAGTAGGTACTAAGAAAAAAATTCACGACCCGGTCTATTGGTTCCCTAATTACATAAAAGGTCACCTACACTTAAGTAATTTCCATGTTCTAATAAAATCCAAAAAACCAAGGAAGATAAATGTAGGAATTAAACATATTAATTTCTACGGTAGGATCTGTGTCACTAAACATCACACAGAGTGAAAGTACATCTTTTTACCATGATTTCTCCAAAAGTAAAACGAGGAAACTGTACTGATACAGTTCGACCATTCTCAGAAAGTCTTAGTGTTTCCTGACTTCGTTAGTCCTACGACAGGTATACATCTAATTCACCACCCGTAGGGCCTCAACCCGTCACGTGTTGGACGTGTCGACACGTCACGACGGAACACTTTTGAGGTCCGAGTGTCAAATTACTCCTGTACTGGACTCCTGACGACCGGGACGAACTCCTGAGTCGACGGAGAAACACGAGAACGGGGAAGAGACGAGAAAGGGGTCGTAGGTCTTGTTAGAAAGATATCGACTTCACTCTCGGGACCGAGTCCACGTTTGGAACGTCGTTGAAGAGTAACATACCTCTTGTTTTCGGTTCGGGGAGAGGGACGGGGACCCGATATGCCCTGGACGGGAACCGGAGGAGAGGGTGGACAGTGAAAGAAGAGAAGGTCTTAGCTCGGGGTCACCGGAGAAAAAGAAACGATCCCATCGGTTCGGGAGAGGGACAGTTCCGGAAGACAGGGGACGGACCTGGTAAGAAGGAGGTCTGGAAGTGGACGACGAAGAAATAGTAGGAAGGAGCACATTCACAGTGGAGGATGTTCTCACGCAGGGACTGGGGCCAAGATTTCACGTCGAGGTCCGGGAAATGTGTTCGAAGGACAGACGGTATGTTCTTATATTCGACGTGCTCATGGACCAGTAATGGAGAACAAACAACAGGGTAAAGGTCCTGTTACGACCCGGACACCAGGAGATAGACCTTTATAAAAACACGTTAACTGCTTACCTTTAGGTGTTCCATTGATACCACCCCCGTCGAAGAGCCGGACCGGGGCACTCACTGACAGCAACCTCTCGAACTTCTAGTACGACCTTTGACGCTCACCGGACCTTTGACGCTCACCGGATCTTCGACACCAGACTCCGGACCGAGGTAAAGAAGAACAACGGTAAGCCCCGGAGACACAGAAACGGACAGATCCCTCCCTTGACCTAACCGACCAGAACACGGCCGGTGGAGACACTGAGGTCTCGTGTCGAGCGGGTCGTGTCCGTCTTCTCGCCTCCAGAACCCCAGGATTCCGGGGGACATCAACGTTATGGATGAGAAAGGTACCAGAGGACTACACAAAAAAAGACCGGATTTGTCTCTCCATTTGTAGTCGTTGTGTCCCCTCCGTGACTCAGCACGGTGCCTCCCTTGCCCGACGTCCGTCGGACCCAAACATAAAGTCGAGGAACGAAGGGTCGACCACTGGGACTTGTGCGGGAATTGAAGAGACTCGGCATCAAAACCGTTTATCCTTACGAATATGGGACGCACGTCCAAGAGTCCCTCTGATGTACTCAATGAGATACTCTTCGGTTTTCATTCACTTTGACAATCAGCTAGTCAGCATAGGCTGAGAAACTCTGGGGTACCTGATATCGGGTGGTCCGAGGAGACAGGTACCTTAAGAGGTCCGTTCGTATGACCTCACCTAACGGTAAGGGAAGAGGTCCCCTAGAGGACTCGGTCCCTAACTTGAGTATAGTGGCCGTAACGTCCGTCTAAGAAATGGTAGATTCGGTGGTCCTTTCGGGACACTTTCCGACTTCTCTCTAGTCGAGGAAAGGTCAAGGGACTCTTTCGACCCGTGTAGGTACCCTACCGGTCTACGGGTCCTACGGACCGACCAAGGGCGCCTCCGACCTTCCCCGGCATCCCGACTCTCATGTGGCCTCGCCCTCGTCCTCTACCCGACGCGAACCACCTCCTTTTGGTTTCTTTGGTAAACACTCGTTTCGTGTTGTCACACAAATAAATAAAAAGTGGTCTTTTATTTATCCCCATACGCGAACACCTCTGTCACGACGTCTTAGAACATACAGAGCGAGGAGGAACCCGTTTCGAATAAACGTAAGGACCTCTCACAACCAACGGTGCAAGGTTCTTCACTCCAACAAATCCCACGACCGAAGGAGTGGGGTCGTGTCTTCAGTACGGAAAAACAAACACACATCTCCATTTCTCGACGACGAACCCGTCGAAGATGATAATATGTGCCGTCTCTGAACCGAACAATAATATGATACAAAAGTTTAATTAAAAAAAAAAAATCTCTTATCAATGACCTACTTCGTGTTCGACCTTAGTTCTGACGTCCCTCTCTATAGTTATTGGAATCTATACGTCTGCTGTCGCGGGAATACCGTCTTTCGCTTCTCCTTGATTTCTCGGAGAACTACTTTCACTTTCTTCTCTCCCTTTTTGGACCGAATTTTGAGTTGTAAGTTTTTTGATTCTAGAACCGTAGACCAGGTAGAAGGGTCGGGTCCTTAACTTGGGCTCGGAGGATGCAACGTCCGTCTAACAAATGGCTGACTCGAAACTCCCTTCGGGATATGTACAGTCAGGGTTAGAAGGTTGCGTAGGGTGGGGTAGAAGGGGGAGCCACAGGTATGTAAACAAGAGATACAGATAAAGAGATAAAGACGAAACGTTTATTCTAGTAGATATGGTAAAAGATCTGAGGTGTATATATGCAATTATATGCTCTAAACAAAAAGAGAAAGAATGAAGTGAGACATACTGTCAGAGCCAGGTAGGCACAACGACGTCTACTGTGATAAAGAAAGGAAAGATACCGGCTCAGTGTAAGGTAACATACACGCGTGGCGCAGAAGAAATAGGTAAGAAACCAACTACCTGCAAATCCAACGAAGGTACAGGACCGATACGACGACGACGACGATTCAGCGAAGTCAGCACAGGTTGAGACACGCTGGGGTATCTGCCGTCGGGTGGTCCGAGGAGGTAGGGACCCTAAGAGGTCCGTTCTTGGGACCTCACCCAACGGTAAAGGAAGAGGTTACGCACTTTCACTTTTCACTTTCACTTCAGCGAGTCAGCACAAGCTGAGAATCGCTGGTGTACCTGACGTCGGGTGGTCTGAGGAGGTAGGTACCCTAAAAGGTCCGTTCTCATGGCCTCACCCCACGGTAACGGAAGAGGCAGGACCGATATCTCGTCGAGACAAATGTCATCGGTCCTGTACCCTAACAATAAAATGGAGGACCTCGTCTGTGCTGTGCAACCGAGTGAGCCTTGGACCCTTGGATTTCGAATGGAAGGGTCGTCGGTTGTCTACCGGTACTCTGGGTCAAGACCAGTTATTATATTTTCGCCTGTAAATAACCTTCCTCGTAAAGAAGGATTGGATTTTCTGTTTCAAAGGTCTTCTTTTTCGGAACTTAAAGGAAGGGTGCAGAGAAAAGGACGGTAGACGTTAGACCTACACTACCAGCTTCCACGTCGTCGGTGGGACGTTGGTACTCCGTTCCGTCGTACTGCTTACGGGGGTTCCATTCTCACATCGAGGACTCTTGTGTAACAGAAAGTGGCTTTGTGGCAGACATAAAATTCTGTGTGGAAATGAATTCATAGTCATCCTTTCTCTCCACGAACGACGATTACTTTGGGACCAAACAACCATTTCGTGTCAGCCTAAGGGTTCTACAATTTTACACTTTTTCTCTTTTCACCCAGAATCCCAGCTACGTTTGCCTTATTCATAGACTCGGGACCTTATAGATGGAGATCTAAGTACACTGTTGTTTCTTGAGGATTAAGAAACCCCGGACCAACAGTCCGAAAGACAATAAATACCGTGGAGGACAACGACAACGAGTCAACGAGTCAGTGCAGACTGAGAAGCGTTGGTGCACCTGACGTCGTACGGCCCGAGGGGACAGAAGGTGATAGAGCACCTCAAACGAGTGTAAGTACAGGCAACTCAGTCACTACAAGAGATTGGTAGAGTAGAAGACGACGGGAGAGGAAAACGGAAGTCGGAAAAGGTTGTAGTCCCAGTAAAGACCACTCAGCCTAGGAGAGTAGTCCACCGGTTTCATAACCTCGAAGTCGAAGGCGCAGTCAGGAAGGTTACTTATAAGTCCCAACTAAAGGAAATCCTATCTGACCAAAGTAGAGGAACAACATTTCACTCTTCCCACAAGTGTAGACACAGACCGATTCTCCTGCCTCTTGACGTCCCGTACGCCAGGCGTGTGACCTTCGGGTGACGCGAGCGGGGCGGATGAACGGGATGAGGCAACGAAAAAGTCGGGCCATTCATCGGAAGTACCATGTCGACTCTGTCTCCTAGTCGTCGGGACGTCTATGTGACGTCCGACGAAGGGGACAAAGACTCCTGGAAGGGGACATTGGGTACTCCTGTACGAGAAAGTGGGACCCTTGCCCCTCAGCCCTGGAGTCTCAGAACCTTGACAGGGTAGTGGTCCAAAGAATCAGTAAACCCGTCAAAAGGAACAGGAAAGAGAGTGAAAAGAGGAGACACGGGTGGAGTGGGGGATGATTTGTTTTCGTGTCCGGAACTCTTTCAAGGCACATACCTATCTCTTGTAAGTACCAGGGGGACCGACCGACTGTAAAGAAAGGTCATACACCGGGTACTCTGACGTACACTATTTCCTGCAAACATCTTTTCGGAGACCTTTTAAACAGTCGACGAAAAGAAACGGAAACTCCTATCAGGACCTCTGGGACCTGCCTCCCTCCCCCGAGTCCTGAGACTGGACTCCGGTCTACCTCCTCGTCACACTCGACTATCGAATTCCTTCACAAGAGTGGCTAAATAAAAACTCAGAATAAATAAAAACCGACACGACCCAGAAGTGACGACACACTCCCGAAAGAGATCAACATCGTTCGCCCCTGCCGAGAGATCGACGCCCCGTGTCGGAGGAGTAACGACACCGAGGGGGACAACGTCTCGTGCCCGAAATCCCGTGTGCCCGAGTCATCACCGTCGCGGGCCCGCGTCGGTAACACCACGTACACGAATCGACGGGTCGTCGGACACCCTAGAAGGACCGGGTCCCTAGCTTACACGCAGGGGAGGCAACCGTCCTAAGGATTGTTGACCTGGTGGTCCCTTCAGGAGTGGATAAATAAATAATAAAAACTAGTCGATGTACCGACACCTTAGAGTCAAGGGACTGGTCCCTATCTTAGGTTCGGGTGTCGTCACTCTTGAGTCTCAGGGTTGGGGACCTGACGGTCCCTTAAGGGCTTTCAAAGGAGTAGTTTGAGAACTAAAGACAAAGGACTTCGTCTGCCGCCCTCCTCCTCTTTAACAACTTTCCTACAGTCGTAATTCATTCTCTCTTACTCGAAAAGGTCTAGAGACACTAGGGTAGGCCTTTTCTTCAACTCTTACCATCCCCGTCTAATTCACTCTTTAGCCAGTGCGATTATGGAATCTTGTACTAAAAACTCTCACACCAAGTACCTTGGGGAACTTTACGGGTTCTTCGTGTAATCCTGTTCTTACCGAGGAGACCCTCGATGAGCACGCTTTGTCCGGAACGTTCCCGGTCCCACTCACCCCCGACGTCGGTCCGTCGCCCCTCCGTCACTAAAACGAACTACACACACCGACCGGACGGTCGAAAGGGAGACCCGACGTCTGTCCCACCCCCATCTGTCCCGTCCCCGAGACACGGTGAAGGGACCAAGGGTCCTCTCCGGCCTTACCTCGTCACCCAGTCAGGATCTCCCTAAAAGAAGAGACTGTGCTCCCTTTTTTTCTATTTATTAGAAGACTCTTTTTACGGACTCTCGTCCGGGGCAGACGTGGGGCTCCGGGTGTCAGATCGGACGACCGACTTCTTGACGGGGAATCTGGGGAACAAATACGAGTCGACCTTTAAATCAGGTTGTCGGCCGACCGGTTCGGAGGGTTTGGTGTCTCTACGGCCTTCTGTACACTACTTCCGGGCGCTTGGAGTGTCCTTCGGATGCTAACGTTTGTGTACAAGGTCTGACGACTGAGACACGTTTGCCTAGCGTAGAGGTTCAGGCACAGCCCCTCCCCACCCCGGAACGACAAACTTTCACACGGTCCGACTTACCTCGGAGACCGAAGTCTCCTCAAGCCCGACTTTCTCCAAAGAAACCATTTGGCCAGACGCACCAAATTAAGAGAAGGAAGGAAGAAGGACGCTCCCCTTATAGTCACACTCACACAGAACTGGGGAACACTCCGACAACTGAAAAAGGGAGAACAAGTGAACGTCCCGGACAAAAGTAGAAAGAGGTTGTGGGTGGTGTCCCGAGACCCGAAGGACCACGTTACAAATTTTTAATTTGAAAAATAAATACTCGAGTAAGAGCTAAATGTCCGTCAACATTCTTTTTAAGTCTCTCTCAGGTCCGGGGCAATTACCCAAAGGGAGTGCCATCGTAGAGCGTCTTGATATCGGTCATAGTGTTCCTCCTACACCTCCTCTTTATACGACTATGAAAGTTCTACGTCCCATTGGATAGTGTTCCCAGAGACGACAATAGGAAAATACCGGTGCGGAAGGGAATAGGGAGGGGAGGATGATATGGGGAGTCAACGGGTACCGTTGGCGATTAGACCAGAAGTGAAGATATTAAAACAGTAAAGTTCTTTCGATATATTTACCTTAGTATACAAGACAGTGGAAGACCCTAACCGAACAAAACAAAGGATCCGTGTTAAGAGACCTGTGAGTAGGTTCGACGACGCATATAGTTATCTGGGAGGAATGACGGCTCGTCATAAGGACCATATTTAAACAGGGGCAAGTAAGTAACTTCCTGTGGACACAACGAACGTCAAACCCCGACAAAACTGCTTTCGACGGTCTTTGTCAACACATACCCAAAGAACACACTTATGTTCAAAAACAGAGAGGTCCTATTTATGGGTCCCCACGTTAACGATCCAGTATGCTATCGACGCATAAATCAAGAAAACTTGTTTTGCCGGTTTGACAAGAGGCCTCACCGACAAGGTGACGTGTACGGGTGCACACTCAGCAGCAAAGAAATGCAGAGGTGGCCACAAATTACACCGGTGGTGAAAAAGTGACGCGAGTAAGACTCGCCCGAGATACCGCAGAAGTGCACTGAATACAAACGGACAGGGACCAGTGGTCACGGCAATTCGCCGGAGAGCGGACGAATGGACGGTAGACGTATTGGAGGGACAACTTTACAAAGAAACATAAAGAACGGATAAAAAGATTATCCTAGGCAAACAAAAAATAATAACTCAAAATTCTCAAGGCTGGAGGAGACCTGTGGTCACGAAACAGTCTATGCACCAACCGTTTATAAAAGAGGGACAGACACCCGACGAAAAAGTAGGAGAACTGCCCCAGAAGACGTCTCGGTTTCCTTCCTTCAACGAATTCTCGACTAAGGGCTCAGTCGTCTTAAACGACCAGATGACATGAGGAAGGGGTCATTTTATTCGAAAAAACAGAGAACGAAAGTAAATAAGACTCACCCAATCGTTCTGAAAGAGGTTTTCAGACCGTTAAGAAGGATCTAATACGGGTGTCACTGGCACAGAGGGATGGTCGACCTCCCTTACTTATTTAAATGAGATCAAAACATACTGACTCTTCCCCATTCTCTACTTCTCGCACTAAGTCGGTATAATAGAACGATAAAGATTTTCTTTTTGAGGAGTAATTTCGTTGTCAAATTGATAATCCCATACGGAATTAATGTTGGGGCTCAAATGTCAAGAATTCTTTTCTATACTAATCCTGTTTTAATTTTATACCCTCACTCATATTCAACAGAAGGAGTTCATAACAAAAATTAATGAGGTATAGATTCGAGACCGAAAGAAGTACGAAAAAATAAAAGAGTTACTAAGATCCGAAACATTTCGATAAAACGAACACGGTCCGAAGGTCCTCCGTTTTGGTCGGTGACCTTCGAAACCACATCTGTGTAGGAATTCCTTCGTTAAGGACCCCTCGTAAAGATGAAACGGACATAACTCCCAATAAGTACTGAATGGAGAGGTAGGGAAACAGACGGACAAGTAGGTAGGTAGATAGGTAGAGAAGGACATAGGTAGGGAGGTAGAAAGGTAATAGGCAAGTAGGTAGGTAGGTGAGTTGATAAGAAATTGAGTTGATACTAAACCATTTGTGTTACTGGGGTGGCACAAAATGTACGGAATTGTGAATTCCTTCTTAAGTATACCAAACAGTCACAAAACTAATACGCTAAAAAAAAAGGAAGTTAATATCTAGGAAACTCGTCCCTGTTCTTTCCCAGAACAAGGAGGAAGACACGGTTCACGGACTGTGTTTCCTTCCATGAGTCAGTTGCAGACATCTTGACCTGACAGGGAGGCTGTCGTGGACGGAAGAGCAGTTCGGAGGACTCTGTCCGTCAGGAAAAGGGAAAATTCAAAGGACCCTACAATTTTTTCGTGTCTCTCTGTGACTAAAGTAGTCTCAGACTTTGTCCTATTTTTTTTTCTCCTTTTATTTGGTCCTGTCTCAAGTGTGTTTATTAGTCTCACAGTGACAGCACTAACGTCTTTACACCTGACTGAATAGGGCCGGGGACTCTTCTTAAACTAACGAGGTAATACAGATTAATGGTAGGAGAGTCGTAGGGTAAAGAGTAACGATAAGGTGTATACCTAGACTATTGACAGGACCAAAGACCCATCTTTTGGTTTGGAGTCGGGTTACCGGATCCCCGACTCGGTGGAGTGTCCCTTCCAGTCCTTGACTCTATATCGCTATCTTATCCGTAACAATCCAAAATCATCAAAGGTAGTTCGGTTCTATATTAGTAGCGGTCGTATAGTATAAATGATAAATACCTCGAAAATAATTCACGGTTCTTGAACTATTCGTAATAGAAAAGAGGTTTTCGAAATAAAACTTTTTTAAGGTTTGGATGTTAATCATCATTATGTATTACTTTGCAACTTAAAATGATTAACGAAATAAAGAATGTGGATAAAGAATATGGATCAAAGTGTAAAAACGACATGAAGAGAGAAAGAGAGATATATGTATATATAAACTTGGTAAAGTCTCAATGTACGTCTGTAGTGCTGTGAAAGTAGGATTTATATAGTCGTATATTAAGGAGTCTTGTTCCCGTAAGAAGATGTATTTATCTTATCTTGGTACTGTACGTCCTTTAAATTGTAATTTGGTCAAGGTGATAAGTAAAACACCACCAATAATTTTTAAAGGGTTAAAAGAATTATTGTTAGGAAGGAAGGACCTAGATTAGTTCCGAACAGTTAACGGGAATAAAAAATACGAAACTATCAAAGGAAATTACATCTTGTCAAAGAGTCGGGGGAAAAGAGGAAGGTGACAGTCCTCAGGTTCGATCAATAAAAACGTTTTACAGGGAGTCAAAATCTGAACAAACTACAAGGGAGTACCTTTCTAGAGCCCCATTTATAACAAACCGTTCTTATTAACGTGTTCACTGCGGCACGCGAAGAGTCAAGTAGGGTGACCCCCCCGCTACATTTTACAGTCAAACAGGGCGGCGACTACTACAATCCTAGTGAACCGGCTCCGCCGACAACGGACTGAAGACACAGAGTCTCTACGGTAAAAGGGAACATTAATCAAACTTTCGACGTCCCGCGATGACCCACCAACATACTGTCAGGGACCACCAAAAGCGTTAGTAACCGGTACTAGTATGTAATAGAAAAATTTGAGCGTATTATTGGGACACTCCTTCTATGGTAAAAGGGATAAAAATGTCACTTGTCCGACTCAGAATCTATTTCTCCGAACGAGTTCCGACCATTCCCTACCTCGACCCGAAAGTTGGATCCAGACCGACGGAGAGTGGGAAGAAGATAATGACGAGGGGTGTAGCGAGACAGACCTCCATCTGTAGTGTAGGGAAAACGAGGTCCGTTCTACTCTATTTCACTAAAAAATTCTAGTATAGTCTGTGTTAAGTAAAGTTGGGACCGAGAGAAAGAAGAATAAGGGATTCACGTAAAAAAGGGGGACAACTTCTGAGTAGGGAGAACTAAGTGGAAAGTGATAATGGACTGTACACCACTGATTTGATACGAAAACAGGTCACCGGGGACCTGACACGACAAGAGGAAACTAAACGACAGGGCTACAGGTCCTGACTGGTGACCGGTCGTGACCTGATACCAGCTGCGGGAGTCTGCACCCTAGCCAGGGAGGTCCACACTCCTTCTGGTGACGGAGTTAGAGGCCACTACTGAAGTACCCCGAGGAAAGACCCAGTGCCGTATCCACCCCCTCTAGTTAAGTTAGTGGTATTATAAGACACGATTCAGGAACTCACTATGACAAGTAGACCCCACAAGAACCCTGGGTCTCTCCACCTAAAATCCCCAGGACCCTTACCCCCACCGCTATATGAAAAGATAACCACGGTCTGAACTGTCAGTTCTTAACTTAAGCCCCCTGAAGGGACCTTCAGGTCACTAACCCTGAGACAAGAAAGTCACATGCCCCGTGCCTAAACCGGAGACCAGTCCTTTGACTCTAGCGTATACGGTGCCCCGTTCCGGTTTCTCTTTTTTTCTTGACTTAATTTTGTACCAGTACATAATTTTAATGTTCTCACTTCCCTAGTGGGCCGGGTTGAGGGAAGAAAACATCTACTCCTTCGACTCGGGATCTCGTCATTCTCCTGACGGGTTCCAGTGTCGACCACTGGGTGTCCAGACCCGGGTCTGATCCCTAAGGAACGTGCAGACGTACGAGGCAGCGAGTCAGCACAGGCTGAGAAACGTTGAGGGACCTGGACAGCGGGTGGTCCGAAGAGACAGGTACCTTAAGAGATCCGTTCTTATGACCTCACCCACCGGTAAAGGAGGAGGTCCCCTAGAAGGGCTGGGTCCCTAGGTTAGTACAGAGAACGTAGAGGACGTAACCGTCCACCCAAGAAATGGTGATCGCGGCGTTTTGGTGATTCCAATACGAGCCAGCGTGGGAATGGGTCCCAGTCGGAGTGACTGGTCGGACGGGTGGGAGGTCACAGAGACGACGGGAGAGGGTCGGTAAGAGAAGAGTCTAAACAACAAACCTTCCACGACCCAGTACGAAGGGGGAAGGGAGTAACCAAGTAAGTAACGATTGGGTGTAAATAGTAGGAGGACGACACACCGTCCATGTCCCCATGTCTCTCTTTTCTTCGTGTCTCAGTCGGAGCTTCGTCCAGGACAAATCGACCTCCTTCCTTAGGTGAGCTGTTGGTGGCAGCATTCACAAGTCACGGTCCCATTGCGAACGTAGATCTCGGGGACCCTACGTCTTTTTCTTCCTACGGAACTACAAGACACCCGTACACCCTCAAACGACCCTATCTATACTGAGGGGGGCGGGGGGGGGGTGTGTGTGTACTTTCCCCTTCTTTCCTGTCCTTCCTTGTCGTCTTATCTAGACCATCTAGACACTACTCTCCTCAAGTCTTCCCTCGGTCTTTGTGTCGGATAGTCTCGGAGCCCTCATTAACCACACCGACCACACCGGTAATTGTCGGACCTCGACCAATAGCCGAGCCAAGTTTCCAAATCTACTCTCGAGCCGCAGGGGACACCGGCAGGTCGAGGTCTCGACAAACACGAACACCCGTACCCCCGCCCTCGGCCCCCGCTTCTCCCCTCCTGTGGCTCTTCGTCCCTGTACTGCCGGGTGCCCAGTGATTAACGGCACGGTCGACGGCCCCCGGGACACTAGGGGGCCGAGTCCCGTACTGCCTGCGAGC
Source organism: Capra ibex (assembly GCA_006410555.1). Classification (NCBI taxonomy): domain Eukaryota; kingdom Metazoa; phylum Chordata; class Mammalia; order Artiodactyla; family Bovidae; genus Capra; species Capra ibex. The sequence goes on along the minus strand of SJYO01018757.1, from coordinate 86,718,689 downwards.
CAATAGCGAGGTGAGATTCGGACTTAGACTAAGACGTGTCCCCTTACTAGTGTAGTGTTCGACCTTCCCTCCTTAAACAACGACCAATCTGGTTCCGCATCTGTCCGTTACTTTCCAAAACCCGACGTGACAAGACAAGGACGGCGACTGGTCACCGTGGCAGTCCAGTCAATCCTTTGTAGTCGAGAGTCCCTCGACTACTTTACTGAAGTACGTCGAACCGGTGCCTAGGAACGGGAACTGTTATCAACCGTTGTTGGTGCTGTCTAAGCACTGTAAAATACTACGGTCTGACAACACACCATAAATATACCTACTGGATAAAGTAGGAACGTCATTGGGTCTATTCTACTTCTATAATGATTCTAAGGATAAAACGTGTCCTTCCTTGACTTCGAACCCGAAGGGTCCACCGCGATCGCTATTTCTTGGACGGACGGTAACGTCCTCGTTATTCTCTGCATCCAAGCTAGGGACCCAGCCCTTCTAGGGGTCCTCCTCCCGTACCGTTGGGTGACGTCATAAGAACGGACCTCTTAGGGGTACCTGTCTCCTCGGACCGTCCAATGCCAGGTATCCCAGTATTTCTCAGTTTGTGCTGACTTCGCTGAATCACACGCACGTACGTACTTGACTTCGAGACTCTCCCATTCATTTAACGGGTTCCAGTGTGTCGATTATCACACTGGTCCTGACTTAGTCCACCACACGGAAGACTCGAGTGTGACGACAGGTGATCCGGTGTGACGGAGTAGAGTCTTCCTACACTGAACCCGTCCTCAAGATCGTGAAGAATACTACCTATTAAGACGACAAGTAAACGAAACTACAACAAGTAGTCTACTATTACAGGTTCTCCCGTCTCTTGACCAGTAAAACGAGTGGTGACCCGGAGGTGACGGGTCACGGTAGGAACCGTGTAACATCCATGAATTAAACTAGGGACCAAACCCTTCTAAGGGACCTCTTCCTTTATCGGTGGATGAGGTCGTAAGAACAGACCCTTTAGGGTGCCTGTCTCCTGGGACCACCTGATGTCACGAACCCCAGTGTTCTCAGTCTGTACTGACTCTCTGTCTCGTATGTGTATGTGTGCGCGTGTGTGTGGCTACAAATTACGTAGAAAACCCGACTTACTTATCGACACCCAGTCCGGTTATCCGACAAAGTAAATCCACTAATGAGATCGGACTCTTCAGTTACTTCCATCCGACACACACACAAAAAGAGTCACTAGCCCGGAGACCCGAGACCTCCCACCGGAGACCCCTCTTCCTGGTCCCGAGGAGGGTAGAAACCGGGACGAGAGTAGAGGACATCACACGTGAGTAAGAGACTAATTAAATAGGTCGGCTATGAATTTACGGGTAAAGTGTCCGTATTATGTCCGTGGAGAATGGACGGTCTATGGAAAGGTCCGTCTTCACTTGTTTCTATTTTTAAGGAGGACAGAAGGGACCTGACACGTGGTGGGAGAGTTGGGACGGTACGAACAGACCAGGATGGTAGGGTTCGTCGTCTGAGTGGAAGGGGTCCCACGAACACCGAAACAAGGGGCCTAGGGGATAGTCCTGGGGGAGAGGACAAGGGAGGTGGACGGTGAGGTCCCGAGCAGGAGGGGAAGTCACCCATCTCCGACACGGAGAGCAGACCCTTCTGGGGGGGTGGGGTCCGAGCCGCAAGAGGAACAACTCTGAGACCCCATCCGGACCGAAGCAGACGTGTGACCGAAGGAGGACCGGGTGGTAAGTCACAGACCACACTCACGACATTTGTGAACACCTCGTCCACACTCGACAACCTTTCTCGTACGAACACTCTCCGGTCCCGTCCAGACCTTCCTTGTCTGACCTTTACACCTACTCGGCGACCGTCTCCTTGTCCGTCACGTCTCGAAGAATCGTCTCGGGAAGTTTCTGAAAGACGGCCGAAGAGAAAAGAGGACCTACGACCACAGCCAAAGTCTTTCTGTCTTCTCCCGGGACTCAGTCCTTCCCTGGCATGACTTTCCTCTTCTTGTTAAACACGACAAACTCCACTTCTATTAACTTTCTCCTTCGTTACCCTACCCCTGAGCCCAGACCTCTCTACCCCCTGACGGACCTCCTCCACCCCAGGGACGTGACCGCTTGAAAGGACCCATACCTCACCCGACCAGAATGGTGAATACAATCACCATTTCTAAGGAAGACGGTTACGTCCTCTGTAATTTTCTGCGTCCAAACTAGGGACCCAACCCTTCTAGGGGACCTCATCCTTTACCGTTGGGGCAGGTCATAAGAACGGACCTCTTAAGGTACCCGTCTCCTCGGACCACCCGATATCGGGTACACCAACGTTTCTTAGTCTGTGTGGACTCGTGACTCGTGCGTGAACTTCGTCGTAGATCTGGAGTTTCCCGACTACGAGACTGGGGTCGAGTTTTAGGGTGGACACGAGTCTTCGGGCCTCCGACCTTTGAAGAGGTCGTCCGCAAGTAGGGTGGAACGGTGGGGAAGGAATAAGTTCACTCCGAATCCCGCCAGGAGAAGGGTAGAGATTCCCCGAAGCTTACCGCAGACCCCTCCTCTCCACCCTGCTCCTCAGTCTTTAGGGTGGAATCACCCAAGAGACCGGTACCTGCATCTGGTCCACAGAAGTAAAAGTCTCCCCGGGACCACCTTCGGTGGACGGACCGAAGACTTGACCCGAGATGTCACAGGTGGACCCCCCGAACCCCGACCACCAGATGGACGAAACACGAAACGAAAGGGTAGGCATTTTACTTCTACGATTCTCATAAGTGAAGTGTTCCGAGAGCATAACGTACATTCCATGAGCCGCACCGAGGACTGTGGATGTTTCCCGAGTCATGGCTAAGACAGGAATGAGCAGGATCGAAAGGCGTCCGACCGCCGACGACAAACTCCCTACCTCCGACCCACGCCGACGCTCAAGAGAGATGAAGAGTTGACGTCTGGGAGCCTTACGAGAAGTCGGGAACACTATCCTTCTTACTTTGACCCTACACCTCCCTCGTGAGTCTCCTCCCTTCCTTTTTAGTCTGTTTGTCCAGTGTCCTCTTCGTTTTGGACCCGATTCACAAAAGTTCTCTTCGCAGGAACCTTGTTTTAGAGTGTGTAACCTAGACCAGTGACCAATTGCTTCCCCAACCCGAAGGGGCCCCCGAGTCACCACTTCTTAAACAGACGTTACGTCCTCTGGGCTCAACCTAAGGACCCAGTCTTTCTAAGTGACCTCCTCCTTTACCGTTGGGCGAGGTCATAAGAACGGACCTCTTAGGGTACCAGTCTCCTCGGACCTCCCGATGTCAGGTGCCCCCGTGTTTCTCAACTTGTACTGGATGACTAATTTGTCACTGTTACTTGTTCCCTTAACAACTTAGAGACGAGAAGTCGAGGGATGTGTCGACTAGGGTGTGTCGTTTGTGTTGTCGGAGCGACCAGCGAAATCTCCGTTAAATAATAAAAAAAATTATATATATAAAAAACTACACCTGGTAAAAATTTCAGAAACAACTTAAACATTGCTATGACCAAGACTAAATACAAAACCAAAAAACCGACACTCATAGAATCGAAGGGTTGGTCTGTGACTTGGACGTGGGACCGTAACCTTCGTGCCCGAGAATTGACGGTCTCTTCAGGGATCTTCGTTAAAGACGAATTTATTTTTTCGTTCATCACCCTTCCTACCCTCCTACTCCGTTTACGAAGACTGTTTCACCACGTTTGGAACTAAAACCAGGTTCACTGTTTTTCCCACCCGACCCTGAGGACCAGCTAAGTCGAGGTGACGACTACTGTGGCCACTAGATCGGTCACTGGTCTCCCGACTTTGACTGTACGACGTCTCTGGAAGGGACTAGGGTGTCGAACCCCTGCACACACACACACACACACCCAGTCCAAACTTAGATTGACGCGACAGGGAGGGAAGTTAACCCAGGATTGAGGAACGGACGGGAGGGGAAGCACACGATTCAACGAAGTCAGCACAGACTGAGACGCCGGGACACCGTGGGCACCAGAAAAAGAGAATCCAGAGACGACCAAAGAGAAAGTCCTCCCCCGACCCGTCTGGGTTGCTCCGTCACACAGACCACCGAAAACAGAAGAGGCCCCCCTTCCACCCACACGACCCGAGGACTGAGCTTCTCCTTTTCCTACTCCTGCACGACCCCCTTGTCCACTACGGCCTTACCTCGGCACCACACCTTCTGCCTCCTGACTTTACAATTCCCCACCCATCTTTTACATGGTTCTATAAAACTCCCGATTTACACAAGATCTTCAATTTACGTATCCTACGCTACTTAGTCTTCTTCTCGGTGAATTCTAAAAATTTCGGCAACCCAACGGGTCCGTTATGTGTCTGTAAAACACCTACCAAACCGTAATCGCCTTTTGCAAAAGTACCGCAAGCGGAGGAAGTCATAAGTAGGTACTCAGAGACCTCACGATCACGACCGGTCCTCTGGTTCTGGGTTCTCCCGTTCGTCAAACGAGTTCCAGTGTTTAACCCAAACAGCGTCTCGACTACCCTCTGGGACCCAGGGTGACGTGGAACGTCGATGGACGTCCCCGACAGCGCACAGTCGAATGGAAAGCTATGGGATGCGTCCCCGTGACTACGGTGGCATCGGAAGTCTGTGGCCCCGCGGTGGGTGTCACTGGTAGGTCCTCCGACGTAAACTGGAAATTCGAAGGTCGAAGGACGGACCCAAGAGTCGAGGCTCGGAGGGTCGGGTGAAAGCGGACGTTACGATCTCTCGTGGTGCCTGGTGGGTGAACGGCTCTGTGACCTAAAAGGAAAAACGGGTGGGCGGCGAGGGCAGGGTGAGGGCGGCGAGGGCAGGGTGAGGGCGGGGTGAGGGTGGGGGCTGCTCACAAATTAGGTAGCGACTCTTGAAGGTTAGGGTACAAATTTTTACGGACTTAGGGAGGTAAAGAGAGGCAGGCCGAGGTTTGTGGACATCGGTGTAGTCGGAGGACGTACCGGAGGAGCGTGGGCTAGTAAACGAAATCAAAAATAAAGGTCATGAAATGTAAAAGAGTATTTTTGTCCATCCACGCCACCTTTTAATCTTCACCGGCACTGTCACGGTCACCTCCGACAGTGAGTAGTCCCACAGGTCGGGTCTGAGGGGACGTGGGTCTCGAACCTAGGACAGAGGGGACGGAAGATCTTAACAGACCCTCACCGTGACGGGAGAGGGTCATTTAAGGCAAGTTCGAGAAGTCAACCGGTTAGACAAAGACCCCTGCCTTGGTTCCCAGAAGAGCCGAATATTGGGGTGGGGCACGTACCTACCAACCCCAGTTCGTCCTGTACAGTCACCCCGACGAAGGCACTCTGACCTCACACCGAACACCCTCACCCACCCCGGACCCTGTGTACGAAATCTCCTTCGGCTTTAGAATTACTAGTCTTAATACAGTTTACAGTCCGTAGGAAACCCTACGCCTCTATAACACTTTTACGAGATACTCAGGTTCCTCTTACATTCTGGAAGAGGAACAGAGTGGTTAACTCCCCGGAGAACAAGCAGCGAGTCAGCACAGACTGAGAAACGCTGGGGTACCTGACGTCGTGCGGTCCGAAGGGACAGGAAGTGGTAGAGGACCTCAAACGAGTTTAAGTACAGGTAACTCAAACACTACGGCAGGTAGGTAGAGTAGAGGGTGAGAAGGCGACACGGAAGTCAAATCGAATTTTTGCATAAACAAGTCTTTTTTATTTTTTTCACCTCTCGCCACGTCTGGGTAGCGGTATCTGACACTTGTGGGTCTTCCGTCCCTAAATAAAGACGAGCCTTAGATCACCCAAACCCAAGTCACGTCGTCGGAGCCCCCAGTGAAAAGACATCGACTCCCGTCCGACCTTTCTGTCTGGATATCCGGCACATGACCCAGAGGGGGTCGTACCTCGGACTCTTCGACGGGTGGTTCCTAGTCCGAAGTGGACCCCCAAGTCGGGGGGCACTTCAACTACAGTCGAGAGGGGTGCGGACCCTCGTAGGATTCGAGGGAGACAAGTCGGGAAGCCAGGGACTTTGGGCCCGACGACAGAGGAGGTGAAACCTGTCGTAAGAGTGTTCTCGGACTGAGGACGGACGGAGGACCCCTTGTGTTTCCTGTGCGGAAGTTCGGGGTGGGGACCTTAAGTATTGACGGTGGAGTCCCTTTCTCCGGGAAACTTCCGTGTCTTGAATTAGTGTTACAAAGATTAAAGAAAGGTAAAACTTTCTCGCTCATCGGTCAGACTATTTACACTTCCGTCTCGGTAATTGGAGAACCTCCTCCTTCCCGGCGCATTGGGTCCCCGGGTCCGGTTCCGACGGTGACTCCCTGACCGGGCCCAGAGACGTAGACGGTCCCGGCACCCGTGACGACCGGAGGGGGGTCCCACCACGAGCGGACCCCACCGTCTCGACGCAGGAGTCGCGAAGGAGTTTCAGACGCACCTCGGACACCCAGGAGATCCCCGTCTCCTAACCCCTCCGACACCCCTGCACCCCAGACTAGATCCCACGACCGCCACCCGTATCGTCGAGTCTTGGTCGAGAGGGAAATCGAGACACCCGGAGTCAAAGGAGTATACATTTTACCTCGTACCCCATTCTACGTTTCTGCCGGTTCGAAAAGAAACTGGTCAGACAAAGGGTACTCGGAGACTCCACAGTCCGACGGCCCGACACCAAGACCCCAAACCTGTCAGAGAGCTAGTAGTTGCTAATCTTGCCTGGTTTCCACGAAAGACGTGGGGGAATGTGATCTGTCTCCGGGGAGAGGGACCTTAACGGACCCGAATAGAACCACTATTCGTGTGAACCCCGAAGGGTCCACCGCGATCACCATTTCCTTGGCGGACGGTCACGTTCTCTGTGTCCTCTTCGTCCATCCTGAAGGGACCACCGAGTCTGTCATTTCGCAGACAGATGTTACGTCCTCTGGGCCCAAGCTCGGGACCTAACCCTTCTAGGGGACCCCTTCCTTTACCGTTAGGTGAGATCATGATCACGGACCTTTTAGAGTACCTGTCTCCTCGGACCATCCGATGTCAGATACCTCAGCGTTTCTCAACCTGTGCTGACTCACTGAAGTGAAGTGTCCAAACTAGGGACCCAGTCCTTCTAGGGGACCTCGTCCCGTACCGTTGGGTGAGGTCATAAGAACGGACCTCTTAGGATACCTGTCTCCTCGGACCGCCCGATGTCGGGTATCCCAGTGTTTCTCAGTCTATACTGACTTCACTGAGTTGTCTGTTGTGCGTGTAGAACCACTATTTGTTTCCTTCGACCCCTTCGTACAGGAACTCAGGATGAACCTTTACTTAAAGTGGACGATACTCGATTCTAGTCTACCTACTCTCCCCGACCGCCTCAACCCGACAGACACATAGGGTCTGTAGTCTGACAGCCTCCCACTCTATCGGTTGCTCCGGTCAACACACCGAATTTTTTTTCAGTCACCTTCGTTTTTGTCTTTTGGATCCTCGATAAGGTTTTTACAAGGCAAAATTGGTTCAATCAAATAAAATAATGTACGTCTCATGGTGACTTAAATTTCCTTCAATTACACTTTCAAACATACAGAAGAAAATACGTTTTCGGTCTGTTGTATCTTACGTAGCAATCTCGACCTACCACTCCGCCCTCCTATAGTACCGGTATAAACGGACACTCGACCACCAAGTCGAAAATCCAGGAAGGAAAACTGGACGTAATTTGGGGTAGGAATGACGGAGACACTTCACAGACGGTGATGACGACGATTCAGCGAAGTCAGCACAGACTGAGTCACGCTGGGGTCTCTACCGTCGGGTGGTCCGAGGGGGCAGGGACCCTAAGAGGTCCGTTCTTGTGACCTCACCCAACGGTAAAGGAAGAAGTTACGCACTTTCACTTTTCCCTTTCACTTCAGCGAGTCAGCACAGACCGAGAATCGCTGGGGTACCTGAAGTCGAAAGGTCCGAGGAGGCAGGTACCCTAAAAGGTCCGTTCTCATGACCTCACCCCACGGTAGCGGAAGAGGACACTTCACATCCTCTCCGATTTGTCTACCGCAACAAGACGCTGGGGAAGTTGTGGACACCTCACCTAGTCTCGGTGGCCGACCAGTCAGTCCCTTAAGGGAAATCAGGAGTGGAGTAACTGGGACCGTGGGTACCAACGGGCAGGGACGGCTCCCCGAGACTCGACCACAGACAACGGGAGGTGAAGACAGGGGAAAGTAGGACCGGTCTCTCGTACAGGCACATGTCTCGTCCTTAGGTTGAGGACAGTGGAGGGAGATTTCCAGTGTCTTTTGGAGAAAAACGTCCCTATAGACGTAGGTCAACGGGGTCTTCGGTGCGGGTGAGAGGGGAGAGAGGAGGTCCACAGGTCGACCTGCGGTGCGACACACTACGAGGAAAATCCTCGAACTTTCGGTGCAGGCCGAGACTTAAGGGTGGGGAGGACACGACCAAGTGCAACGACCGCAGGCAGTGGTCCTGGGAGTGTCGTCAGAGCAGGGACCAGAGGTCGAGGGGGTAGGGATAAGGTCGGAAGTGACAGCAGACCTACCTAGAACCCGTTTTACGCCACCTATCTTGTACCCAAAACTCTACTCTGTGTCTGGACACAAAGTTAGACCACAAGGGTGAATCGGCACGTCGGAGTCGGGTCGACTGCAAAGGCACGGAAGTAAGACCTAGACATGTTACTCGTGTTGTAACTACAGTCCAATAAGAATATCTCTGACTTACACTAGTGTAAAAATTCTTTACGGCTGATTCTTCGGTATTCGTCCTCGGGAAAGACAATGACATGAGGGGTGGGACAAATTTTAGAAGGTCACTGTACCAAAGTCCAGGGAAGTAACGTGACCAACTGTAATAGATCCGGACAGGTCAGACCGCGGTTCTTGATTGGTATAACATTATATAAATTCCGTCCCAAACGGGGTGTCTCTCATCTTGTAAGACCGTGTAGGTAGGTGGGTGGGTTACCTCGCTACGACACTATACGAGACCTTTTGTGCCTTCGTATTCTACTCCAGAAACATCGGATCACCCCTCTGTCAGGTGACCGCAGTCCTCCTGGTCTATTGACGTCTTCGAGTCCCTTCTCCCGGCCGGCCCTCGCCCCTCGTCCACGTCCCTTCCACGGGACCCACTCGACGACTGGGGACTCGCCCATCCACTCAGTCTGTCTGAGTCCTGGAACCTCTGGTCCGGCAGGTGTGGAACGTCCCGGGACGTGGTACGACTTCTTAAATCTGAACCGAAACTTCGGGTACGCGCACACACGATTCAGTTAAATCAGTACATGTTGAGAAACCCTGGGGTACCTGACATCGGACGGTCTGAGGAGACAGGTACCCCAAGAGGTCCGTTCTTGTGACCTCACCCAACGGTACGGGACTAAGTCCCCTAGAAGGGCTGGGTCCCTAGTTTAGGCGTCGAGGATGCAGAGGATTAAACCGTCCACCTAAGAAATGGTGATCCCGGTGGACCCCTCGGGGAAACTTCGGATACCCATCGGAGTTTGTCTTCTGACTGTATCCAAAGACAAGATCTTTGTAGGGAGACGGACGTCAAGTCTCTTACTCAACCCATTTTAAGTCTGGCCTCCGTAGCTTCGGTCAACTCTGCAAGTCGAACTTTTTCCACCTCGGGACCAGTCTCGTCGCGGAGTACCTGTACCTCCCTCCCCGGTTGAAGTCCCTCCTCCACCACCACCTTAGTGACCGAGACTACTGGGAAACTCAGCCCCCGAATTCCGTTCTGGAGGTCCTCCGTCTCCGAAGATTCAGTCCGCTGTAGGGGACTCAGTCCACTATGTAAGTGGTACCCCCACCTCCCCACCACCACTACGACCACCAACTTCCACCCTTTCCCTTTGACGTCTCCAGTCCGAGTCTCCTAGTCTCTCCCGTCCCGGTTCAAACCCGGTAACCATCCCCCTATGAGGTTATGTTTCCAACCGATTCTCCTCGTCTGGGGTCTCCTGTTTTGGTGATCCTTTACCCTCAGGGTCTCTCGTTCCTTTTGCTAGTCCGAAGTCCTTCCTTCCTACCTCCCATCGGTTCCGACGTCAGTTCGTTCCGATCCCGACGTTCTACAATCAATGTTCTCGTGTCAGTTCCAGTGACCTGCTCTATGGTCGTCCTTGGCAAAGGAATCCCTCAGACTCGGTACCCAATACCTCACTACCCCTACTCGTTCGTCCCTTAAACGTCAGACGTGAAAGTTCCTCGACCAGAGAGTTCTTTCCCGTGAGCTCCACTCCCCCCGACACACCCGCGTCCCCCGAACTCGTAAAACTATATGAACCCTCTAGTGGGCCCTCTGTACCCCCACTCGTCACCCGCGACGACGAATCCTACCTCTCTCCCACGAGGGTCGTCCCTCTACCCCGTGGCCTTCTCGTCCCTAAAGGGTACTCCTCCTCCTTAACCCTTGTTCAGTACCTCAAATTTCTTTCCGCTTCGAAGGTAGTGTCGGACACCCCACTTGCTCCTCCGTCTGTTCTTTCCTTTTTACTCCCCGAAACGTGAACTCGTACCGGTAGCAGACAGGACTGGACCTCGTGCCGTATGACACTCGGTCTCCAGGTCTGTCATCTTTCCTTTGGTGGTGGTAAGTCTGGGTAAGTCCTGTCACCACCTTGGTTCCTGTCACATCGGATCCCTCCTCTTTCGACTAGGCTCCACGGGGCTCTCCGGGACACAGCTGGGGCGCTTGGCTCCCGATGAGCCGTGGTTGTTCGCTTCTGAAGTCCCTTTGCTTCTAAAAACAGTTCCCGGTCAGTGAAGGATCAAATAGAGCTCGTGCCTTACTTTTCGTCTGGGTGCAAGAGGAACGACAGAGGACTCATATGACTAAAAGTGTATTGAGACTCGTTTTCGAGGGGTGGGGTTTGTGTGTGTGTGTGTGTGTGGGGTATTTCACCGTGACACAGGTCTAAACGATGTTAAAGTACCCACGAGAGGGGAGAGTGGTACCCTGTGCCGACCACATAGTGGTACCCTGTGCCGACCACATAGTCCAACGTCTTCCACGAAGGTCCTTTTGAGTCGCCCTCCTCAAAGGTCTGGGACTACGTATCTTCGTTCACAAGTCCATACTATGCCGCCACACAATATACACACTCACACACATACACAACCGTCCCCCTACCACTTGTACCGACTTAGAGGTAGTAAAAAACACATTATTGAGTGAAAGGTCGACGCTAGAGACTTCCCAGACCCCCAAATATACTCGACACTACTTTCCCGTCACGACTGACCTCCCACTCCGGGACCCCTTCGGGATCGAGGCCCGACATGACAATGCCGACCGCCCTAGGGAGAGAGACACGGTCCCGGTTCCACACGTCCCTTTCCGTAGAGACCTCTCCACGACAAACGACAAACGACAAACGAGGTATTCCACACGTCTTCCGCGGGCCCGCCCTTCCGTCGTGTCAGGGACTAGAGCCGAGACGGGCGAGGACGACGCAGTGAAAGGAGGATATAATTTGTCCGGTTAGCCGGTCAGGGCGGTCGGGAGTCCCCACTCCGCACAATGTGCTCCGAGGACTCTCAGCGGACGTTTTACGAAAGTTTTGGCGTACAGCGACGTACCGACATCTCCTACGATAAAGGAAGAACACTATTGCAGTACACAAAAGTAAACTTGACAGAGTCCTGGAGTGTGTGAGTGTCCAGGAAAGACACAGGACCGTCCCCCTCAAAGTGGACAATGTACAGTTGACATCCCTTGGTCCCAAACCAGGGTCTAGGTGAGGTACAGTCTTACCGTTGACTCGGGTCTAGGGTAAATTAGGAAATAAACGTATAAAACCGGTGTGGAGTGCCATAAACCCTAGACTCAAGGGGCTGGTCCCTACCTGGGGTACGGGGGACGTCACCTTCACGACCCAGAACTGGTGACCTCAGAATTGGTCACCCTTCAGGATAGTGACTAAGGAGGAATCCTTCCTCACTACCTCCAACCCTCCTCCCCGTCCCTACCCTCTCCAGGTCCTAGTCTCGGGTGCGACACGACTCCAACCGGGCTCCACTCCGCCAGTGACGGGACACTGAACCTCAGTTCCAATGACCCGAGGAACCCAGGGAAAGTGAGCGGACTTATTTCTAGTACCGGATCACTCCTAGCCGCCCTGGGTCAGCACGTGACTCAAGTGGGTTTCACGACTCTCTAGGAACCGAAAAGAGTAGAGTGCCGAGGTAGTGTAAACAGAAACTGTGAGTTGAACGAAAATTTTGTAGAATCATGTCAAAGGTGTCCTTACGACCCATTGAAAGTTCGAGTGCGAAAACTTTCCGTTTTTCAAGAGGTAGAAAAGTTGTTACCGTCGGGGTCCATTCGACCTCCGACTCGGTGTCACTCTTTTAAGACCAGAGTAGGGAGTCTTGGGCCCATAGTCGCAGGAGAAAAGTACGTGACGATAACAGTCTCACGTCCTCCAGAGATAATTATCTGATCTCTCAAGTACGAAGACCACCAAAAAGATTCTCCTCCGTGACTACGTCGACCGGCGAACCGGCGGGTGAAAACGTACTCCAAAGCCGACCCACGCACCGGCATTAACCCAATACCCCGACGATTTCACTAGCACGACGGACCTTTACGCTTTCGGTACTCAGTCAATTTGTAGTTCCACTCCACTAAAGGTCGACTAGCGACCGTCGTGACTCCGGGTCCACTACCTCTCGTCTAAGCCGTCCGATCCGACGGGTACGGCAGTGGGCCGAGGGACTGAAGACAGAGACCCTCGTGTCTGAGGGACAAGGACGAGACCCGTCGGACGGAGTGACCACCCCCTAGGTCACTTGGTCTCCCAAGTTAAACTAAGAAAATCGTTTGTAAGCGAGTCGAGGATGACACACAGGTCTCATGTGTTTTCGTTCAGAACACTAAATTTTAATACCTAAACTTTATAACAACAAGATTGTTAAGATTTTAGGCATACGTCCAGTCCTTCGTTGTCAATCTTGACCTGTACCTTGTTGTCTGACCAAAGTTTATCCTTTTCCTCATACAGTTCCGACATATAACAGTAGGACGAATAAATTGAATATACGTCGCATGTAGTACTTTTTACGACCTGACTTTCTTTGTGTTCGACCTTAGTTCTAACGACCCTCTTTATAGTTATTGGAGTCTATACGTCTACTGTGGTGGGAATACCGTCTTTCACTTCTCCTTGATTTTTCGGAGAACCACTTTCACTTTCTCCTCTCACTTTTTCAACCGAATTTCGAGTAGTAAGTCTTTTTCTTTTAGTACCGTAGACCAGGGTAGTGAAGTACCCTTTATCTACCCCTTCGTCATCTTTGTCACAGTCTGAAATAAAAAACCCCGAGGTTTTAGTGACGTCTACCACTAACGTCGGTACTTTAATTTTCTGCGAATGAGGAACCTTCTTTTCAATACTGGTTGGATCTATCATATAAGTTTTCGTCTCTGTAATGAAACGACTGATTCCAGGCAGATCAGTTCCGATACCAAAAAGGACACCAGTACATACCTACACTCTCAACCTGACACTTCTTCCGACTCGCGGCTTCTTAACTACGAAAACTTGACACCACAACCTCTTCTAAGAAGTCTCAGGGAACCTGACGTTCCTCTAGGTTGGTCAGGTAAGACTTCCTCTAGTTGGGACCCTAAAGAAACCTTCCTTACTACGATTTCGACTTTGAGGTCATGAAACCGGTGGAGTACACTTCTCAACTGAGTAACCTTTTCTGAGACTACGACCCTCCCTAACCCCCGTCCTCCTCTTCCCCTGCTGGCTCCTACTCTACCGACCTACCGTAGTGCCTGAGCTACCTGCACTCAGACTCACTTGAGGACCTCTACCACTACCTGTCCCTCCGGACCGCACGACGCTAAGTACCCCAGCGTTTCTCAGTCTGGGTTGACTCACTGACTTGACTTGCCTTGACTTGACAAGATTGCTGTTCGAGCTACTAGTAGAAGAAGGGGAAGTTGAGGGTCGAGGCACTCCACAGGTTCCGCGGAAACGTGGTATCCGAAGGTACTCAAAAAATACGGTAACACTTGTACAAGTGTTCATATCCTTAAATGTTCATATACGTACTATGTTACATAAAAGACGTTGAAAGAAACGCGGGGGAGGTGGGGACGAGGATTGGTATTTTGTCCCAAAGATCCAACTATGTATATTTAGGTCGAGTAAAGACAAGTTATCGACGTATCTTAGTGTACGATAACAATGGTTTGGCTTGAACCAGGCGAGTGTCACCAATAACCTCCACGGTTCGTCCCTCAGGTCCGTCGATGACGAATTTTCTGATTTTGAGAGGTTTCTGAAAGTCCCTTTCCAACAATTTCTGTCCCACTCTCTCTTCCAAACACCCCACACAGTACTCGAGTACCCGGCGGAAGACTAACCAACCACCACTCCAGTAACCCTCAAATGAAACACCTAGGGGGAACACAAAGGTTAACCAGACCCCAGAAACCCGAACACCTGTCGTCTGTTAATTGAAGAAGGTGGACCACCTCTAAAGTTATAGACATTTTGTCGAGTTTTCTGTGTCGAGTCTTATAATAGACATCGGGAACTTCTCCTTAATCTCCGGGATCTGGGACAAATTACTTGATTTGATAATAGAACAGAGTGAACTGCCAAAAGGAAAGACGTAAAAGAGTGAAGAGACTAAATGAGAAACCTTGAACCCCTTCTGGATCCTCTGATTTTTAAAAGACGTCTGTTCTCCACCTGCCTCCTGTGCCCTCAGCCCACCCGTCATTAGACAAGTCTATTTCGGAGTCTCCCAGGACGAACCAATGTAATACCCCGACGCACCAAGGAAATTAGTAAGAGGAAGGGTACACAAAAGTCAAACAAAGATCGAAAACGAGGGTCTTTGGAGGAAGACCTTCATAGACACGGACTTTGTCCCCGAAACCCTCATCTCTCTGGACCCACACTTAGAGTCGAAACGGTGAATAGCACACTCGAAAGTATATCAGAGACTCGAGAAGAGTGAAGTCGTAGTAGTCGACGTTTTACCCCTGACTTCACTGCGCCACTCCGACCGTCCCGTACCAGGTCTAGTTCACAGACCCTCTTCCCGGACTATACACACCCACGAGTTTTCTGTAGTCCCCATGGACGTCCAAACCTTCCGAGACGGACAGAACCGTCCAAAGAATGACGACATTGACCTCCGATCCTGAAAGGTCCCAAACCCCTTACGTCTAGGGCGGTACGGCTGGGAAGTCAGGGACGTCAGTACATGTCTACACTCTCGACCAGGTATTTTTTCCGACTTACGGCTTCTTAACTACGAAAGTTGACACAACGACCTCTTATGAGAACTCTCAGAGAACCTGTCGTTCCTCTCGTTTGGCCAGTTAAGATTTCCTATAGTTGGGAATTATCAGTAACCTTTCTGTCTACGACTTTGACTTTGTGGTCATGAAACCGGTGGACTACACTTCTCGGTTGAGTGACCTTTTCTGGGACTACGACCCTTTCTGACTTCCGTCCTCTTCTCCCTACTGTTTCCTACTCTACCAACCTACCGTAGTGGCTGAGTTCCCTTCACTCAAACTCGGTAGAGGTCCTCTACCACTTTTCTTTCGGACCGTATGACGTCCAAGAACCCCAGCGTTCTCAACTTTTGCTGTCTCTCTGACTTGTTGCCGTTTCTACGTCGGAGGAGACCCGGCCCAAGCCCACCCCCGCCCCGGGACCCTTCGGGGTCCTTCCTGGACCCGGAGAACGGAGACGAGACACTCATCTTGGGGAGACTCCGAGGGGTAGGGGACCAAGTCAGAGACACGGTCCGTGGGTACGTCGTCTATTCGAGGAAGTCGACGCCGTCACTGACGGTGGAGGACGCAGTTACAGTGACCGGGAAGAGGAATTGCCGACAGCAGTAAATAGATCTATATAGAGTCAAGAGTCACCGACGTCGACCGGTCACGGCATATCGACCAGAACTTGACAGTCGGAGGACACTACTTTTTGACTGTTGTGTGCCCCAGACCCACAGTCGGGGTACGTAAGACGTTTGTCCGCCCCGCAAGCGACGTACTGTAGACGGAGGTACCCCGGCCGGGGAGTGGACGTGCGGTTGGTTCTCCAACTGACCAAACGAGACATCTAGGAGAGGTAAGATCCCGGGTCCCCGGTGACCCCAGTAGGGACTCAGTAAGACAAAGAGAGACCTCTGAGGTTCCGGTAGTCTGTGCACATGGGACCACCGGAGGAATTATCGGGTCTTTGGGAACCCACAGGTACACCAAACCCCGGGAGATAGTCACACGTGTCCGAACAGGTACATGAGTCTTAAAAGATCCAGTCTCTACGGTTATCACCGGGGGTGTGACCAAAGGTAGTGACCGGGTACCACCTTACTCTTTTTATTCTTGTCTCACCACTCAAAAGAATTACGACTCATACCGGTTAAAACTCCTGACAAGAATTAGGAGACACCACCTCTCTAGCGGAAAAACCGTAATTGTACAGTAAAACTTTTACCACCAGTAAAGAAAAAACTGTTAACCTTCGTAAAGGTTACTATAAATTTAAAGACACTAAAAAGACAAGTTCCTGAACCGGGTATACAGGTAACCCACAATTACGAAAAGTACAACCGAACATTTTATCGGATCTAAAATGTTTGTAGTCGGAGAGATTCCTTTTATAAACGTTTACGAAGGGTTGAACAGTATACAGTGAACTAAAATGCCTAGTGTGAAAAACCACACATCAAACGTAAAAATACATAAGTATAAGTTAAGGAAAACGTTAAATCTATTTCGACACTATTTAGATAAAATATAAAGTTTAAACATAATAAAAAGGGGGAATTCGTAGTTATAAAATAATCAAAGAGGGGACAAAAATGTAGGTATAAACCTGTCTAGTCTTTTAGGAAACACCTCAGGGTTTGAAATTTTAACAGGAATAGACAATATAGGGTTTATATATGTCAGGACTTATAAGTAACCTTCCTGACTACGACTTCGACTTCGAGGTTATGAAACCGGTGGATTACGTTTCTTGACTGAGTAACCTTTTCTGAGACTACGAGCCTTTCTAACTTCCGTCCTCCTCTTCCCCTACTATCTCCTACTTTACCTACCTACCGCAGTGACTGAGTTACCCGAACTGAAACTCATTCCAGGCTCTCAACTACTACCTGTCCCTTCGGACCGCACGACGTCAGGTACCCCAGTGTTTCTCAGTCTGTGCTGACTGACTGACTCGACAATGTAGGACTCCCGACCGCTGTGACAAGGTCCACCGGAGAGGGCGAGGGAACGGGTGAGGACCCATGGTGACCAAAGTTACCTTGTCCGAGAAGTCGGGTCGCAGTGTGGAGCAAATGCGAACTACAGTGGTCGTGTCGACCTCCACAACAGTAGACTCTAGTTAATTTTTTGTTTTTGTTTTAGACTATATAAAAGACTAGTAAAGGAATAAAGAGATTTTACGACCTAAGCGGAAAAGAGTGGAAGGTAGGGTCGCAGAAAGGACTAACTGAACAACCGGGTTTTGAGATAGTCGAGCACCAAAGTCGACGTAGGAAACTTTGACGATGACGTCGAGTGAGGAGAGTCCTCCGTGGTCAAGTCACAAAAGACTAAAGAGTGCCTGTTACCGATGACAGTGTGGAGTGAGTCTTGTTAGGCGCACCCCTATTTCTACCCCACTGACACGAGGGAACGTAAATATCAGTATTGTTCGTCGCAGAGGGCACAGCGGGTGGGAGTTGAGCGATACTGGGTGTGTAAGCGAGAACACGTATTTTAACGACGGAATTAAAACCTCGTCAGTAACAAAAGACACCCTTGATCCCCAGAGTTTGACCCAGGCCTTGACCTCTCCCACCTTCATCGTCTTCGAAGTCCATGGGACACGACGTCTCACTCGGGACCGGACCCGTAAACCGCGCCGGACGAGAAAGGAGGTCGACACTACACTCTGGACGCCGTTCAACAGTGAACGTACACGACTCAGAAAGATTTAAGCCTTTCGCTTATCCACCGGAGATGGCCCTACGGATACGTTCGGTAGCTCCGTGCCCTACTTCTATAATCTGGAACACAAGAATAAAATAGAATTTTTTGTTAGGTAGACCTATCTCTAACTACAGAACAC
Source organism: Capra ibex (assembly GCA_006410555.1). Classification (NCBI taxonomy): domain Eukaryota; kingdom Metazoa; phylum Chordata; class Mammalia; order Artiodactyla; family Bovidae; genus Capra; species Capra ibex. Next base: position 86,700,547 of record SJYO01018757.1, on the reverse strand, counting down.
GGGCCGTGAGTCCGAGGTGGATACCAAGTACTCAGACCTCGGGACACGGTCAGGGGGACCTACTGTACAGGGTATACCACGACTTCCCTTCCTCCTCGAAGTAATACGTTTCTGCAACCGAAAGTCGAGTCACGTCGCAAAAGGGAAAGGGGTCCGGGGTGATTTTACATAATAGATCAAACTTGGTTTGATTGGGGTATTGTTCCTACTCACTGATTCTAAAGAACTTCTTTACGTACCTACTTACTATTCACTAAAACGTTTCTGTCTTTTTGTCGTTCTTTTTGTCACATCAGTTGGAAAGAAAACGCGGACCTTGTTAGACAGTGAGAGTAATACTTACTTTTTGTCACTTTCTGGATTAACCTAGTGTCTTCTTGAACTGAATTTGACGGGTCAAGAGATCCGAAATTTTTACGTCTGAACGAAGGAGAGCAATTGTTACACGAAACACCACACACAGACAGGTTCGTAAGTGGTCGGGGTTGGGACGAACCGAAGACGCTACTCTGAAGAGTCTTCAGAGTCTACCGAAGACTCCCCTACCAGTCTCACCGTCTCGACTTTGGGAACATCACACAGGTGACACGGTAACCCTCGCGTTGAGACTACTGGTAGTTTTCGTTCGTGTTTAACCGTGAAGTTTGTAAACTATAAAGTCTATAAGTGTACCTACATACAGTTTCGTATGGTGGTTTCGACAAAATTTTTACCGCACTGAAGATGGTGTAACGAGAGTGATTCATATACCTACCGTAAAATTCCTCTCGTAAAACGTATTAATTACTCATTTAAATTTATGTAACCCTTGGAAAGTTTAAAAAGTACCGTAGGAAAGTTTTTCGTAAATTGTAAACGAAATGTTATTTACATAAATATGTCTCTGTGTATGCAATATTAAATATATGTTTCTTCATGGGCAAACCCCCCCATACCGGGTCCTAAAAATAACTATTCTCTATAGGGTAGTTTCTTCCCATTTCTACACTTAGGACGTTAATACCTGCTTAGAAGGCGATACTACAAAGGGAACCCCCAGAGAAAGTCTACGGTCAGTGTTAAAGTCCTTCTTTGCAAATATCCCCCATATAATCCTAGACTGTAGATTGAATTTCAAAATTTTCTAGCTAGTTTTAAACAATTCTGGTTGTTCACCGAAGGTGAAAAAATAGTGACACCTTGTAATTGTCTTCCTATGTCAGAAACGATAAAGTTTACAGGAAATAACGACGTGACGAGTCTCTACGGTATATGAAAACCCCTTGTATGTTCACTTAGTAATTTACTTTTAAATGACGAATGTAAAAGATCTTCTCTATTATGTCAGGTATTATGTTGTGTATAATGTGGGTGGGACATCTATAGACCTATTGTATTACGTAGAAGTTACTGGAGATAAAAAATTTTGTCAGAACTTTAAGTATTATGATAGTTTACGTTCAACTCATTTTCATGTTAAGGTAAATCTTCAAAAAATTTGATTTTTATTTACGCCTTTTAATTTTTTTATAGACCTCTTCGTGTCACAGGACTCCAGGAGAACCAGAAAACATCAAAACTGCTCATACCAGTACTCTCAGTCCCCGGGACCCTCCCTTGAGCGAGACAAAACTCCCTCCCCCAGGTCCCTACTAGACCGGGACTCCCCCTGTCTTACGCCACTTGGCGTCCCGGACTCGTCGAGGACCGCTCCCCCTACTGGAGAACAGGACTCGAGGGACAATCATAGGTACCTTTACACCCTAGACCCCTATTTACCTTCCTTTCTCCTCGTCTTCTCCCCTGCTCCTCCTTCGCCCTCGTGGGTGCTCCCCGAAGACCTCCCTTCCTCGGTTCCGAAAATGGACACGGATCCCTGGCCCTCGTCACAAGAGACCGTCTACGAGGTGGAGCCAATAGTCTGCGTGTTCCCAGGTGAAGGTCCTCGAACTGAAATTAGGCAAAGTCACTGAGAAAAGACTAGACGTTGGGGGAACACCTCTATTCCTCCGTAGATAGACAGAGGACTCGAGGGTCGTCTTGAAGCTCTCGAGAGTCGAGTGGCCTGTCGTAGTCCGAGAGCTCTTCTTCTTTATGGAGAGACGAAAAGAAGTTCCAGAACATCAATGGAAGGGGGGTCGGGGACATCTATAGACCTCGAAGTAGACGTACCGAGTGGAACAGAGAACGAAGTCCTGTCAGGGGGGGTGAAACGAGGTTCAGTAGTAGACGAAACTGTCTTATAAGGATCTTCGAGGTGAAGAACTGTTTCAAGTCAGTGAAGTCCCTGAGCGGACTCTTTAAACCTAGACGTGACAGGTGACCCCGAACGAGAGTCTAGAGGCAGAAGAAGAAGACGGGACTATGTCTGAAGAGAAAGGTGGAACCCGTGAGTCTACGAGGGAAGGAAGGAGTATAGTCGGGAAGAGAGGACCGGGGTCCTCGTCCTCGGACCCCAGGTCGGTCAAAGGTGGAGGACTGGGGTGCAATGGTGGACACACAGAAGAGAGTGACTTCGACGGTGAAGAAGGAGGTACTTACCTGTAAGGACGTCCCTGACCAGTCGGAAGGTGCCCAGGATCTCCAGTCATATGTCCAGGACTCACAAGGAAGTCAACGGACGTTATTAAAAGTTCAGAAAATCGAAGAAGGAGAACACAAGGTTGTCCAAACCGAAGAAACAAGTCTTACACCTAGAAACAACTTCACTGTCTTTCGACTAGGAGGAGAACTAGACTGGTAGGTCCAAGAAGAGAACGGCCGACTAAACGATTTTTCGGACGTTACCCGGTTTGGAGTTCAAACCACACACATCTGGAGACCCCTGGGGTCTGTAACCAGAAAGAGGTAGTGTCCCACTTTGAGGGTGACAGGGGACATGGCCCTTCCAGAAACTTGAGTCCTGACACACCACTCGTGCACAGATAGGTATTGGTAGTCCGGAGTAAGACCACAGGGACCCGGGACACCTCCCGGACCGTACGTCACCCGCGAACACGAGGGGTACAAACACCTTATTCTCGGGTTTATTCACCTTTGGGTATCAACCGTCAGAGACTCCTGAGTGTGTGTTTCGAGACGACAGAGCCACCTACCAAGACAAAGTACCCAAAACTTGAGGGGACCCGTATTTCGTAGACACACTTTATTAACCTTTGTAAATTGTTTACAAGCGGTAACCCACTGGTGTTTGGTAAGTAGTCTTAAGTGGGAAACTTAATGTTCCTTCTTAAGTTACAACAAACTTTTTATTTTAAAAGACTACCAGTAAAAGACATTAGTGTAAAGTCATTTAAGTTATTTGTTCAGTGTTTTTAGTTTTTCGTTGAGACCTGTAGAGTTTTGAGAAGATTTATTTGAAACTTAGTCCTTTTTCTTTTACTGGGTGTTCTCGGGTTTGACGTGGCAATAAATCCTATGACTGTCACTTTCGTGACATAGATAAGGACTCTTTCTCGGTCGCAATGTGTTTCTCCTTTTAAGTGTCGTAAGGCTTTCTACTTTCCCACCACTACTTGACCTGTTGACTCATAGACCGATCTTTTCAATTTTCACCCCTCTTTTTCTTTGTGTTCCTTTCCTCTCGTCACCTTTATTACAACGTTGTTTGAGAAAGTCTTGAGTCTTTTAGACTTCTCAGTTATTTCATTGACTTCTCGCCTAACATCCCACCGATAATAAAGAATAAAATTTATGTCTTCCGTCTTTATGTTGTCACTTTTACTTTCTTGCGTTTTGGTTTCCGTTTCTCCTTTCACTGAAAAGCCTCGGATGGAAGGTCTTCCGAGACGACCACCCCCTTTCTGCCCCTCGACCACCACCACCACAAGCTCCGAGGACCCGTTGACAGGTGGGACTGGACAAGGGAGGTGGTGGGGTGCTCTTATCGCGTCAGGGAGGACCCCACCTACCCTGCGTTCTGTAAGGGTAGACCTGGTGGGACACCGACCCTAGGACCCCATCCGACCCTCGTCGACACTCAGGGGAGTCTACGTGGGAGAGGCTCCCCGACCACCGGTACGAACCCTGAAAACGTGAAAGGGAACGGAGGTAGACGATGTTTTCTAGTAGAAATTTTTCACTCTACTGTCTAAGACCTAGGGTTCAGAAAATATCAAACCTAAGAATACTTCTAGCACCATTCACGTCTGGAGAAGGGACCTTGGGTACACACATGAACACCCCGTCTACTTACTTACTCACCGGGTTCCTGTTTCGGTAGTAAACTACTGGAATCCCTACTGGACATTGGGACACCCGAGACATCTACCAGGAGTGGTATCTCGAATTTTGGAGTCCCTTCTTCGGTATCGAGACCCCTCCCAAAACCCAGGATACTACCGCAATGTAAAATGTTCGGTAATTAAGAGTTTAAGCTGTACAGGTTTTGGTCGGAAGAAAAAGTAAATGAATAAAAAATTTAACCTTTGGTTCAAAATAAAGTCTTATATAAGTTCCACTTCTAAAAACTCACTATACTAAAATATTAAACCTCTTATGTGTGTATACGTGTGTGTGTGTGTGTGTGTGTGTGTGTGTGTGTGTGTGTGTTTTCGAGTCCGAGGGAAACCCTACAAGACCTAAAATTAGACCGTTTATTGTGAGGTGAGACTATCCGTTTCAACAGGTGACAAAACTAGCTGAGACAATATTTTCGTTCTCAAGAATCGCTGCTGAGGGTTTGGATGAGGGGCGAGGGGGGTTGAAGTAGATTGATTCACCGGGCCGGTAGGTCGATCTCGACGAGTTCCCTTTGGGAGCCTTAGGCAGAAGTCAGGGGAAGAGGGGGTTGAGTGTACGTTAGATGGCATTTCAGAGTTCGGAGATTCTGCAAAGGGTTTGACCTTGACACAGACAGAGGGTGAGGCTAAAGGGCGGGTCTCACGGTACCGGGTGTCGGAGAATGTACCACAAGTGCACAGACGAGGAAAGGAGAGACCCAAAGAGGTACCTGGTGTGTCTCAATAGAAATTGACACTTATGTGAAGTAGTGGCCGGTGAAAGATTGGTTACAAATAGACCAAACACTATTTTAGGTTTGGGGAAAGGGACCGGAAGTCAGAGGACTGAATATGCGTGTCGGACCGGGGGAGGTCGGGACAGTCGCAGTCGGGACTGAAAAAGGGGATGTGGGTCGGACGGGACCGGTGTCACCGGAAATAGAGAAAAGGGGTCCAAACAAGGATGGAATCTCTGACCGGGTTTTACGTACGGGGGTTTAGAGTATTGACTTAGTAAAATTAAACGGACCAAAGTCGAATTTGCAGAAGAGAGACTTGGGTTGAGTTCCTCGGGGTGGGGGGAAAGGGAGCGAGTGTGGAGGGACACTATAAAAATTATACAATCCATATCCCACTAGAGTTTCAGGAGCATGAAACGGTGTGTAGATACCGTCACCGGTCCTTACTCTCCCGGTACCAGGATAAGGAGGACTCAGACCTTGAGTCGGTCTGTTCCTAAACCCAATTAAGGTAAGAACAGTCTGTTCGATACTTCGAAAAGGGGACAGTGAGATCCTTGCACGACAAGGGTCTACGACCCCTGCGAAAAAAGGACACACTCCCCGGAAGGACCGGAAGGACCACTAGTGTCATTGTGGGGACGGGGGTAGCCGCAAAGAGGAGGCCACGAAAGTGGAACGGAGGGCCCCTAGCTGTGGGGCTGGGGTGACCGCAAAGAGGGGGACCCCGACAACGGAACGAAGAGTACGATCAAATCGGACTACTAGGGATTCCCCTGACACCGGTCCTCCTCCTGCGGACGAGGTCTGTTCTCGGAACCCCGGCACCAGAGAGCGTCACGGGGGACGACGTCCCGTTTCAGGGCCCCTCCACCCGGGGAAAGGACGTTCCAGTAGGTGAAAACCAGAAACACGTTTTAGACCAGAAAGGTCAATGCCAGAGTCAAGGGAGATCCATAAAGAACACTAGTCGCCCACAACTCACCTTCGGCACCAGTCTCCCCTTTAAGTCTCTAGTCGAGAGGGAGCCACCCTTCCCTGACCGTACGTCCAGTCCGGTTATCGTGGTACAACTACCTTCCTCGAGCCGACGATACTAGCCCCGTCTGACACCTACGACGAACTTGAGGACCCCGTTCTCACTTCACCCCTCTGTCCTCCACACCGCCAACCGACCGGACGAAGTTTCCACTCCCACTCCCCCGAGGTGTCCCACCGGCTTTCACATGTCTTCGACGGGTGTGTCCGAGGGACGCCACCAGGACGGATGTGGGGACGGAGGCCGACACTGGCACCCTCTTTTTTCTGGTCTCTTGTATACCAGGAGTTCCCGTGCCAGGACCCCGAGGGGACGAGGGGACCCCCCTCCAGTCCTCTTCTCCCTCCCCCGAAAACACGGTAGATTTGATTACTACTAACTTACTCCCTGAACCTCATCTCGTCCCGCCCCTAAACCCCCCGACGCCCGACCTCCCTTGGAGACCCGACCCCATCTGAAGGGTCACGACGAAAATATTGGAGTGTCCCTCACCTGAACTATTTAGTCTCGGTGCACGTAGGTGCACCACAGGACACAGGAGTGGCAGTGGTAACGACTTAGTGTCGGCCTGTTCGCGTCTTTCTTCCTTTGTGAGACGGAGACCACGGACCCCGGTAGGTCTGTCGTAGTCTGGACCCCCCACCCCCTCGGCATGGCTCCGGGACCGTGTTGGACGAACGAAAGAACAATTCAGTGGTCTCCGTCCATGGAAATGAAACTCCTAAATTCAACGTCTGTGTTGTGAACTAGCTGAGTACGGTTAGTCGACTCAATTACAAACACTTCACGAATCTTGTCACGAACCGTGACAATCGACAAGGTCGACAACAATAGTAATCTCGTCGATACCACAAAGTCGGTGATTGAAGACTATTGGGCTCATTTGTCCCAATGAGTGCCCACTGTCTCGTCGTGGGTGCCAAGGGAACCGAGTGACCTACTCGAAGTGTCCGACTCTCCTCCCTCCGTGGGTTCGTCGACCGGGTGTGCCGACAAACAAGTCTGGATTGGAGACCGAAACCAAAAAGGTCCTCAGTGCATACCTGCACTCTCAACCTGATATTTCTTTCGACTCGTGGTTTCTTAACTACGAAAACTTGACACCACGACCTCTTCTGAGAACTCTCAGGGAACGTGACGTTCCTCTAGGTTGGGGAGGTAGGATTTCCTTTAGTCAGGACTTATAAGTAACCTTCCTGACTACGACTTCAACTTTGAGGTCATGAAACCGGTGGACTAAGCTTCTTGTTTTAGTGACCTTTTCTGGGACTACGACCCTTTCTAACTTCTGTCCTCTTCCCGTCTATCTCCTACTCTATCAACCTACCGTAGTGACTGAGACACCTGTACACAAACTCATTCGAGGCTCTCAACCACTACCTGTCCCTTCGGACCGTACGACGTCAGATACCCCAACGTTTGTCAACCTGTGCTGACTCGCTGACTGGACTTGACCTAGAAACCGTGACCGTGGAGCACACCCACTTCACGACCGGTCGGGTCTTCGGGGGAAATCACTGGCCGCACACGATATCCCACACACGTCCGGTGGGTAGGCGGCCACCCTGAACACTATACCCACAAGGGAAGACTCGGCAGACGGAGGACCGTGGTGGTTTCCCCCATGGACATGCTAAGGTGGACTTAAATCTCTGAACCGACTATTCGGAAGTGAGACCCGGACACGGGACCGGACCCTACGACCCTCCCCGACCCGGTAGCACCCTACGTCCCGTGGGAGAAGGCACGGGTCGAGCGGCTGAGTCCGTGTGTGTGTGTCGGGTGACCCGGGTATCTACAAGTGTTTCAGGTCCTCGCTAACAGGTGGGGACCTGATGACCGGTCTCCTCACACACTCGTTCCGGAGACCCCCACTCTGGGAGGACCAACAAACGAGGACTCATTCCTGAGCGAGCAGTGTGTGGTGACGTGGGAGTTCGGAAACGACAGACGGGGGCCCGACGGGATTTCCAGGGTGGAGTCGACGAGACACCGGAGACGGGAAGGACTAGCAAAGGAAGAGGACAGGGATCTTAGTAGGTGGTCGGGAGGAGGGGTCGTGGACTAAGGGGTAGGACTCGGGGGGAAAGGGGCGTGTTGGAGTGAGACCGACACACCAGAGCCGACAGGCGACAGGACCCTTTTGTAGAACCAACTCGGGAGAACCCGGTGGGTATGGTCGGACACGTCCTCCGGGAGACTCCCTAGGACCCGACTCTGGGGTCCGACCCCTGGTCGATCCGGAGAAATTAAGTTCCCTCTGGTCAGTCTGAACATAACCTTTGTGTCAGTGCCTACGCACAGTCTGTCTGAAGAACACGTCGGTCGTCACTGACAACCCTTACCGTCGGAGAGGGGACCCGGGCCCCGTTCGTGCCGCACACGAAGGGTGGTCGAGTTCGGAGACTACCCCCGACAACCACTCGTCTCTACCCGAGAAGAGGGGGGTAAGGAGAAAATAAAATGTGCTGATCGTTTCGGAGGAAGGTGGGTCCCACGAAACCAGGTCACACGACCTACGACAACTGAATGACGAAGTCTTTAGTTGTGTGTCGGTGGAGTTAGTAGAAGAAACCACCCTCTTCGTTCGCACCCACAGAAACTAGTTCACTCGGTACCCTTAGGAAAAGACTTGCTACCCCTCAGTCCAGGCCCGGTAGAGACGATTGCTCGAAGGGAGCGGGAAAGAACCGTCCTAGACGACTGGGTGTCACTTACAAGACCTTTCGGGACCACCTGGTCTCTACCTTTCTTCCATTTCTATCTCTTCCCGTACCCCCCGAACCCGCACCTCCCACCGCCACTTCCTTAGTGCCTCGTAGAATGGGACACAGACCTGTTCTTTCGTTCCAGAGCGAGCACAAAAGGGTTTATCCATCAACTATAGTCTTGTGGCCTTACAACAAGAGAAGATTTTTATCTATAACGTACAATAGTCTCGACAAGAAAGAAAAGAATGATAAAACAACCAAGAAAGAACTAAACTTTTATACAATCAAAGTAACCACCGTAACGTAAAACAAACCTCCCCCGTATAGATCGTTGCACAAATAAAAGAGATGTGGGAAGGTATGGAAGAGGTTTGGGGGGCCCGGAGACTTTGAAGTGAATGCAACAAGGGACACAGACCCTGGGGCAGGGGAGGCATCCCGAGGAGGGTTCGGGACTCTGGTTTGATGAGTAGGAAGTTCTGAGTTGACTCTGTCGTGAAAGAGACCCCTCGACAGAGACAGAGGAAATAGAGGTGAGGAGTTGGGGGTGGGGGGTGGTTGGGGATTAGCACCTGAGGACGGGTGACTAGAGTACTCGGGGCACGTACATAAAGGGACGAAGGGTAGGTATACAATTAATGTCAGTTTCGATAGCACAGAGAGAAGGGAAGATCTGTCATTCGAAAACCCCTTGTCACCCACGTACAGTCAGGACCAACACAGGCGGAACCACTGGTGTTCGGGTCCGTGCAAGAAGACGACTATGAGAGTGGGGTGAGACCGCGAGCGGGGGAGTCGACCGGAGTCCTTCTTTAATGTATGCGAACCCCCGCGTAGATGGCGTCTCTTCCCGAGAAGAAAAATACCACCGGTCACCCATCTGGACGAGTCGTTGAAAGGAAAGCAGTAGATATGGGAAGAGGACGGACAGACCCCTCAGGAGTCTGCAAAACCAGAGTCCTGGGGAAACATTAGAACTTTCAGCGATTCCTGCGGTTTCTCGAAAACAAATACACCTAATACAGATGACTACTAAGGCCACATTGTTTCCTTTCGACTTTAATTTTATATATATATATATATATATATATATGTATATATATGATGGACTTAGTATTGTTATTATTTATACAATGTGTGAGTGCACTCATAAAAACTTTGTTTTATTTGTTTGGAACTCCTCTCCAACACAATAAAATATAGTCCCAAAGATTTGGCACCGTGATAACTTTAGAGCCCGGTCCAATAAGAACCACTACATACCCCTCTCCCCTGTTCCCCTCGGAAGGACACGGATGAACATCCTGAAACTCGTTTTAGGGACCACAATTACAGGTGATCCAAAATCCCCGTGGATCCCGGTGGGTCGTGGCGGAGAGTCGATACTGTTGATTACAGGGGACCTCACCCCGTCCCCTGTCAGAGTAGGACCAACTTTTGGTGACAAAATGTAGACGTCTAGAAAAATTACAGAAGTCAATGTCTTCTGTCGACTTAGGACGGTGGACGAAGACGTAAATCAGACGACACCAATGCAAGAAAACCAACTTCACACAGAACTTGAATGTCGACAGGTGTCTGTGCACCAACCTTTTCCCTCTGTGTAAAATTATCGAAAGTTTTATTAACACATATCAGAAGAAACCACGATGGGGTTTTGGGTTGCACACCGTCAAAGAAGTTCGAATCAACATTGCACCTTAGACGACACAAGTACTTGAAAAATATGAGACAATGTAGGTTTATGTAGGTAAAGAGAGTTGGAAACCTACCAAGGAAAGTGCGTACACTCTAAAAACTTTGTAGTGTGTATTGAAAAACCTTTTCAAAACGTGCTCAGAAAAGTTCAAACTGCGTAGAGTGACATTTTCTTTAATGTACACAAACACAAGTAGAATGATGTTTTCAAAATTTTAAGACCCGTTGACAGTTCTAGTGTTGTTGTCTAGGTTCAGTAGTTTTTTAGACAAAGACGGACCTTTCTAGACTAAAACCGGTTTTTTGTGATACTTAACAAGAGGATCTTTACTGGTCGAGCGACTGCAAACTTTTTGTACCGATGGCTTATGGTCGCAAATGTGTTAACCTCATGTCTACTAAGAAAGTTCACTTCTATGACAAGACACAAATTTCGCCGACGACGTCGGGGGCTGAGTTGGGGGAGGGGGTACCCGAAGAAGGGCCGTGGGGTGGATCGGGCCTACTTGTCGGGCTCACGAAAGACCCATGGAGGGAGTCGTCGGGTTTCTTATAGCATTTGTCGCATAGTCCTCATCTCACTTTAAGTGCAAATGACGAAGTAGTTCCCGTAAGGATTCCCTTTGACCGAAAAAGGGGGGAGGTGAGGGGTGGGGGGATGGGTCAGGGGACACTGTCGGTACTGCTGGTCGGGACGAAACAAGCTGACCGGGACTCTGGGCAGACTACGCAGGCGACGTGTGAGTTGTGGTAGTCACGTTCATAGTTGTGTCGCCGTTTCCGTGTACCGTGGAAGCTAATTGTTACTTCGATCAAAACTGGAACGACTCGACCTTTCCCAAACCCCTGGGGTCTCCTACGGAAGACCAGAGGTGGTCGGAGCAGAGGGAGACTACCACTCCATTCTGGTGACGTTCACAGACAGAACTCGTTTGTCCTCGACAAATGTACTACTCGATCCTTTCATGGTCCCTTCCCAGGGTCCTCCGACAGACCAGGTCGAGGAAACCTGACGTCTGACCGTCTGACTCTGGGTCGACCCCCTCTCTGGGTTCCAGAGTGTCGGCGAGTACCTCCTTGATCCGGATCTTGGGTCCAGAAGACTAAGGGTCAGGTCACGAGAAGGAGGATCGAGAGAGGGTAAGCAGGAGCTCGTGAGCACCCCGGAGATTGTCCACAGGTGGACGTTCTGCCACGAACTCCCGTGCACCCTACTGACGCGCAGTAATGTGAATGTATATCTGGCACACAGACGTTCGAAGGAAACCGGATCGTCGAGACCCCCCAACCCCCTCCCCCGACCGACGATAACAGAGGTCCACGACCCTGGTGGTCCACCCGTCTCCGTGGTCCACCGGGGACACACAAGACTGTCAGTCCGGGAGGAAGCTTGACTAATCGGTCCCTTGAGACACCAAGAAACCGAAGTGACCCAGTATAGTGTCACACTAATGAAATGTTCCTGAGGGGTGGAACGTGTCTCAGGCTCGGAACGGCTCGGAACGTCTCCGTCGTCGTCGTTGTTCCATCGTCATCGACTACTCGTTGAACCGGGGTACTCTAAAGTAGGTCTAGTTGAGGTCCATGAAAATCATAAATAGTTTCTTCTATTGGTCACATTTCCTAAGACGTCCCGTACACTTTTTCGTTCCAAATACACATGTCAATGGTTCCTCCGAGTCTGACGGGAGCGGACAAAGGACCTGTTTGTGGTACTGTAGTAGTAGTATCAGGTGTCTTTAAGGGTTGTAGACCTACGACTCCGTGACACGCCCAGATAGTCTAGTAGTTTTGAGAGTCTTTTGTGTCAATAATAACCACATCATACGTCTCACCCGTCTCTTCTCAGATGGAGAACCTATCTCGGTAGTGCCCACCGACGCTGTCGCGTGTTCGCGCCGGCTTTCCTCGATGTGGTGCAGGCTTGTTTCGGTCACCTCCACTACCTTAAGGTCAACTCGATAAAGTCTAGGACTTTCTACTACGACACTTTCACGACGTGAGTCATACGGTCGTTTAAACCTTTTAAGTCGTCACCGGTGTTCTGACCTTTTCCAGTCAAAAGTAAGGTTAGGGTTTCTTTCCGTTACGGTTTCTTACGAGTTTGCTGGCGTGTTAACGTGAGTAGAGTGTGTGATCATTTCATTACGAGTTTCAAGAGGTTCGGTCCGAAGTCGTTATGCACTTGGTACTTGAAGGTCTACAAGTTCGACCAAAATCTTTTCCGTCTCCTTGGTCTGTAGTTTAACGGTTGCAGGTGACGTAGTACCTTTGTCGTTCTCTCAAGGTCTTTTTGTGGATAAAGACGAAATAACTGATACGGTTTGGGAAACTGACACACCTAGTGATATTTTACACCTTTTAAGACTTTCTCTACCCTTATGGTCTGGTGAACTCGACGGAGAACTCTTTAGACATACGTCCAGTCCTTCGTTGTCAATCTTGACCTGTACCTTGTTGTCTGACCAAATTCTATCCTTTTCCTCATGCAGTTCCGACATATAACAGTGAGACGAATAAATTGAATATACGTCTCATGTAGTACTCTTTACGACCTGACCTACTTCGTTTTCGACCTCAGTTCTAACGGTCCCCTTTATAGTTATTTGAGTCTATACGTCAACTGTGGTGGGAATACCGTCTTTCACTTCTTCTTGATTTCTCGGAGAACTACTTTCACTTTCTCCTCTCACTTTTTCAACCGAATTTCGAGTTGTAAGTCTTTTGATTCTAATACTGTAGACCAGGGTAGTGTAGTACCCTTTATCTACCCCTTTGTCACCTTTGTCACAGTCTGAAATAAAACCCCCCGAGGTTTTAGTGACGTCTACCACTAACGTCGGTACTTTAATTTTCTGCGAATGAGGAACCTTCCTTTCAATACTGATTGGATCTATCGTATAATTTTTCGTTTCTCTAATGAAACGGTTGTTTCCAGACAGATCAGTTCCGATACCAAAAAGGTCGCCAGTACATACCTACACTCTCAACCTGATACTGCTTTCGACTCCCGGCTTCTTAACTACGAAAACTGGACACCACAACCTCTTCTGAGAACTCTCAGGGAACCTAATGTTCCTCTAGGTTGGTCAGGTAGGATTTCCTCTAGTCAGGACCCACAAGTAACCATCCTGACTACAACTTCGACTTTAAGGTTATGAAACCGGTGGAATATTCTTCTAGACTGAGTAACCTTTTCTGGGACTACGACCCTTTCTAACTCCCGTTCTCTTTCCCTACTGTCTCCTACTCTACCAACCTACCGTAGTGGTTGAGTTACCTGTGCCCAAACCCACCTGAGGTCCTCAACCACTACCAGTTCCTCCGGACCGCACGACGCCAAGTACCCCAACGTTTCTCAGTCTGGACTGACTTACTGACTTGACTTGACTTGACTGGAACATGAAACTGTTTGAATTTTCTTCGAAGACCTTCCAAAAGGTCCCTCGACGGAACAGGAGTCGGTAGTGATACTGGAGGACACGGAACGTTACCACAAGGTGTCCTTTTGACGTCGGTAAAAAGAGACAGGGCTCCCCCTCCCAACCCCCCACCCTGTACCGTCTGTCTGTGTCGAAGAGAGGTATTTGTCCGACGACCGTGCCTCAGTGTCAATGATTACGGCCACTCCCGTTCCTGGAGAAGGACGTTACAAGAAATCTTTCCTTCGCGTCCCGGACGGAAACCACCCCCGACTCGACTCTTTTATCCCGGGGGGAAGGGGGAACCAAAGTGAATTCGTAACGTCTTTCTATTAAATGACCGGTTGACGTCTCGTGTCGTTTCAAATCTTTAGACTGGACCTCGAACTTTTAATAAAGGTCGGGACAGAAGACACGAAAAAGGGGGGGTCCCTCAAGGTTCTCGATCATAGGGTTCACTAGAGGAACCTTCGACAGGGTCCGACCTCAGGGGACAGGTCTCGGTCTCCGACCCGATCCACCGGAGAGACCAAGGAAGGACACCAAGGGTGACCGTCACTGGCTCCTGGGTATAGACTCCTACACGGGCCTTCCCAACTGACACACCGGATCTTCGGGGAACAAAGTGTCTGGAGGGACGGGATGGTCGGAGAGGAGGACCCCACGGGTCCAGGACTGACGAGGTCCGGAGGACCGGGACCCACCGAACGTAGTCGGGGGGACACTAGTCCAGGGATCCACCGGGTCGTGTACCATGGGACTACGAGAATAAGTGCCTTCGGGGGAGGAGTCGGACCGGAGGGTCGCCCCTCTTCCGGAAGACCGAAGACCACCTCGTACCCGGAGTCCCAACTCTGATGTACCAGCGGACCCAAAGAGCACCTTTCAGATGCTGCCCGGGACCTTTCGTACTCGTTGTCATTGTCCGAGTCCAGTGGAGTCCACTGCCCCCACATAACATTCCTATGTACCCCCTTACCGGTCCGACCCGGTGCAGGTCGACAGTCGGCTCCCGTCGTGGTCTGTCAGCGTCGTCCAGGTCGTGGAAGACGGGAACGGGGGCGGAACGAGGGTCGCCTGATGGACGAAGGCCGTAGAGTGAACGGTAGAGTGAACGGTAGACAGAGTACAGGGCACCAGGGACGGACGGGAGTCCCTCCGGGACCGAAGAGACAGGAAGACAGTCGTAGAGGAGTTCAAGGGAGGGTCAGGAATGCTCCACCCCCCGCCTGTGTGACCCGAACCCCCCTGACCCCGGGGTCGTTCGCATGGAGGACCCGACGACCAACCGGGGTCCCCCGGAGGCACCCGAGTGCGTGATTGGAGTGTAGGTCGTAGACACCGGTCCCACCAACCACCACAGTGTTCCATGTTTCGTACCACTGGACGCCCGCTCCCCACGGGCCACCGACGGGAGAACTCTAGACCCGTACACGAACTCCTCTCGGACCCCCACCCTCCACTAGTCTCTCGACCCTTGCTCGGAGTCCCTGTAGAGGGGTACAATAAACTCCAGGAGTATACACAGGTGTTTCCGGGAAGTGTCTGGGAAGTTCCCCCCCCGACCTTTCCTGATAGTCCCACCGATCTCGGAGCCCGAGGGTAGAGATCAGGTGTACGACTCAGGGGACCTGGGGGTGGGCGTAGTCGGGGAGGGGATGGACCCGACCCACGGGTGAGTTAGTGGTTCCGGAGGGGGTGGGTGGAGAGTCCCGGAATATACCCTTTCTGTCCTCGCCGTCCTTGGTCTCTTGGAACGCCGGCTGTTGACGTTCCGAGGGAAACCTCAGTCCTAATGAGTAACGCCTCCCCCCGTCACAAATTTCAACCTACCCTTCACTTAGTGGATAGGACTACTGTTCTGGTGTAATACACTCTCGAGAAATCTCCTCCCCCACTACCCCCGACCTCACCTTCCCTTCCTGGCGTCTCCTGCAGTAAGGACCGCCTCGTACCCACCCCCTACCCTCCCTGCCCGGCTCTTGCGACCGAGGGTCACGGAGGGGTTTTGGATCGGTGCTACTACATGGTCGAGAAACACCCACAAAACCCCCCTCCCTCCGACGTCCATCCCGTCCCTGGCGGCTGGGACCCCCTCCTCCGTGTCCCGCTCCCCGCACTCCCCTCGACCCCCTGACACGAGGAGCGATTTAACTTTAACTGGGGAGGGGGCACTTGTTACACGGTATGTGAATCCCATGAAGGCTCGCACGGTCCACCCTCGACGGGCGACACCCGAAATCCCGTCGTCGAGGGTGGACCGTGGGTCCCTAAGAGCGGGGTGAGGATAGACTTGGTGGTGGGGTCCACTGCCTCTCCTCCACCACTCCCGGGCCCAGAACCCGAGACGGGTCCGACTCCTGTAGGGGCCGACCACCGGAACTGGAGGACGGGTCGAGGACCAACCGCCTCCGACCCCCTCCTCTCCGCCACCTCGACTTGGGCGATTTGACTTCTACCGACCGATCCAGGAAGACGGAGGGAAGACGTTTGTCGGTCCGTCGACCCTCGGCCCCCGCCTCCCTACCTTCCGGTAAGACGTCCATGCCTCTGGACCTACGGGTCCTCCAGTCCACTGCACAGAGACCGGAGGTGGTGGAGTCGTCCCCGGGGTCCTCACCCCCGGTCCGACTCCTTCCGGTACTTCGGCCGCGTCTAGGACTCGGGAGTACGTCAGGAACAAGGTCCAGACCAAGACAGAGAACGGTCGACACATTGTATCCCCCTCAAGGAATTGAAGAGACTCGGACAAAGGAGTAGACATTTTACTCCTATTATTCAGGATGTACCGACTCCTTTTCACCCCGAACTCGTTCCTGACTTGGGGCCTCGACACCTCGACCCGAGGGCCGGCTATTCGTGTTTTCGGGGTATTTCCCGTGGACGGAGGAAAGAACCTTGGTGTTCCGAGACACCGGTTGAGTCTCAGAAAATACCGTCAGAACACGTGAGATGGTGGATCCTCCACCGGTGGAGCATGGGTGATGTTGGATTCCGACGACCGAGACAGATTCGACCCCCTGCCTCGGTAATCTACTTCGTAAGAGGTACGAGAAGACCAACTGTCTGAAGAAAGTCTTTGATTGTTTTTGGTACCTAGGGAGACGGTTCAATTTTTTTTTTTTCGGGTCACGGTTGTGTAGGTGTGATATGGTAAAAGATATCGTGAAGTCCCCTTGAAGGTCTCAGAGGTTTCGGTGAACGTTTTGAGAAAACGGTCTACCTTTCGGTCCTGCGAACTCGTATTCACAACTGTGACTCACTGAACGACACAACCGGTCAACAAGGGGCCAGAAAGGGAACACTCTCCCGGTCCCGCCACGAAGGCTTAGGTGGGTTACGCCTTCCTTGCGTGTGTACCTCCTGACCTCTACCCACCACCCCTTCCAGGGGTGGGGTCAAGGTCCCAACTCAGTAGACTCGGACCTCCTGTGTCGCGTCACTTCTAGTCTACTGTTCCCTACCTCTGTGACCGCCACAGGTGGGAGAGGGATAACTGATTCCTAACTTGTTCTCTCCTTTCTTCCGGTCCCCACCCACCCACACCCCTTCCCTCAAAATGGTCTGTCTGTTAACTTTGGGAGGGCGTCCCTTTATCATCCACTTGTTGTCTTGTCTTCAACACCCGAGAGAGTTGAGTCTCCGAAAGAGAACCCACCGGCCCTGACCCCCGGACCACGGCCCTCGGTCGCACTCCTTGAGACGGACACCGTTTCCAGTACTCTTTCCTCCGAGCCGTAATACGTTTCCGCCCTAGCTCGGAGTCCTCTAGGTTTTGGTCTCAGACGGATGAAATGACAAAATACGAGGGTGGATGTGGAGACTGAAATGTCCCCCGACTGGGGGGTGGTGGAGAGAACCTCTTCCTCAATTGAACGTCGAGGTCAGTTATTTTTAAGGACCCACACTGTTCTCACAAAGTTGAATGTTTGAGGAGACTTCAAAGAGATCGGACGGACTCGTCAAAGCAGGTCGGTGTACACTAACAAATGTCGGAGGGTTGGCACTCTCCGTGTTCTACGAAATTTTGAAAGATATATTCTGAGAAAACTCTTCAATCTTTTAATAATCTTATCATATCACCCAACTAATCTTTAATATAACCACTTCCCAAAAAGTAAACAACTCGGTTATAAACGACGATTTGCAGGTATAAGGGACGGGAATATTACTTATATTGATCGTATACCCTCTTTATTCATAATTGGAAACTATAATTAGTACGATTTGGGATTCGAATTCATTTAAGGGAAAGAACTAATATTGGGGGACGTGGGAGTGGGACATCCTTACGTTGAAATAGACCATGTAAACCTCTCACCGCGTACCAAATTCTTTTTTTAGTGGGGACCTTTTTTATTCAAAAGACCAACTGACTGGCAATAGTCTTTCCCGGTATTTTACAGTCGTCCGGAGTACCTGGAAACATATTAAAATATACTTCGTGGACTAAAACTGTTCCCAGTCCAGACGACTGGGGCGCACTGAGACATAAGTAGGGATACATATTGTTTCTCATATATTCGTTTGGACTTTTATTTCTTTTGTCTAGTCAAAGACCTTTCTCACTAAGAGGGCACAGCAAAGAAAGAACAAGAGGTAAAAAGACCGACTTAAGGATAGACCTCGCACCCATGAGTGGTTCGGACGATTAAAACGGACCCGAAGATTCTAGACTGGCCCCTCCGGAGTCACGGAAGAGAGGAAGCCCTTTTGCCTTTCTGCGGACACCGGATGTATCCACCACGTTTCAGGAACAGAACCTCAAAATAACCATAAGGTGTATTTGGTTCAGTAAGTCGGAGAAAAAGAGGTGATTAAAAGGATGATGTGATAAGAAAAGAATAGAGAGAAATATAGACATTAATTTATT
This sequence comes from Capra ibex, assembly GCA_006410555.1. Taxonomy (NCBI): domain Eukaryota; kingdom Metazoa; phylum Chordata; class Mammalia; order Artiodactyla; family Bovidae; genus Capra; species Capra ibex. The sequence continues at coordinate 86,681,865 of SJYO01018757.1, read as the reverse complement.
CAAAAAAGGATCCTGCGGCTAAGGCAGAGGGGAAGCTTAATGGGACCTGGGTGGTCCCGACCTGGGGCCGTCGGACCCGACGACTGGTAGGGACAGTACTTTTGTGATTCCGGTCTCTTCGTCGTAGGACCCCTGGGTCCCTGGACCCCTATCGTGGTCCGTGAGAGACAGGTAGAACGTCTTCTCCATAGCGGATTCCCGGTCTATGAGTAACGTCAAAGACGAGGTGGACCTAAGGCTCACTCGAAACGTTCTCGGTCACAGGCCTAGGACCTGGGCGTACCGGTGGGAAAGAGCCCCCCACCTCGTGTCTGTCCGGGGAGACCGAATCTACCTGGGACCCCCCGAGACCAATCGTACCCCACCCCCCACGGTCTGAGTCGTCGTCCGAGACTCAAGAGTCGAGGACCCACCTTAACCCCCACTGCCGTCCCCTTCGTGGGGGTGGGAGTTGAGGTGTCGGCGGAGTTGGAACTCAAGTAGGAACGATGTAGTTGTAAAAAAAAGTTTTTATACTAAAGCGTTTTGGTGTCGATCACCTTTTTAAGCCTCTTATATCTTGGGGTCGTACCCTTTCTTATGATATCTTTTGGCTAGGTCTTTTCTTCTTTTATTTTTAGTGGACATTAGGGTGGCGGGTATACACTCACGAACAACTGGAGACTACTCTAGTAAGGTCGACCGGAGTGGGGTGGGGTTAAGTCGCCAAAACTTTAGTACATAATAAGGGGGGTGGAAGACCCCGACCCCGAGACCTGGAATCAAAAGGCCAAACCTTTTGTATCGAAACGATTGTTTAAAGAGGTCGATGAAAGGGTACTAATAGTGCAGACAAACCGGTCCTCTCTTCGGACGGACAGGTAACAGCCGTCACTCCTTTTCTGTCGACCTCACTACCCGTGCAAGTTTCGATACGTCCTCGGTTCCTCGAACCCCGAGGTTCGAGAAGTGTTTTCATACACAGTTTCTTTTTGAAGAGGCTGGACTCTCGTCCGTGTAGGAGGTCGACCCTGGTCCGTGGTGTCCAGGTAGGGAGACCTTAGACAAGTCTCGACACGGGTCCGGAGACACGATGTTTCAGTCTTGTCGTTCCATAGGGTTCTGTCAAATATTAAACGAGATCCTCAGTGAGGTTTCAACCCTGGTTTGAAGAAGACCACGTGTGAGAGATACAGGATACCGGGAAGGTAAACCTGATGGAGGGACTGGAAAGAATTACGTCACCCCGGGAGGGGAACAAACCACTCATTACTGGAAGAGACGTAAACTACCGAAACCACCGGAGACACTGAAAAGGGTAAGAGACCCAGAGTGGGGTGAGCGAGAACGTCAGCCACCGGTCAATGAGGGAGAACCCCACTAGTAGGCTTGGGGGAGAGGAACGTACCCATTAGTTGTCCTCTGAAACGGCTCAGAGGACCCTTTTCCAGTTCAGGACCAAATAAACGGTTGAACGAGCCTCCCACAGGTGAGATTTTACTAACCGGGGTACCCCAACGAGGAGTAGGTGAACGAGAAGATCAACCCAAAAAAAAAAGAAAGGAAGTCGACCTACACACGTTTCTGACTTCCACACTCCATCGTCCGCACAAACAGTCCCACCGGGCTCTTGGACTACCGGCCCCGGTGAGGTGTAAGTGGAAAGTCCGTCTTTGGAAAATGAGGGAGTCGACAAGACCCCTGTAAATGAAGCCTTTGGTCCCGGTCCAAACTGACTGATCTTTAGATTCTTGGAACCCGTCGCAATGGTTCGCAAGTCACGTACCACTGGTCGAGACCTGACCCCGAGAGCCGACGGGAGACAGGGGGAGGAGTAGACGGGTGTACAGACCCGCTTTGAAAACAAAGAAAGGATCACCACACTGAAGTTCGGTTGTAAGTTTCTCTCACGGGGAAAGGACCCGGACCACACCCCTCCCGTCCGTACCCCCTAGGACACACCCGTAAGATCGGAGTGTGTCCCCGTCCGTGTGGAGTGTGGGGCACCTCTTGGTTGACACGAGAAACCTTTCGGAAGAACCTGAAGTCTGCACCAGTGACCCACAAGAGAACATATTCACCTGACTGGGTGCCAGAGGACTTGGGACGGACGTTTACGTACGTTTGTTGTGACGCGTACAAACACTGTTTGTACCTTCCTCCTTCGTGAAACCGTACACCTCACGTCGATGTGAATTGTGGATCGTCCCGAGACAACCCCCTGTCCCCGTGTCCTAACCCCCAGGAACCGACCCCTGGTGTCGTCGCTACCCTCTGGAACCCCAGAGGAGGAGACGACGTTGAACCCTTTTTTTCTACCGATCACTACCCCACTTGTGTCGACCCCCGAGGGACAGTGAAAGAGTGAGTTACCCCCGTAAAAGTCTCGTCTCCACTTCTATCTTGGATATCCACAGAGGATCCTTTAAGGTCCACGGTGCAGACCACGACTCTTTCCCAAACTCCCAGGTTCAGGAGACTAGAGGTCGAAACCAATTAAGAATAGGTAGAGATTGAAGGGACCACCGAGTCTGCCACTTCGCAGATGGACGTCATGTCCTCTGGGCTCAAGTTAGGGACCCAGCCCTTCTAGGGGACCTCCTCCGTTACCGTTGGGTGAGGTCATGGGAACGCACCTTTTAGGGTACCTGTCTCCTGGGACCATCTGATATCAGTGAATAGTGAAAGATCAATTGTAGGTTGTTTTTGTAAAGATGACGAGGGGACCCTCCAATTCGAAACACATAAAATGAAAAGATCCTATTAGAGAACTGATAGTCTCTTGGAAACTTTTACATTCAGAATCTTGTACGTCCATGAAGCCACTTATACACCGAGCCGGGGAAAGTAAAATGGGTATTCCCAAACCTCGACTCTGGGTTCACGAGATGGGGTCGAGTGTCTGGATCTGACAATTAGACGGAGTGTAGGCAGAACGACCCACTGAAGTTACTGACTTATCGTCCGAGAACCGTTGGGTCCACGGTAAACTCTATAGGACCCTCGTTTTTTAAGATCAGAAGAAAGATTCCCAGGTCAATCAAATACTTGCTTCTGGGTGGAGACAGTAAGAATCGTTAGATGTACCCGACGCCCGTAGGGGTCAAAGAGTAATACGGAAAGAAGGTTTCTGGTTCGTCAACCATGTCGAAGGTACGAGTGAAAGTCTGAACGGTCGGTAAAGGACCGAAAGGGTTTACTTGATTGAAAAGGAATTGGTGAGATGAGAGACCGACTAGGATCCACCATTGCGTCAATCGTCACTATCCCTCTCTTTCTTCCCTCACCGTCTTATTCCACGTCCTCCCTACTCTTTGTAAATAACTCGTGATTGATATAAGGACCGTAAGGCGAATCACGAAATGGGTTATAATAGGGGTAAAATGTCTGACTCCTTTACCTTTAACTCCAAATCTCTGCAATTCATTAAACGGGTTTCAGAGTGTAGTTCATTGTTCACGTCGGCACTGAGTCTGAGTCCCACGGGACCGAAGTCTCGGCTTCGAACAGTAGTGGCACAAGTACCCCGGTGCGACGTCCCTCTTTCAGTCCATAGATCCTTTGAAGGTTCTCCGCCGTCGTTTCTTACAAAGAAAAAATTGACGGACAACGACGACAGAACTACCCTAAAGATCCTGGTGTCACCTTCACTCCCGTTCTTTTCCTCTTGTCTATAAGGGACCTAATGGGTACGAGTCCTGAGTAAAGAAGAGAGGGTGAAAAAAGACCCCGACTGTCTGTCCTTAAAAAGGTCGTCCATGTCCGGACTCCTACGACCCCGAAATACAAACGCGGATATTTTCGTCAAAAAGTCCGAGTCCATTTGTGAGTACATCGACAAATAGGTAGGTTTCTCGTAAATAATTTGTGGTGGACAAGACAGTTAAAAACTCGGTTATTTGACCGTTTCAGTGACTGGGTTGTTTGGATCGAGTCTAAGTCTTTAAGTATTGGATTAAGGTCGTCCTGAAAGACATCTAAGAGGTCTCGTCAAAAAAAAAAAAATTATTGGGAAATAGAAAGGGTGAAGAGTCGATAACGAAATGTTGGCCTGGGAGATGCACTTCCTTCCACCTTCACTACCTCTTCTACCGGACAAATCGTGAACTCGAGGTCAGACCCCCTTCCTACACCTTCGGTTTCTGATTGTTCTCCAAAACCGTAGTAAACACTTATAGGAAAGTACGACGATAACATAAAGGAACCCGTGAATTCGATCCGAGTACTACACACCCCAGCGTTTCTCAGTCTGTGCTGACTCGCTGACTTGACTTGACTTGACAAATGAATTTTGACGAGTACTACATATTCCCGGTTGATTGACAAATGAATTTTGAGGTGGGGTCGTAGGAGTCGCGTTGGAGACTTGATTGACGGTCGACGGTGAGTGAACGGGGTTGCCTTAATTGCCTTCGACGGTTGTCGAGACGGGATTGGAGTAACCTGTCTTGACACAGAAGTCGTCTGTACTCAAAGAGAAAGAAGACTCTAACGGAGGAAGGACAGAACCTCGTCCTTCACAAGAGGACACGTCAGTTCAAAGTCTGTCTCCTTCCTTGGCCCACAAAATAAATAAGAATGGGTAGTTACACGAGGGTATACCCACAGTCCTGATCAGGATGTTCGTTGACGACCGTCCCGGTCTCTATTCGGTTCCTCTCCCCACGGTTCCTTAATTTCACGAACCCCTCCCCAGTCGCCAGGGGACTAATGGTGACTGTAGGTTTTCGTACCAGGAAAACCTGACTTGACCAGTTTCGGGCACTTCAGTGTCTTTACGTAGACAATCCTTCGCACTCGACCAGGAAAAGGGACTCTAGAACATCGTATCTACGTCCACCTACCTTTTCTACACCTCTCAGAAGTATTGACGTGTTCACACCCACCCCTAGTCATGAATGACCCCTTACCACCTCCAGTGTCCTTACACACGTGTTCTTCATTTTAATCGTCTTCTTTCCGAGCTGGATTCTAAGTCCCAAACCAATACCATTTTAGTCTCTGTAGACCTTCCTACCTCTCTCTTTGGACTTAGATGACCGAAACTTTCGCCCTACGTGCGGACTCTGTTGCAACGGGACTCTTAAAGATCAAAAACCGAACTCTGCATGCCAACACCAGTCGTCCACCTTCATGTGTAGACGTTCCTGTGTCCAGATGAATAGACAGAACCTGAAGACCTTCTAAGAGAGATCCGGTTTCTAACAATCGATCCAATGTTATAGTTCCTTCCAATATCAACGAAGAAGAGGTGCAACGCTTCGTCAACCTGAAAGTATTTGCGATCTCCTCCAAACGTCGTCGTATTTCCTCTGCCGTAACCTAAATTTAAACTTCGAACCGGGACGGTTCGACACACGAGAGCCTGTTCGGTAAATTGTAAAAACTGACACTAGATCTCTCATGGTGGATATAGTGTCCCCTGGAAGTTACTAGTTCCCCCTTGTATTGGTCCTTTTTCTATGCAAACGACATTTCTCGTCAGGAGTGAGACGTTACCACTGCCTCTCCTCGAAATATGATTTGGGGCCCTACGACCACGTACAAGAACAGATCTCGTTAGCACACACGTTCTATTAGGAAGGTCGGACTCCTAAGAGATCAGTCCAATTTCCTACGACGACAACGGACCCCAAAGTGTGTGGATCTGGGTGGTGGATGACGAAGTAGGATCCCCTACACCCTGACCCCCTCGGAGACAATCGTTGTGACCTCTGGGACCAATGTTTACTCACCTTACGTGTCCCTCTACCCTATTAATAGTTGGAAACTCTCGGCATACTTTACCCACTCAATAAAAACAAGTCCTTATGTTTCGTTTGTAATCGCCACTTTTCTTACGTTTGGTGTAGAACGGATAAATTTCGTTACTTCCTTCTCTCGTGTTAGTGTGTCCGTTTCTCCGAGAAAACAAAGGGGTCAGTCCTCACGACCAATTTTTCACGTGCGTTTGGTGTTTCTAAATACGGTAGAGGACGTGAGGGTTGCGTTACACAAAAGAACTCACACGGAGAAATTCTTTCTTTTTTTTAAGGATTTTTATTTCGTCGCAGTGTAAAAGAGGTTGAACGATAGAGCAAACTCGAAATACAAATATAAGACAACTCTTTTAGAGTTCTGTAATAAACAAAAAGAGATGTCATCATCGACTAAGAAGGGTCCCCACGGTTCCCCTCCTATTTACATTAAAAGGGATTCGTGTGTGAATAAACAAATGAGAAATAATTCTGGGTAGTGGAGAACTTGACAGAGGATCCACCCCTAATTGTTTTTATTTGACTTTTCTGGGACAGGAAACCCTTCTTTTCTATCTGTGGGGTCGTAGAGACTGAACACCCCTTTCCCTTGTCCAAACCTTACTTTTTCTCCTCACAAATGAAAAGTATATAGACTCGGTAATCCTCAATCTAACTCACCGACTACCCTTCTCTCTCACCCTCAATTGGAATCTCCATCCTAATTTGTCCCACTGTCCACCGGAACCTATTGTCCGATTGTTAAGTACTAAAATAAAAATTCTACACCCCTCATTATCTCTTCAAAAACTCGTCCCCTCGTCGTACTACCAGACCGATATATCTGGACTTTAAACCTTAGAATCAACACTCTTACTTGTGTCTGTTACTAACGTGTCCACCCACATTTCATTGAACTCCTATAAACTTTCTCTCGTCGTTGCACCTCAACGGGGAGACGATTACAGTATAAGCGACGAAGAGAAATAAACCGTCCCTCTTACTACGTGCACATGTCTCAATCTAAGAGAACCTTAAGGGAAAAACTGACTCTACCGGAGTCTGCTGACTCTTTGGATCTCCTACACAGATTTTTATGATCGATCCTTCTTCACCGAAGGGGTCGGACTTCTACAGAGAAGGATTCCGCCGACCCTCCCCGCACCTTCGTCCCGGACCATTGCCCGAGAGGCCGGTTCCACTTACGTACAACTACCCCGTCCCCCGTCCTGTGACTCCCGTGGTTCGAGATCTCTACGGCCGAGTTCAGACTTGCAACATTGATTAGGAGACACACTGGAACTTGTTCGGTGAAAAGAGGAGACCCGGACTTTACAGGAGGAGACATCTGACTCCCCACTTTGACCCACCAGAGATAACAAAGAAACTCCAGACTGTAGGACACCCAACACCCTGGTTCGCTCCGACACCAGGGAGGACGTACTGTGTACCAGGGGTTCACGGAAGAGAAGGGAGAGTGTCGACGGTTCCGTCTGTTGAGTTGTCCCCTACAAGAGGGGATCCAGGGGTCGGTCCAGAATGTTGGGGTCAAGTTCAAGATCGGATCGATATCCAGTCATCACACTTGAACCCGTTCAGTGAAGTGGAGATACTCAGAGACAAAGGGAAAGAATTTTTTTACCTATTGAAATAACCGGTACGGGAGGTCGGCTTGTAAGAAGAAAACTGGTTCTCTCTCAGTTCGACGTCCTGTAAGTAGAGACTGTGGGTCTAGAACGGGTAACGACTTAAAAACGACAGATCTAGTTCTTTCACCAAGTCTCTTACATCACATAATCAACCAGATCCCTAGTCAGAAGAAGACCAAGGAGACGATGTTCCACTCGACAACCGAGGACACTCAACGATTACCGATGTCCCGTCGTAGTGTCTGGGACCCGTCTCATATACCTGGTTGACGTTGTGTCCGAGGGAGACTTTTGTTTTCCGACCAATCAAGAATACTGACCAGAGCTACGGTCCCCCGGATCCAATACTTTGAGTCTACTACTTTTGTACAGGGTCCTAGGCAGACCCGGACGAAATCTCGGACCACCGAAAGAGAACACGGGCCAGTGTACGACACAACAAGATATTACACCTGTATGTCCCTACCGTTCTGTACAACCGACACTACAGTCAAAGGGAAAGGGATGGCTGTTTCTCCGACTCCGCAGACACTAATGAGTGTTACTCGGTTGAGACCGATCACTGCAAACTTGGCTGGACGACCTGAAGACACAAACTCCCACGACAGTAAATGCTACGGCAATCCCAGTCTCTTACCAAATCTGGTAGAAAGAGTCAGTACAATTAGGGATGGCACCCTTGACCCCGAGAGTCTCCCCTACTGCACGAGGTACGAACGGAGAAAACCTCCAAAGACTCATATGAGGAGTCCCTTCGGACCTCCCCACCAGAAACCTGCGGGGACTTTCAGAGGGTTGTCGAGGGGACTTCTCTCTTTCAGTCACACAACCGTATACCCACTTTCAGATTACAGACGTCTTCGTCACCCCCGTGTGTGTGACCCAATCCTCTTGTAACAAATCGTGTTATTTGTACTCGTTTCGAAAACAGAGAGTGTAGTCCTGTCTAGGGAACTCACCTAAGTTAAGTAAGGGCGTCTCGTTCTTGTCAGACCGAGAACATCGAGGTTCTCGGGGTTATAATCGAGGGTAAGGACCACCTGATTCAAGACGACTATCCTAACATTATCGGTGTCGTCTTTGTAGAACGACTTCACCTTTTCGTTCAAAGCTAAAAGTTTCTGAGTTTAAACCTTAGTCAGTACCCTCTCTTTGAATTCTTGGTCTTCCCCGGGTGTCTTCCTTTAGTTGGAAGAATCTACAAATTTCTTCGCAATAATTTAAAACAGTTCTTAGTCAATTTAAGTCCCGTCACCGATTCGGACTTTTTTTTTTTCTCAAAACTCAAAAGGATTCTCCTGGTATCCCTCATTTTATCACTCTCCTCCTTCCCTACCCTCGAGTACAACTCTTTTTCGTTTCGTGTCACTATGCGTCTTTCGTCTTCTACTGTATGTGTACTTGCTCTTGGATGTCCCGAAACGTGTGGGGGATGTACTCGGTAATAGTAATAAGATAAATCGACTTATAATACACACATTTATGTATATTAAGAAGAAAAATTTGTTCAATACTTTTGTCGTCTTGAATGAATGTAGCACTTTGGTTATATCTTTTGGATCCTTCCAACTTAGTGCTCTTAACCTTGGTCCCGGAGTAAGCTTCGTTTTATGACACGACTACAATAAACATGTCCCATTTAATTAAAAAAATGTCTACAACTTAGTTTGGGTTCCGGGAAATAGAGTCTCGATTTCGGAAAATATTAACAGAGTTGTTACATCATTTTTACTCTTCTGACAATACATCCATTCACAGAAAAGTCACAGATGACTTTCTTTGTGTTAACTTGGTGAGAGGAAAAGTCTGAAAAAACTGTCAAATAGACGTGAGACCGATAAGGACCTTCCGTGTGTGTTGATCTCTAACTATAAAACTAACCAATGGAAATCAAAAGATTATCTGCCTTTCTATCTTTAAAATTTTTACCTCCTTTGACCGAAGGTTATTATACTTTAATAGTACTGCTCCGATTACCTCAGAGAAGACGTGTCTCTCGATTCCTTCCAATCTGTCTCTTCTTATCTTAAACTGTATACGTCAGTTTTCGCTTACCGGAATGTGACAAAATCTGTTATCGTGCCTGGGAACTGTCAACATAGTTCGATGTACCGTTTTTCGGTCGTGAATGAATAGGGGTTTCATACCTTTGGTTCCACCCCCACCCCCAACACAGAGTATATCATTTATCAGAACAAAATCTGTTCTGTCAGAGGTACGTCAAAGGAGAGTTTAACAGAACCAACACAGTTTTAAGGGAGTTCCCCGGTGACGTTAAGGTTGAACAGAGAGTGTCAACGTAATCTCTTTGTCCCCATGGTCCACTGTCTCTTTTACTGTTATCGTCCACAGTACGGGGGTTTCCCAGTAAACCCAAATTCTTCTTTCTGGGACTCGTTTGGTCTTCTTAGACCTTCCTCCGAGACATCCGCCGAGACGCAGAGTACTGGTGACAGTCTCCGGCTACCGACCTACAGTCGCCAGTCCCCGACTGGGGTTTAGAAGGTCTTAGGTCCGTCCACCTTGAAAAATTCCTTCCGCCAAGGGGTCTTGTTGTCTTTCTACCCTGACCCCTTCCCCAGAACTGTCGAAACTTTGTCACTAGACTCCCAGTTCACCCCAGGCTTCCGCGTGACTAGACTTCTCTAGAGGACTTGACGCAGGACCCCTGGTCGCGGTCCTGTCTGAAGAGCTAGAAGTGCAGACACGAGAAGGACAACCGAAAGGGTGTTTGTCGTGAATTCTGTAATCTGTCTGTCTGTCTGTCTCTGTCTGTGTCCTCGTCGACAATCTTCCGACCTTTGTGAAAGAGGTCCCTCGTCGGGCTCAGACTGGTCTGTTAGCTGTTCAGGGTGTCGTAGAGTAAGGATCCTCTTGTCTTCCCCGAGTCTCGGCTCCCGGGAGGTCCACTAGGTCCTTGAATAAAACCCGGCTCGAAGTAGGGGTCGGTGTCCGGGCGAGTCGCCCTCCGGACCTCCGAACTGCACTCCCGGTGTCGACTTACGACAGAAGTCCCAGACCTTTCACTCCGACCCGAGCCACCACCGAGTGAAGTGGGGCGTCCCCTTGGAGGCAAAGACGGTGCACGGAGGACGGATTTGGGTGGGTCTTGTACGGACTTCAACTTGTTTTTACCCAAAAGGAACTGAACAAAGGTTTTCCTTCTTACGAATGGACACCTCTCCCACAAGCTTCCTTGAGAACCCCGAACCCGAACACTACCCGTTAAGACCCCTCCCACATCGAATCGTACCGCCCCCCCAGAGAGACTTATTGTTCTCTATTCGTCCACCCTCCGAGACTGACGTCTAGAGTCAATTAGTGGATCTTCCACTCTACGAACCACCTGCCAAGCACACGCCACCCACGCAGTGATTCTACCCCTCTGCGGACTGCAAACACACAGACGAATCTGGTCTAATACTTCCTCATTAAAAAAAAAAAAGCAGAGAGGACACCAGTCACCAATACAGACTGTGACCACAGGACCCTTTACTACAGGTGGTCCCGTGGGACCAGGTCCCGGGATACGGGCGAGGACCGTCTACCTCCGGTTCGATACACCCATTTACCCCGACAAGGACTCCCAGACCCCGACATAAAGAGACAGAGTGTATCTGGTCAAGAAGTCACGCTGACCCTCTGAGGTTCGACCTCTTGACACCTTCCTACACATTTTTTCTTCTCGTGCTCCCTTCCGTTATTAAGAATGGGACTATGAAAGGAATAGACCCTCAACGGATGGGTGTTCGGAACCGGTAACTCTTTTATCAGTTTCTGATCTTCGTTCTTCCGGTGTGAAGACTCGTGGACTTTATTTTCGGGGGGTTACGGGGTGCACAAATGTTCTAGAGCCCCAAATTGTGTTCTGAAAGGCGAGATTGACCAAAACAGTCCCACGAGTGTCCTCCAATCTTTGCGTTCCCCTTCACTGTCCTGGTGAGTCTGCACCTCCCCCACCCCCGGGACTCCCGTGATATGACTACTTTCTTCGGTCCATGGTTCTAGTGCAAAGATTCCTTTACACGTCTTCTTCTTCCAGGTCCCGTGTCCTCCCCCTGGCATTCCCAAAGGTCCCGACCCCCTTCCCTGCCCCCTCACTGTTAACTACGCTTAAAGAAGACGCCCCACCTGCTTTTATAAACCTTAATCACCACTACCCACACGGTGAACCTCTTATATGATTTTTGGTGGAATTTCCCATGCAAATCACTATCCACTAGATACAAAACTAAAAATTTTTTGTAATCTTACTTCCTTTCGGACAGACCGTTGGACCATTAGACTACCGATCTCTCCCAGGTTCGTGTCATCTGTAGAAATGAGCCCTTAGTCTGGGTAGATCTCGAAGTTCCAGACGGACCTCGGAGGCGGCCGAAGCAGTAGTATTGGGGTACTTACGTGTGCCACAGGGACGACCGGAACACGTCCGGACCCACGACTCCCCCATCTTTCTGTTGAATCCTGTGCCGGGGACGACGGACCTCACCCCCTCCAGTGGAGGTGTGGCGTCACGGTCGTATGCATGACCACTGGGGTAGAACTCCGTCGACTGACTACAGGTTTTGACAAATCAAATTCTTCCGTCTCCTTACTCAGTACCCACTATTTAAACAAATTTTTTTTCTTTTTGAAAGAAGGTTTTGGTGGTTGGAAAATTTCTTTACACCTTCGACGACCACCGATCACAGTCCCTCGATCTTCCTATTACGTACACCTTACTGAGTAAAGGGTCTCTCCGCCCCAGGAACGACGTAAGTACCTTTCCGCTTACAGGGGTGCGTCAAGTGATTGGGGTCTGCCGCCCGCTAAGGAGGTCGGGGGACCCCGTAGACCCAAGAGTCCTGGGGCGGGGTCACCATGATTGGACACAACAAAAGGGCTCTCCGAGGTGCACACAGAGGGACTCTCCCGTCTCCTGTGTCTTTCGGACTTTACGACTTTACCTCCCTTTTAGAGGTCCTCTACCCCGACTCCAACCCCCAACGACCTCCACCCTCGACTAATTTGGACGGGGGGAAGGGATCCGAGAGGTAAGAGTCACGAGGAGTCTCTCGCCTCCTGATACATACGGAAGTACACGTCCCACAGGACCTCCCTCGTCCACCCCGTCCCCGGTGTACTCGGGGACGAGGGGTGGGGCCTTGACCACAGAGAGCTTTCCTTCTTGGTACATGGCGAGATCTAGTGTCGGAGTCACCTGTCGACACAGACGCCGCCGAATTCTCCCCCGGAATCCGTACGTGTTCTCCTCTCGACTCCGGAGAAAACTCGGGACCCGTGTACTCAGGAATCGAGTCTTACAGGTAAAGTCATGAGTCCAGCGGTGGTCACTGGGATCCAAGACTGAAACGGTGTCCGAAAACCTGTGTCCCGAAAAGTTTCTTTGTAAACCCTCTAAACTTTCCGTGTCCAAGTCCGGGTGAGGACCTTTACTATACATATTTCTCTTCTGTACCGAGGGGCGGGGAATGGGACGGAGAAAGGTGGCCCCGGTGCGAGCCACCCTAGGTCTCCGACTTGTGGTCCTTTACACCTGGGTACAGAACCCTTCTGATCTCGGTTCGACTCACCCTCACCCCACAGTCCCCCACCCCCCTCCACCCGTCTCCTTTACCGCTGAAGAAGTGCCTATTTGTTCACCCCCACTACCTCTGCGGACTCACCACCAGTCCCCCCACCCCGACCAGAGTCACTACCGAGTAGTCTCTAACGTAGCTCCGGACCCCGAAGAGGACCCGAGAACAATGGACGACCCGAGACCTGTCCTCAGCCCCCTGTCCTACTTCACTTTCCGTCGGTCACACCTCTGGGTGGGAACAGGGGTCGGGAGGAGGAGACAGGGGAGGGTGCTGGGGGAGTCCAAACTCCTAGGTTCCTACAGACAGCCAGTCTGGGAGAGTCCCCGTGTCTCCACAAAAGCGAAGTCATTGCCCCTACATAACATTCCTATAGAGACCTTTGACCTGCCAAAGGGATTTGTGACTCCTGTCTAACCGAAGGTCCCGAAACCTTGTCCTAAGACCTAGGGTTGTCGAGACCCGTGCTCGAAGAGAGCCTAGGAGACCACTCTACCTTGAGGATCTGGTACGACGGGGGTTGAGATATGGGCGGGTCGGGACGACGAACCGGTGTTCTCGTGGACGGGGCCGAGTGACCGTGTGGAGAGAGACACAGAAAATCGAAAATCAGTGTGAGGGTCGCGGAAAAGAGAGTGGAAGTTTAAAGACCTTCCTCAAGCTAATCTGGTAACAGTGGTGCCGGTGACAGTGTGCTTCGGTGGAGGGCATTACCATGTACCGACAGGACTTCAGTCTGCGAGTGGACTTTAGTCTGTGAGTGGCCATGGGAGTCGACACCGAACGTGTCGTCTTTCCACCGTCGACTGTCAACCCACAGGATCCACCTACCTCTGATAAACACAACCACCACCCCGGTCACACGCGCCCAACACAACTTACTCGCTTATCGTCCAGAGGATTCTGAACCAGAATTGAAAGCGGGGTCGTTTTTCTTTTTGTTTTTCTATCACGCGTATATCCTTCGGTCCAGTTACCCTACGTCGGGACGGACCCGCGACGACAGAGACCTCAGAACAGAGGGGTCCACTCTGACCCTTCCCGAGGGAGTAATGGGGGGGCGGGGCGAAAGGAAAAAACCCAGGACACTCACTCTTGTTCTTCTCCACTGGGATTCACAAACATCCCGAAAGAGACCAACGTCCTTGATTGAGAGTCTAAAATTCAGGATTCCTTACCCGACGTGAGACCGGGACAAGTGGACTCGGAGACCGGGTAGTCTTGGACAAAAAGACCTACGGTCTGAATTGCAAGGAATCAAAGTTTCATCACAAGCCTCGGGTCACTCACTCAGTCACAAACCGTTTACTTACTCGTCTACTTACTCACTTTCAGTAGTCGTGAACCCCGACCGACCCTCTCCTGCTCCACGGACCCGAGACCATCCTCGTTCCGGAGCGAAACTCAGGACCAAGACGGGGGACGTTCGACACACTGTAGTCTTGTTCAATGAATTACAAAGTCTCGGAGGGAGAGGAGTTGACATTCCACTCCAATTATAGGTCACGATTCACCAACACCCCGAAGGGTACTCGGCTTTCAAGAGTCGTGTCCTGGACTGTGGCCCGTGACCCCAAGACTCTCGACATTACTGGGTCCGACCGAGGTCCCCCGACCGCCCACCCCTGACGTGTGGGTGGTGTACACCCGTACCCCCGTACTCGGGTGACCCCTTTCTCAGTGAGCGGACACACACACAGTCCTCCTCACGCTTCCGGTCCCGGTCGGGGTTCAACGAACGTAGGAGAAATACGGGTCTCTCACTCTCTCCCCGGGTGACCCGAGTCCCTCACACCAGGTCAAGGTTGGTCCGGACCCGATTTGCACACCACCACCCGCCGCCTTTCCCCCCACGCTCCGTGCAGGGTCGACCCGACAACCCTTCTCGTTCTGGGGTCTCTCCCCACTGTCGGGACCTCCCCGGTTTTTAGGTGCACCCCAGGTGCCTCCGAATCTCAGTCTCTGGTTCAGACGCCAGTCACCTCTTCCCCTCCCGTCTCGGTGTTCGCTTCTCGGCCGGCCTAGCTCTTGTCCCTTTCGGGGCCCCGACCCCGACCCCCGCGGAGCCGACGGACCCCACACTCACACTGGATTCTCCAACCTCTCACGGAGGAGAAACAGGCAGGGGCCTCAGGAGGTAGGCGGGTCGAACTACGGTTCGTCCGAGAACTTCAGGGTCAGAGACTACCCCACGTCTGCCGTCCACCCCTCCCTTCCCCGTGGTCCACGGGTCTCTTCGAGGTCGTCCCCGGGGAGCGACTGGCACCGGTGACGACACTCGTGTACTCGCCCACCCCTGCTGACGGGAGTACTGAGGAGGAGGAGGGGTGAGGGGGGATGGGGCGGTGGGTCGCTCCGAGGAGGTAGTGCCAAGAGGGCGGGCCACGGAGAGGGTCGGGTGGAAGAGAAAGAAGTCAAGGGTCGGAACCCTCGAACTCCCGGTGGGGAGAGGACCGGAGTTCCTGAAGGGTCGACACGAGTCAGGAGTTACGCCGGGGCTCAAGGGGGGCGTTGGAGGGTACGACCGGGGGATAGGGGTCAGGGACAGGATTGGGAGTGGACAGAGGGATTCGAGGACAAAGGACTACTGAACCGGGAGAGGTAGAGTCGGGGGACGGTGGAGTGGAACATGAACTTCCATTTCCAAAACTTCGAGTCATCACCCTCCTGGGAGACCAGGTCGGGGGAGGGACACCGGATCCCCAGAATAAGACCCAGACCACCAAAAGAGGGGTGGACTTGGAAAAGAAGTGGTCGGTCGGGGAGGAGAGACAACCGTAAAATTGCGTGAGGACCGAGTAAGTTACGTTAAATGACCGTTTTGAGAGAAAGTTGGGGTCCATGGGGACTGAGGTCCCGGGACAGTGACGGCGAGGACTGTCAAACTACAAGACCTTTCATGGACAAGGAGGACCGTGGAGGGAGGGTGGGTGGGTAAGTAGAGTGCTTGGTCGAAAGTATCCGCCGGGGAGGGGGGTGGCGGTGGGTCGGACAAGAGCCTTCTACGACACACTGTTGAGCCGACTCTGGTGACGGTCGGAGGCTGACGTTTCGGGTCGTCTGCGTGGAGACTCCGAAGAGACTCTGGAGGAGGTCGGGACTGACCGGACAGAGGACCAAAATGAAAACAGAGAACTCGGCCAGAAAGAGTTGGAAGAGGAGGTTCGAGGAGAAAGAGACAATTAGGACGACTTTCTACCCAGAGGGTCTTAAGAGACGGACGGTAAGGGTTAACAGGTGAAGAGGAACCCAAATTTACGGAAGTGCTACGACTACTGAAGGGGGTGGGTGGGGGTGGTTGTGACCGTGCCCGTGGGGTGGTCGCCAGAAAGGACTCACGGGGGACAGTTCTCCCGTAGAGGACACTTGTCTGCCCTTACGGTCCTCCTTGTCCATGAAACGTCTTGTCCCGTAGAGGAAGACCGTTAAGAAAGTCTAAGAGGGGAGTGAGGGGCCGAACGAGGACAAGGAGAACCAAGTAGGAGACCCATCTACGACGGAGACCGGTGGGTCGACCGGCCGAGTTGGTACCGGACTCTGGGTTGCGACCGAGCAGGGAGGACCCGCAGACGAACCACGGAGGACGAGCAGAGGCTACCAAGGAAGACGAGTAGTGGACCGAGTCAGCTGAGATGGAAGAATGACAGCCACCTCAAGTAGGAAGTGAGACGTCGGTACGACAGGAGGTCTGGTGGGGGGGAAACCGTAGAGAGCACCCCCAAGTCCCCCGGGGACGGAGGGGTGGGTACGTACGGCAGAGACGGAACACACATCAGGGGAGCGCAAGTAAGAGGTACGTCGACGGTCCTACTTATCGATGTCCACGTCGAGACGAGCACCGTTTGCCAGTGAATTGGAAGAAGTGCCGAAGGGGTTACGGAAGTCCTATTTCAGGTTTGAGGAATCGCCCCACAAGTTCGGGGGGTGGGGGTGGGGTACAGGGCACCAGATCGCCACGTAGTCTGGGGCTCTGAACTCGAGTTTAGAGTCGACGTGAAGACGACACACTAAAACTCATTCAATGAATTGGAGATACTCGGAGGCACAAGAACACACAGGTCCCACGAGCCCACGGTCCAGACAAAGAGAAATAGAGTTTCGTTCGTGTGTCGGTGACAGAGGGTGGGGTCCCGGACGTGGGCCGTGAGACAGAGAGTGGGTGTTGTCGAATACGGGGTCCTGTCGTCTGTCTGAGACGGGATTGCGACAGTGGGACGTAGGAGGGGTCTTACAGGTGTCAAGAGGGTCCTTTGGGGACCTAGCCAGGACTAGGAACAAAGGTGAGCCGACGGTGAGAGACGTCGGGGACAGGGTCCGGTCGCGGAAGGATGGCACGAACGGGCTGAGGAGAGGTGAGGACTCCCCAGAAGAGTCTCTGGGGGACGCCTTCGTAGAGGATACACGTGTATGGATCTGATCAATGAAGAGTTTACAGGGTCCCCTCAGAAAGGTCCGGAAGGGGAGGACGGAGGTCCCTCCCGAGAACCGACTCGGAGTACCGTCGGGGAGTCTCCCATCCCTAGTACAGAATGAATAGAAATATAGGGATCATACCGTGGGACCCGACAGATATTTGGAGACAACTTACTAGTTAAATCTGAACCCTAACAGAGTCCCACTATGACCCTAGGACTGACGTAAATAGCCACATATTATGAGAGTAAGAACAAACAAAGACGAGGAGACCCCTCATCCCCGGACCCGCCGGGTAGTCTAACATTGGAGGGACTTCCGTCCCAGAGGTCAACTCCCCACGGGACACGTACTCATGTGACACCCCTCGGAGTAGTCATAACGGCTGACGGGTCGAAGACTCTTCTCCCTTGACAGTGTACCCCACCGACCCTGGATCAAGGTGACACACGTCTCGTTTGCGCCACCGGCACCTCCCAGGACCCGACAGGGACTCCATGGCCCAGTACTCTCCATCGTCACCACCTCCCCCGTCCCGTGTAAACCCTCGTCCTACCGTCTCGGCTCCGGGCCACCTTTGTGTCAAAGGACCCTTTCACCACCCGTAAACGTGGTCCCTGACAGTCCGTCCCTGACTGAAAAGAATGGGTTGACCAAACTCGCAAACAAAATTTTACTCAAAAATCCGGTCCAGTCTCGTAGAGCCTTACAGTCGAGGGTAGTCAACTTGCCCACTTGAACGGACAACATTACACTACCTAGGGACCCCCGAAAGAGGACGGACTCCTGGGCCCGGCTCGACGGTCGGGAGACGGAGTCTCGACGGGACCCGAGAGACGGCGGACGGTGGTTGGGGAAGTGTGGGGACGGTGGGGACTCAACAACGGGAGGACCCCACAAAACGAAACTCCACCTCCACCTGACGTTCTTCCTGCGTGTTCCGGGGGATTTACGCCGGGACGTTCTCAGACGCCCGACAGGGGAGGCCAGTGAGACCCTTCTCCCCGTGGGAGGGGGAGGGGTGGGACCCACGGGTCGTGGCCCCAGACCCCCCCCGACTAGGACCCCTCCCTCCCCTTCGGGTGACGACACGACCACAGGTAGGTCCCCTGGGACTGTGGAGTCCCTATTGAGAACAAACATACGAGAGAGAGAAGGGGCAGGACACCCACGCACTACTTGCACCTCCCGGTCCTCGGCCTCCCGGTACTTAAAACACGGGGATCGAGACTTGCGGAAAAAGGTATAGTCTCGAAAGTATTTCAACCAGAAGACTATTAGACGACTCTTTACCCCAACCCGGTCCATCAGCCGGCTCGAAGTCCTCAGTACAAGTCAGATTACTTGTAGATGTACAGAACCATCTCCCTTCTGGAGTAAACCCAGTGACCAGGACTCTGGCTACACTTATTTTTAAGGAAATAGACGGGAGACCCCGCTGGGAAGTCGACCGTCACCCCCACTCACTCCGGTCCGCGAGGGTCGGGAGGAACGAATCCTCGACCCACAGACCCGTACTCCCTGCGGCACCTAAACCCCTGTTCGGGAGGAGGTGTACGTCACTATCTTTGTGTTCGGACAACCCCTCCCCCTTCTCCCTTTGACTCCGTCGGCCAGGGTCCGTCTGCAGAAGAACGTTCAGGCTGAGAACCGTACTTCCAAGACGACAACCGTCCATAGATTTGTCACCTCATAGATTTGTCTCCTCACGGGTGTAACCCGTAGACATAAATGTCCGCGTCTCAGTAGGTTCTTCGGGGGGCAACCACCGAAGAGGTATGCTTCCGTGTGTCCTCTAAAGACAGGGAGAGGGGAGGGTGCCTGGTCCGTAGACCGAACACGACACGTTCGTCCAGTCCTTTTTTCTCAGGGACGTTCTTTTTTTTGTTTTTGTTTTTGGGAGAGACCTCCTCGGGAGGGCCGACCCAAGTGGTCCTACGAACGGGATCTCAAGGCTACCGTTGGAGAACGGGGGTAAGAGAAGAGACGAACTGTCTTCCGGACTTCGACAAGTGTCTAAGACCTGTGTCGTTGACTTTCACGTCGTCCCGATACTTAGTTTGTCCCTCCCCCGTGACTCAGACAGGTAATGACCTGTCACCTCCGCCCCTACAGGGGAGTCCTCGACCCGACCGTTCCGGGTCCCTGAGTCTCTTTGGTCCGTCGTAAAAATTCATATGACCGTAGGGCACACGTATACATATAACCGTCCCTGAGTGTCGACATCCCAGGCGGACCGCACACTGACCGGCATCCACCCTTCCATAGAAGGAGACCACCACGACCTGTACTCCTCCTTCACCTTCCTTCCCTTAAGACGTCTCGACATCGTGACGACCCCAGGTAAATGTTCCAAAGGACCAACATGTTTTCAATAAATCTTTTTTTTTTTTAGGCGAAAGATTAGAACGAGGGTTTATTACTTTCCGTCACTCGGACCTTTATTTTTCAATGGCCTTCCGTAGTCTTGACCCAACACGGGTGAGTAAGTAAGTAAGTTGATCGCGGACACTCACGGAAAACACACGGACCGTGACCAGGTCCGTACCTCACCCCCTGTGTGTCTTCCAGTCCGAAACGAGAGAACCCGAGTGGAGTGTCACTCCTTTGACCTTCAGTGCCGGTCCTTCACCACCTCGGGGAGATCGTGTCCGCCCCTCCACCGACGGGAACAAGTGGAACCAAACCTGCACCCCACGACTCACGGGTCTAAAGGGACACAACCTTTAAGAAGGTCGCAGATTCAAACCTTTGTACAGTAAACTCGTGAAAAATACCTCTAGAAATTTTCCTGTAGGGGAGACGGAAGCCTTTACAATAGGTGTCTTGTGTTGGAGTAGAGAAAAGTTACGAAACTAGGATTAGAGGGGAAGGGAACTGACAGGGGGTTAGATGAGAACGAGGGGACGACGGTATGTCAACCGGTAACGGGAATGTTTAAATTCTGACTGACCTCCTTCCCGTCTTGGCTAAGACAAATTACTCGCTCAACTCGGAACGCAAGTCGGGCTCCCATTGCTCGAGACCGAACCACCGGTCCCACGACGTCCCTGTCCCACTACTGACAAAAGGATGAAAAGACTCGTAAAAGGAACGGAATTCGACACAAGACGTCTGAGTGTCACCGACCTACATTGAAGACCGATTTCATCGTGTTTTGAGACATTCTACATCACAGTCTCACTCACTACACCACATATTGTGAAACTCTGAAATTTCTTTTTTTTTTAAGAGATCCCCGACCGTTCGGGGTCCTTTCCAAAATACCTTGTCTTTCAATCGATCCGGAACCACTACCCCTACTCCCAGAACCACTCAACTCCCCTCCGTCGAGGAAATAGTTCTTCCTCGTCCGACTTGAGACACTACCTTAGTCTCCCAGAAACACTAGACATGTGTATTGAGAAGTACTCCAAGATACACCACAGTACAGAAGGTAGGTGTCGGGTCCTTCCCTAAATAATACGTATAAGACCCGGGGAGACACAAGGTATCCGTGAGTACCCACGTAAACGACCGACACCCACGACGGATCTAACACCCGGACTTAGTGTCCTGTCTCTGAACACGTGGTCGACACTGAGGTTACTAAGTTTTACTCTGTCGTAGTACCTCGAACGTACACAGATAGTTTCCGTCTCCTCCTTCTCCCGACCAAAGTAGGGGAGAAACGTGACAGTTTCCGAATAGGGGAAGAGACCTTGGGTTGAACGGGATTATGAAGTCTTCCTACTGTTTCAACGTGAACTTTAGTCCTCGATGGTTACCCATACTCGAGTACACCCATAGACAATAATTGTTTTTTCGTACTCCAAGAAAAAAAGTTAAATGTCTTAAGGAACCTTTATATCTTGTTATCTCTTTTCCTTTGTTGTTGTTGTTGTTGTTGTTGTACGTTGACCCGGATTCTGGGAAGGTACACTACGGGTCAACGCATAAGTGAATCTCATTCCACTTTTCACAGGATTTTAGTTAGTGATAATTACTTAGTTGATAAAAAGTTTACCGACGACAACGACGATTCAGCGAAGTTAGCACAGGTTGAGACACTCTGGGGTATCTACCGTCGGGTAGTACGAGGCGGTAGGGACCCTAAGAGGTCCGTTCCTGTGACCTCACCCAACGGTAAAGGAAAAGATTACGTACTTTCACTTTTCACTTTCACTTCAACGAGTCAGTACAGGCTGAGAAACGCTGGGGTACCTGACGTCTGAGGAGACAGGTACCCTAAAAGGTCCGTTCTCATGACCTCACCCAACGGTAACGGAAGAGGTTAAAAAGTTTACCTCCTTCTACAATTTGAATCTCCGTAATCCTAGGTAAGTAAGTAGGTTGGTGAGAAATGACTCTCGTATCGTACAAACCAAGTTCTACTTCCTAAGTCGTTGTCACCGGTGGAGTGGAAGGTAGGGTTCCAGGGTCTCTACTTTCTTATCTCACTTATGAATATATTTTAATGTAATTTCTTACATTTTGTCACGGTCTTTAAAAAATTTTTCCATAGGAACCATGTCTTCTTTGACTCCTGAGGGGATTCCTACCTCTCGTCAGTTCTGGTCTGACTACACCCTTTGGTGTTGAGGTTACAGGGACGTCTTCCTAGTGACTTTCTACACGAAACCCGGGTCTTCACCGTCTATTACCCGACCTCCCTCCACCCCCATGCACTGTCCCCCTCCCGAACTCCAGTGGTCCTTCGAGCCCATCCGTTGACTTAGGGAAGGGTAGAGGTGTAGGTCGGAGAAGTCCCGTCCATCCCTCGTCACCTCTGACGAACCTATGAACCCACTCTCTCTGACTTCGACTCGTCACGAGGTCCCACCGACTGTGTCGGGTTCTCCTTCTAACGAGAAGAGGGGAGGGACGAGCGAGTGAGGGGGTTGTCGTCCGTGAAGGGGAAGTGAATCTAACCTTTCCGACCTCGGTTTGGATGGGACGTCGTGTAGGGTGAAGGGTGACGGTTGGACTGAAAGGTCATGTCTTTCCCCGTACGGAGGTCCTAAGGGGTTTTTCGACCTCTTTTGGGTTGACACTTTTTCTACATGCCTAACATCCTCCGTTTTCAAGTGTGGTTTCGTCCACGATTCTCATCTTCGTCTTACCCCGAAGAGACCTCGGAAACCTTATCATTCGTGGCGATAGTCCAGACATTTTACTAGTCGTCCTCTGGAACCTTTGACTTTCACACGTGTTCCTGTGTCTTCTTAGTTGTTTACCCGACCTGTCCGTCACACCTGTTCTGACTTCTCATCGACCACTTGACCTCCACAAGAGACGTCGCACACCAGATGTCCTGGTACTCTACCTCTCTGTCTGACTTCGTGAACTCTCTCTCGACCTATCGTTGTGTAAGACAGGTGCTCTTCAAAAAGACTCCCTACCTTTCCTACTTTGCGTTATTCTTTCGAATGGTCCTCTGTGTTTTCTTTGCTAACTTCTGCCTTAACGTTCGACTTTGTCCTACTGGTTCACGGTTCTTCCCCCTCACTGTTTGTGGACGTCGATCTATGTTGTGTTGTTGTTTCAATCTCCTTTTCGTGATTTTTTTTGGGGTTTTCGTTTTTGAAGGTCCCTTTCTCCCTTTTCTACTAGGTTTCACCTTCTTCCTACTCTCCCTGTTGTCTGAAGAGTAACCGGTGTGATCTACGTCTTTCCGTCACCTTGGAATCTGTCCTTGGGAGACCCCATCCCTTCTGACGCTCGGTCCTTGGACAGGGGTCATTGTGAGAGGAAGCACACACGTCCCCTTTCTCAATGAGACCTACAAGTCCAGAGTTTCTCAAGTGGTAGAAGAGAGAACTTTTTCCGTCTTCTTTTCACCCGTACTTATTGGAGGATAAAAACGACTGAGGGGTGTGGAGACAGAGGCTTTCTCTGCCAGTGAAACGAGGACCAACCTCTTCTCCCCTGACTCGTAAAGGGGTCCGGCCGACCGACCTGTCTTCGTTGACAGGCGTCGAGATCGTCCAGAGTCGGACGGGAACACACCAGTGGAGCCATTTCACACGGCGCCCCGGACTGTGACCGGTAGAGGAGAGTCGGGAGTAGGATCCTGAACGAAAAAAGAGACTTCGGACTTCTCCGGACCGATGGATCGACCCCACCGGTGGTAGGGCACCTTACAAACGAAGAGAAATAAGAGTTTAGGTAGGGCATCCACAATTTCGCCCCTACTCCGACCCTCTCCGAGAGACGGGGTCTGACTACGAGTCCCGACATCATCTGTGTTGACGCGTTGGAAACAGAGGTCCTCCGACACAGTACTGTCGGAATCTGACGAGTCTTGTAGTCCACATGTGGACCGACTCGTCTCCCAGTACCGGACCTGGAGACCCTTGAGACGGGTCACCGGACCGTTAAACTCTCAGACGGTCGAGACGACCTCCCTCCTCTTGCTAGGTGACCCTTCTTCTGGACTACCGGAACCCTTCCTCACTTCCTTCCTCTATTTTTGACGACAGTGTCCGATGTCCATGGCCTTTAGGTCCGTTTTTGGGTTCCACGACGAGATCCTGTGACCCACCGACTCTCTCCTCCCAATGTCCCGACGGGACCCCAGAGTCGTTAGGTTCGACCGTCTCGACCCTTACCAGACCTAGGGGACCGTCCGGAGAGGTGGGTAACTCCACCCACCCCCCCTCCAAACCTTCGAGGAATTTTAAGTATACGATAATTTCAGTAGAGGGGGCAGGTCAAAGAGAGGAGGCATATTGGCACAGACTCTTTTGGTACGACCCAAGTACAAGGGACGTCCTCAGACACGGAGGGACCACCGACGAGAGAGACCGGGACGGACTAAGGGACCCCCGGTCTAGACCGGGGCTCGGAGGAAGTGGGAGCACCCGGAAACGGACCTAAGACGACCAAGAGGTCCACCCCGACTTAAACCCTTGGTCGATACGGGTCAGCCGACAGAAACCTTCCCGGGGCCCCTGAGCCGGGTACGACAACAATATTAGGATCTTACACGTTAGATCGCCCCCTGGAACTCTGGGAAATAGATCGGGGGAACCGAGGTCTGGGGAACAAAAGAAATCTATTGACGGAAGAAGCGAATTTTGTTTTGTTTTGTTTTGTTTTTGTCGTTGAGACTTCTGCGTCCAGGAAGACGTAGAGAATTTTTCCGAAAGGACGTGAAACGAACGACAACCGGTTCTCTCCAATGTGACGACATACGTCCGGGTGACCCGAGCCTCCTTCCCGGCCGGACTCCTGAGAGGGGTGGGGACTCCTCGTGACCCGTGGCTACCGGAATAAGGTAGAACCGGGACCTTGCTCCTCCGGGGAACCAAGAACTTCGACGGCACATCTAATGTACAAAAATGTGCAGAAGACAATCACCGACTAAACTGAGAGGTCTAAAGCAATAAGTACGAAATCCGAGATAGGTGAGTAAATTTCCGTAGACTCGTGTTCACCTCCTACGTCACCTGCACCCTCGTCTCCCATTTGCCCCTCTAACCTCTCTTTGTCCTTCAGTAAGCACCGACGGAACGTTTGTCTAAGGGTCCTCAACCTCAGGTACCCACGGATCCCGGCGTACGGGGAGCTCACCCACACCTCTTTCGCCTTGTGACCGACCGTACTTTCACTTTCAGCGAGTCGACACAGGCTGAGAAACGTTGGGGTACCTGGTGTGTCAGACACCTTAAGAGGTCCGGTCTTATGACCTCACCCATCGGCAAGGGGAGAGGTCTCCTAGAAGGGTTGGGTCCGTAACTTGGTCCCAGAGGACGTAACGTCCACCTAAGAAATGGTTGACTCGATAACCCATATAAAGAGGTATTTAACGGTCGATCTCCTTGTGGGGGAAGGGGTTGAGACGTTCGACGTGAACCTACCACATAAACTCTCGTTTACTAAGGAGGGTCCTCTGGTGCTCATAGACTCTAGGAACCCCCGTCCTCCACCGTAGATGTCGAAAGAGAGAGAGAGAGAAAAAAAAAAAAGGACAAAAAAAAAAAAAAAAAAAAAAAATTGTCTTTTTGGTGAAACTTCTACTCATCCCGACCCATAACCACACCGGGTACACGGACTTGGGAACCTACCTCGTGTTCCGAGGGGTCGTGAAAAACAAGAAAAGGAGTAAACGGTACGACCCCCTGTCGTAGAGCGGAGACCTGTGGTGACACCCGAAAGGTTACTGTCTTACCTCTCAACTGTCACTGGAGGACCGAGTCGATCAGGGTTGAGTTGTCTCCTCCTCACTACTGACCCTCGTAGTCCCTGAGATTCCTGTCCCTGTCTGAGATCGGTAGACACGAGGTGGTGAGGGAGATAGACTATGGAGGGAGAGATCCCAGAACCCGTCGGGCACTGGGTCGACCTCAATCTTAAACTCGGAGAACTAAGATCGACTCACGAAAAGAGGTGAGGGGGCGGGAGGGTCACGAGACACGAAAGAGACGTCGAACGTTCGGTCCCGTATTGGGTGGGTGTCCGTCCTTTTACTTTGTCCTAGAATTTCTCACGTCCCGTGCGAAGGTGGGGTCTTTCTGCGAGGGGGACCGTCCATCGACTACGAACTGGAAGGTGGTAATCTCTAAGTAAGGAAACAGTGAACCTTCACTCCGACCGGGTATTGAGACCTTTCCGGTGGGCACCGACTATCGATTGTTGTACGAACCCGACAAGGATGTCCTGTCAACCGTAGACTACCACCACCACCACCTCCTCTTCGGTCCTGTCTCTCTAGGCTTTGAGCGATTCGTCCTCCTGCCGAAGGGTCCACCACGATCACCATTTCTTGGACGGACGGTTACGCCCTCTGTCTTCTCTGCGTCCAAGTCAGGGACCCAGCCCTTCTAGGGGACCTCCTCCCGTACCGTGGGGTGAGGTCATAAGAACGGACCTCTTAGGGTGCCTGTCTCCTCGACACCG
Source organism: Capra ibex (assembly GCA_006410555.1). Classification (NCBI taxonomy): domain Eukaryota; kingdom Metazoa; phylum Chordata; class Mammalia; order Artiodactyla; family Bovidae; genus Capra; species Capra ibex. Next base: position 86,655,630 of record SJYO01018757.1, on the reverse strand, counting down.
TCGGATGTCAGGTCCCCCAACGTGTCTCAGCCTGCACTGACTCGTTCGTGCTTCTACGTCTTCCTGGTGCTCGACCCCCACAGCACTTCAGCCCAGGAGGAACAACGTCTGCAAGCAATGTCCGATGGTGGGTAGACGGGTCGTGTATGTTGTCCTGTGCTGGTCTCGAAGCGACGTACCTGACTCGGCGCACCACGAAACCAGGGACCGACTCCCTTGTCTTCCCGAACTCGACAACAAAACACTGACCCTCCGTCTCCTCCCCGGGGTCCCCTACCACACGAACGATGGGACTGTGTCCCGAAGCACAAGAACGTCTGTGTCTCACCCTCCCAAGACCGGTCTTTGTCTTTCCCGGCCAAGGGGTCCTCCGAGTGAGTTTTGTACTCCTCCCCGGACCCTCGCGCAGTCCAAAACGAGGGTCGAAGACGTGTCGTAGGTCTTGACGGTCCACCCGCCCCTCTGCTATCGGGACGTGTCGGTAGTCGGAGGAAGGTTCCCTCTACCAGCTGCACCCGTGTCCGTTCCGAGGACCTTCGTTCAAGTTCCAATGACCTGTAACTGCTTCCCCTCGTCTCTGTTTCTTCCTCTGAAACACATTCACGGATTCCCCACCAGGACGTCCCAGAGGACCTTTGAGTATCCTCCCCGAAACCACCCCCTCCCCCAATACTCCCTAGGAGACAGTGTACTGTAAAATTTTTCGTCTTGAGACCCGACAACAATGAACCAACCCTGTTTCGTACCTCAACCGGACCAATATTGACCTCAAAGAGATATGGTAGACTTGGGACGGACTCTACGACGAACTTTTTGTCGGAGACTAGGATCCTGGACCCTATCTCTGGCGCCGGGACGAACCTGTTTCACGGTCTCGAGTACCCACATCGGAGGAGAAGGGGAGATACAGATCCGGTACTAAGATGTCCTGACCTTAAACAGGGTTTGAGTCAGACCTTTTCCCGTCTCAAAAGTCCCTGGAGTAATAGGTTGGACCTCTTCCTTCCCCCTTTGGATTGGGTGGAACAGAATAAATAATTGAACTCCCATTTTACTCCGACTTCCTCCTTCTGTTCAACACGAGTCTCCGAGACCCGACCTTTGGTACTGGACTTACGTGGAGGACCCCGGATCTAATACCCGGTCGCCCCTTGCCCCTGTCTGTCTAAACAAATCTTTCTCTTCCGGTAGAGACGTCCGACCTCTCTTCCGTCTCGCCTATTCGTCTCAGCAAGACGACGGTAGCGGGGACGCGGGCGAGAGAGGAAGGACGGACGCTAACTGGGGTACGACCAAGTCCTGCTTAAGTAATTCAGGGGTCCGACACGTCCCCGTCTAGGTCGGGGAACGTATTCGGCTCAAAAGGTCTTCAATTTTCCCGTTCCAGGAGGTCCGGACGTTTATACCATACGATGGGTCCCACTGTGGTGAGTCTCGTCCATGATTCGTCTACACTGTCTTCCTCGACCTCGTCCTTATGCCGAACTATCTACGGTAAATCTACCTCACCGGGACAGAGTTCGGTAACGGGTCAACTGCCTACGACGTCGGAGCCCCCCTACCCCACACGAGAAGGGGGCCTCTCAGTTTGTCTTGACCTCTACTTCAAAACCGTCTCACTTCAACCAGTGTAGGCCGGCGTGTGGCAACGTGGGAAAATGACTCGAGACGTCCCTCGGACCGAGACCCAGTCCATACAACGTTGTTGCGCCGGACGGAGAAAACTAAAAAATTAACTTCATATCAACTAAATGTTACAACACAATTAAAGACGACACGTCGTGTCACTGAGTATATATATATAAAAAAAGATAAAAAGATAAGAAATGTAATATAAAATAAGAAATATAAAAACAAGAAAAGGTAATACCAAATAGTATAACTTATATCAGGGGACACGATATGTCATCCTGGAACAACGAATAGGTGGGAGTTGTATTATCGAACGTAGACGATTGGGGTTGGAGGTCGAGGTAGGGAGGGGGTCAACAGGGGCAGCCGTTGGTGTCCAGACAAAAGAGAGACAGACACTAAGACAAAACCAAAGTATCCATACAAGTAACACAGTATAAAATCTAAGGTGTACATTGAAGTGTTTCATACTGTTAGAGCTCCAGGTAGGAGCAACGACGTCCACCGTAATAAAGTAAGAAAAAATGCCGACTCATCATAGGGTGACACAAAGACAGGGTGTAGAAGAAATGGGTAAGGAGACAGTTACCTGTGAAACAATACAGGTACAGAACCTATAGCACTTGTCACAGTACTTGATCCCGACGTACATAGAAAAACTCAATGTCAAAACAGACCCATATACGGGTCCTCCTCACCCTAACGGCCTAGTATACCTTTGAGACATGTCGAAAAACTCCTTGGAGGTAGACGAGAGGTATCCCCGACATGGTTGAATATAAGGGTGGTTGTCACATCTTCCCAAGGGAAAAGAGGTGTGGAAGAGGTCGTAAATAAACATCTGTAAAATTACCACCGGCAAGATTGGCCATACTCCACGATGGAGTAACATAATTCATCAAAACAAACGTAAAGAGATCATTGATCACTACAACTCGTAGAAAAATACACGGGTAAACCGGGTGGAGAAAAACGTTTATCCCAAGAGTCCCGAGTCTCTTTGTCTCGCTATACGGGTCTCGGTATTGTCTTTCATAGTCTCAGACCTAAATTTTGGTCCAGACAAGAGGAAGACGACCACCTCAACCCCTCTGTCCCGACACAAATCAGGGGGTGATCCTCGTACTGGACTCTTTCGAGACTTTGGAAGGACTCGGTAGGGGAGGGACTACATGCTTTGTCCCCATATTGCGTCCAGTGGAGACCCCAGTCACACCTGAGTCGCGGACCGGACCTCGTCCGTGAACCGGACGTCAGTGACGAGACTCCAGTGGCACGAGGGAGGGAAGGGAGGTCCGGGACCTCTCTCCGGGACTTGGGACGGTCCCGACCAGGTCGGGTTCTCTCCCTTCGGGACGGGAGACCTTCGGTGTCGACGTAAACTTAATTTATCTATGGACCTACCAGGTACTTTGACTTCGGTGAGAAAAGAACAACATACTAAAAATTTGTAGTGGGTTCGAAATGTGTCAAGAAGGGCATCTTATTGGGACCCTCCACACATTACTACTGTTGACTAAAAACAAAAGGACGTCCTCTTAGTCGAGGTCCCCCTTGCGAAGACTACTCTAATTCTGAGACTGACCGGAACGGTCGTGGGGTCGTCCGACGACGGACCTGATAGTGGGTCCCGCCTGTAACTCATAAACCCTGTTCTGTAATTACACTTACATAAAACTTCGGTTCTCAGGACTCTGTACATCTTCAAGATAGACGTACATGGACCTATGTATGCACTCAGCCTCTTCGTTAGCCCCCTAGTAGACGACGAAACTTCCTAAGTATACAGTTTTTTCTAGTGACTCTGGAGTACCCCCACATTGACCGGTGTTGGTACGTCGGACCCGACAGCCCTTCGAGCGACCGAGGAGGTGTCTTGAGACGGGGACCATTCGGAGAGTTTTTACTTCACTACTGATAAATATTACTAACAGACGAGTAACTGAAACTCCGACGATTTCGGTTTCTCCTGACAAATTTTTTTTACCTCACGCTGGAGGATCGGGTCACGACCCCACTGGTGACGTTACTAGTAATCGACGTCCGGAAAACATTTACAGACTGACCGGTCCTGACCCAAAAGGTAAACTAGGGAGACTGTGCAGAGGGAAAAGTCGGAAACAAAACCGGTAGTCTCAACTTAAAACCGGACTCTACACCGGTCAGAACCAACAGTAAACCCACACTGACCTGAGTATTAAGTATAACACGTACTTTCTTGCTTCGTCTTTCCCCTGTGCCCCGAATAGAGTACACTTGGGGGAAAAAAATTTCTTTTTCTTTCCCCGAACTTCTCCCTTTCCCTGAAGAAGTTCGGTGGGTCGGTGACTCGACTGTCTCGACCCTCGCCTCGGGTCTAGACGACTGGGGACGTCCCTGGGAGAAGGGGGCGTGTGTGACAGAGACAGAGTACACCTGTCTGTACCAGAAGATACTCTACGACCCTTCCTTTGGGTGAAAACACTCTTGTGATAAAGGATCCTTAACGGAATCTACGAACCAGATGGAACCGAGTAAAATAAGAGTGTCGCGTACACGGTCTCGCGATAAAGGTACTTCGGTGACTATATCCTTATTCTCCAATTGACTGACCAGACATTCTGGTGTTTCGGGTCTGGGAAAGGGGGTCCGAGACCGGTTTCCAGAGAGAGAGGAAGGAAAGCGAAGAAGGAGGGAGTCGGAAAGTGTCTGAGACTTCGTCCGAGATTACCGGATTGTACCCTCCCAAATTCGCCATATTCCAAAGGAACCCAATGTCCACTCAGTACCCACCTGACGTAGAATAGTCGTTCAGACCTGTGTCGTCTACAAAGTTTCCCTGATTCGTTCTGAATGACCCTTCATTCTCGTACTAAAACGTCCACCACCAAAAGATAGTCCAGGGGACCTGTTCTTCGTTCCCGTAGACCGGAGGTTCGGTCCAAGAGGACCGTGTTGAAAGGTCTTCCTCCCCTTTACTCTGCACGGGGTGTCCGGACTCACGGGGACACGTGTAACGTGGGTTCACTGTCCATTAACTACGGTAAAAAACCAAAAATAATAAAAAGTCTGGTATCTTAGAGAGCCATCGTAGGTTAGGTACGAACCGACGGATCTGGACCTTAGTTGGACCAAAGGAGAGTCCTTTTAACGGGGTACGGAGTCGACCAGAGCACTTGTGAGACGGTCCGACAGCTCGAGAACCACATCCTTACGAAAATTTTGTTCCTGACACAGAAAATAAAGTGCCTAGGAGGGGGAGTTCATGGGTTAGGTCCCGAAAATTAAGTCATTCATTTATAAAAAACATGAATTGTAACCTTATCACCACCCTTTCCTTCCGACCTAAAAGTGGAAGGTTCCCAAGTCCGATGTGGGGTTCCTTAGTTTAAAAACTTTGCTAGACCGTTGTATGTTAATTTTACGACGGTGAAAACTCTTTGATAGGACACATTTACTTTAAGGACAAGTATCCTCACACACATTTTCTGGTAAATAACGTTTTAGCGAATCTCACTGTTCTTTTTAGTCTTACTGAACTTTTAGGTAGTATCCCACGACCAACTGTTTTCGTACCAAATGGCTGTATCGCTCTGTAAAACGTACAAAATTTTTATTATTGAACCTAAATGTACATTATTGGACCTTTCCTCAGAGATTCCATTATTATATGACAAATTTCTCTAGTTCAACGACTCACTACATACAATAAGGTGAAGACATGTTGTGTGACTACCAGGGACTGAATCGTCTCAAAACTAAATACTAAAGTGTTGAATTGGTACCATACTTTCACTACGTACAAGTCGTCCTTGGTATGAGATTTCCAACTTAAAGCTAGAAGAGGACCGGATCACTGTACGTCAGGTTATGTCAGAACACTACGACCCGTCACCGTCACTGGTGTAGAGGACCAGCCGGGACGTTAACACCATTTTGTTGGCTACGTGAATCTTGGTAAGACAGGAGACAAAGAGACGAAAGTCATGTAATGTGCACCCCTCCACCCCACAATGGTTTACCTGAAACACACTCTACTAGAACGAGTCGACATCCGACTACATTCACAAGACTCGTACATATTCCGTCCGTCCCGATTGGACGGACACTACAAGTCCTCCCATTCTCGTAAAAACTGAGTACTATAAAAGGTAGACCCTACCCAAGTAGTCCTCTGTTAGCGATGACATTCAGTCCTCTAGATAAGTATGTAAACGTACTCTTTGTTTCCGTCCTATATGTCTTTGTACGATCATAGTGGTCTCTCCCCATTGTAAAATTCAAAAATTTTTAGATCGTCACAAATATAATTTCTTTTTTTACGAAATCCTTCCCTTCCCTATCTAGTCCCGTCAATTGACCGGGTCTTTCTTTTCTCCACCTTGGTTCGTGTCGAAAAAAACGGTGTAGTCGAATGACATGTGGGGGTTCGTCCTGGTAGGATTTTGAGTTCTACTCGAGAAGTGACCCCGTCCAGTGTCACACAATACAGGGTTCCTCTATAGTCATGAACTACAAAACCCCTCCCTCCGTTCCGACGTTTTGAAGGGTAGGTATTTTCAAAACCTTCGTGTGTCCTTGAAATCATAGAACTATTTCTTACATAGGGGTCGGAATGGACTTACCTCCGATGATACGAAGATCAGGTCCAGGATTTCGGAGGTCCCAGAGGAGAGATATAGTCACCAATCAAGAACGTCCCGGAGGGACTATTATTCGGTGACCAATATCGACATAACTTGGATATTCTGGGTTAGGTATACTGGAGACTATCATGGAGACTTAGGTATTGGTAGAGGAGGACTCTCCAGTAGTCCCATCCCGACACAGAAAAGTAGAAGACCAGGTCTTGTGGGTCGTGTCACGAACCGAATTGTATAGACGATTTCCCGATTACCTTCTTTTGCACACGACTCAAGACCGTGGTCTATTTACCTTAACTGAAGATCGACCGAAACCCCCTGGGTCTTCTCTAAAAGGTCTTCTTCCACTTGGAATTACTGAATTCTCCTTTCCTTACCTCACAGGTCGAAGGTGGTTCCTCTTCTTCGACTAAAAACAACACTGTCGCAAAATCTTTCTGATTTTATCATAGAGATTCCCGAGGTGATGGCATAAGGAGAAGACGGAGGAGGTCTCTTCAAACCCAAGGTAACGTCCGGTGACTCTTTTACATACCTACAGAAAGCTCAGGGAGAGTGGAACCCTCCCGAGGGGACTCTCGAGTCAACCATTTCTTAGACGGACGTTACGTCCTCTGGGACCAAGTCAAGGACCCAGTCCTTCTAGGTGACCTTTTCTCTATCCGATAGGTGAGGTCATAAGAACCCGAAGGGAACACCGAGTCGACCATTTCTTAGTCGGACGTCACACCCTCTGGACCCAAGTTAGGGATCCAACCCTTCTAGGAGACCTCTTCCCTTTCCGATAGGTGTGACCATAAGACCGGACGTCTTAAGGTACCTGACATATTTCAACCTGTACCGACTCACTGAAAGTGAAAGTGAAAAGTGGAACCCTCTTTCCATCCATTGTTATCGGACCCCAAATCGAAGAATCCCCGAATTTTGTGGTTCCTCATTCGAGACTTCTTGATGGTTCTTTTGTGGAGGGTTTATTTCAATCTTATTTATCAGTTCAGTTTGTCCTAGTATAGGTCGTCTTCTGATGTTACTTAGTTAAATTAGTCTGTAATAGTCTCGTTTCTTCTTTATTGTAAGACGAAAAATACCGTTCCCTTTTCTTTCCCTTCTTTGAGTTTAATGAAACGTCCGTAACCACCGTGAGAAGTTCAACAAAACCCCTTGTATCAAATTCTTTATTAAGCCGAACCTAACCCCTCTTAATCCTGACACCTCCGAAGCACGTCCTCTTAAGAGGTCCACTCCCCGACAGACTTCCGTGTCGGTCCATCGACCGACGACGTCGGAACCGAACCGAGGGTGGAGGGTCTTCTGTGATTCTTGTGACGACCCAAACGACGACCCTCCACTACCTATCGCTAACACCGGACTAAGAACTCCGTGGTACCTAAGTGACGTCGCACAGAGCCGGTATACACTCGGGACCGGTGCACACTCGAGGGTACTCCTCCACCTCAGCCCCCCCCCCCCCCAACACCCCTCGGTGCACTATACAGAATATGTAGGGGATAATAACGTCGTTGGTGTAAACTTGTTCGACCGTAGACCCAAAGGGATTTGTCATACACACGTCCGGTCTCTTTGACGTGGGACTCGGGTCGACGACCTAAAACCCTCCGTCGTCTCTTTCCCAACCGACCGAAGACTTCTTATAGATGATGTGCGTCAGAAGTAGAAGGCCCCCACCCCGAACCTCCTCTGCTACTACCCCACCTACCTTGTAGTCTCCGTAACGAGTCGGTAGGTCTCAAACGTCGAGACGATGATGTAGATACGGTTTATTACTGAGGTTGACTTGGGAAGATCACTGTCCGCTGAACCCAAAAGACACCGTAGAGTCTTTCTTCCTAACACCAACAAGTCAACGATTCAGTACAGACAGAGAAATACTGGGATGCCTGACGTCGTACGGTCCGCAAGGACAGGGGGTGATAGAGGACCTCTATATTGGTGGGGTTGGGCAGATAGACCCCACCGGGACGAACCGGATCGAGTATCGAAGTAACTCTATACGTTCGGGGAAACGGTGCTGTTCCGTCACTAGGTACTTCCCCAATCTGTCCTATTGAACAGGTTAATGTCGTATCAGGAAGGGTTCCCAGAGTGTTTTTGGAGACGTATGAGTCGGTTGGGGGTCGTGTCGAAATGAGAGAGTTCCTGGAGACAATCCCTACCTGGAAACCTATTACACTCCGAAGAATGTCAAAACCTACCCAGAAGAGACACTGAATCCCTAAAAAGGAGTTTACCCAGAAAAGCAGAGATTTATCGGTTGACAGGAGTTGGTACTGATGGACAATCTGAGTAGGCCGCCGAATTTTTCTAGGTCCATGATCAAAGCAAGAGTGATTCAGAATCAAAGACCCCCATCTTGGTCTCGTACCACAAAGATTTTGAGACCTACTAACAGTCGTTCCAACCCTGGGTGAGGGGACAGGGACCTTGGGGTCCACTGGAGACCTTCTAGTACGACCGGGTGAGGTGGCACACCCGTCAAGAGACACAAAAACACAGTAGACAATCCTACACCTCTGTCACTGTCCAATAGTCGAAGTGTCTCAACAACTTTCTCGAAGTACTCCTGTGTAATGCAGACCCTCTCAGAGGTCGTGCACTCTTCCCGAACTAACTCAGTCTGAGTCTCGTGGGGTCGAGTCCCGGAACTTTTACACTCACGTCACAGGCACATGATGGTACTCGGTCCGTACAAGATTCGTAAAATGAACATGATAAGTTAGGTAAAACAACGTGACTTCTGGACCACATTCTTTTTACTGTCGTTTCAATCAGAAACCCTAAAGAAATGGTCCATCCTGAATCACATGTCTGGTGTGTAAATTGAGTGTGGGACCTCTCGAGGGGACCTGGGGACCAGTATCCGGGAGAACGGAGGGTGGTCCCAGGAAAGGTTTCTTTCGAGAAGATGCTTTCAAGACGTATAAAGGTTTGTAGGTTCCACTAGTTCCCGAAGAGTCAACCGAGTCACCGTTTCTTAGGCGTCCTCTACGCCCAAACTAGGGACCCAACTCTTCTAGGAGACCTTCTCCTTTACCGTTGGGTAAGTCGTAAGAACGGACCCTTTGGGGTTCCTGTCTCCTAGGAAATCCCGATGCCAGCAACCTCAACGTTTCTCAGTCTATGTTGAATCGGTGACTTGTGTACATGTGCGTAGGTTCCACTAATCTGGAGGAGGCACCAGTAAGGTCACAGAAACGGATAACGATTTCGGGTCACGGGTGAGTACTCGATCCATACTTTCACGACGGGTCATTCAAGAACTACCTTACTGATGTAATTAGGACGTTTGCTCATACGGCTGTATGAACACGTTTTCTATGCCTCTTTCTGGCTTTAGGAACACTTGTCACCCCTACCACTCGTTTTACCATGGTGTTTTACGGATGACACACGACCCGTGAAATTTATGTAATACTGAAAGGTGTTGAGGTCCTCTACTCAGAAGTCCAGTAGAAAACGACACATCGTTAAACGGGGGTTTAAATCAGAAGATTTCGTCACTAATTACTCCACCCTCGCATCTTCCCCGGTGACGAGAGACGAGGTTTCACCGAGTCGTCTCCTGTCCTCGTAGGTGAAAGTCTGTCGGGTCACACCAGGGGTTGGTGAGACCTCGGTGGGACCCCGGAACCTTTGACTCCATGGTGGGGTCCGACCGAGTCCCAACCTACACAACCTGATCCTGTCAGAAACGGTACTCTTATGTCGAGAGGGTAGAGTCGGAGAGACGAGGGGTAAGACTCCCCTCGGCACGGACCCCTCTTCGGTTCGCTCTCTAAAGTTGTCTCTTGCCTCCTTTGTGTGGGTGACTCCAAGAGTATCGTTGTATTAGTGCGTGTCCGTCGTCGGATAAAACCACCCTCGAACAGACTTGGAGGGAGGGGCGGGCGGGGCCAATCAGTGTCTTACCTACGGGACGTGTCCGACGTCGTCACACCCCACCGTACCCCACCCCACTCCCCTCTTACGACCTGACCTTCGGTTCCCGACCCCTCGAGTAGAGTCTACGAGGCAGTCGGTTGACTGCCTAGTGTCCCAGGAACGGACTTTTTTTACTGTCCTATCCTGACTTCTTCACCCTTCTAGGAAGGACCAAAGGCAACTAGAATGTTCACGACTCGGAGAGGGTCGCCTAGTATACAGAGCTCTAGAAAACAGAGACTCTTTCTACGAATCTCTTTTGTCCCAAGGTCTCCCATTTCCAGTAAGAAATTTAAGTCGAAAATGGGGTGGGGGGTTGGGTGTTGGAAGTCGTGTAACCGTCCTACACTTTTCCCTCCTCTTATGGTTTCTAAGACCAGTGAGTAGGTCCAGACACCCGACTCTTTCCTGTCCCAATTCCTCCAATTCCAGTAAGCAAATTTAAATGAGGAAGGAGTTGATTTGTGTGTGTGTATTAGTGACCCTTGAGTTTGCAGAACGAGTGAGAGGTAGGGGAGGGAGGACGTGAATGACGGTCCGTAGGAGAAAGGGGCGTCCTGGTCCACTACCTTTGGAGAAGCCAAAGACCGGGTAAAGAAGTTACCTACGACCCCAATCAATTCCTGTCAGTCCGAGTACAGAGGACCGACAGTTTCCACTACAATTTTTTGTTGGTCCCGTACGTACGTCCTGACGAGAGGGACCCAGTCGTACGCCCACTTCACGTCTCGTGGTCCTCCTGGTTCCTCGGGGAAAACCCAGGGACGGAAACTGAGCACTTCACTTTCGAAATTTTCACGTCGACAGAAACTTCCTCAGTCTGGGTTCAACAGGACAACATTACCCTCTGTGTCTTACGGGGGTGGGGGGAGGGGGTCGGGCCGATACAAAGGGTGGTCGGACTGTCTACCGGTGATTCTCTTTTTCTTCGAGAGTTTCACTTCTGTCCTCACGTAACATATTTTTAAGTGTGGGGGACGATGGCGGGTTTGAGGGAATTTTTTCCTGGTTCTCTTAGGATTACCCATGCACTGTAGGAGGAAGAGAGGGTATTTTCCCTGAAGTTTTAGACCACTACGACCCCCTCCCCACTCCTCCCTCTTCTCTCTACACACCCGTCCCCTGACGGTCCCTTCTGACCCCAACCCCCTTCCCCTCCAGCGGACGTCCAGTGGGTGAACTGAAGGAGGGTGAGAGAAAAGGTTCGGTGAAGACCGACTTGGAAGCGGGGTGGAAGGGTCGCTACGACCCCCGGGGTTCGGGATCCTCTCCGTCTCACCCTCTTTTTTTCCTACCACTACGGTGTGAACCGGGATCTCAACTTCCTCAATTCCTGGGAGGGAGTAGGTCTGCCGGTGGGAAAACGAGGGGTTTGGGGTTTGCGGTTCCTTCGTAGGTCCTTAACCGTCGCCTCGTCCTCTCCCCCACCCTACCCCACCCCACCCCCCCTCCACTGGCACCGGGTCGGAACGGGTCGCGGCCAGGACCCCCCGCCCCTCCTGCGTGTGGCCCCGACTCCTGGACGGTCGCGGGTCGAGACCGCGCGGACGGAAGAGGCTCGGAGCTCGCGCCGGGTCGGCGCAGGCGCGTCGGGAGCGAGGGGAGGTGGGGTGGGGCGACGTTCAACAGATGCCGAAGCCCGTCGCCTCCGCCGGGTCTCTGGGGGCCTCGGGCCGGCTCCCCCGCCGGGGCCCCGCGCCCTCGGGAGCCAGACGCGGGTCGGTGGCGGGCGGGCCGGGTCGGAGGAGGGGCGGGGGTGAGTGGCCGAGTCGGGGGCCTCCCTTCGCGTCCCTCGCACACCGAAGCGGGCGGCTAGCCGTCTTCAACTCTCCTCAACGGCCGACGGAGCCGGCCGGCCTGAAACGCTCGTCTCGTCGGCCGCTCCGCGGCGGCGGCGGCGGCGCCTCGGAAGCCCCCGACGGAGGGCGGACGGCCCGGGCGTCGCGCCGGCCTCTCCCCGCCCCTCTCCCAGCGCCCGCGGACTCGGCGAGCCTAGACACGCTTCCTGACCTGAGGCTCCTCTTATTTTGTTTCACCTGAGCCGTCCCTTCTGGGATGGCGGCAACTACCATGGCCGGCTGCGAGGCCGTCTCCCCGACCCAACCCGAAAAAAAAAAAAAAAAAGGGAGGGTAAGAGAGAGAAAGAGAGAGAGAAAATTTCGCTGTGGGCGAGAGAGAAAGAGGGTAGTGCCACGGTGGTTTGGGAGCGACCGAGAATACCCGTACTTTGTAAGGAGGGCGACGAACGAGGATTCCTCCTTCTACCGCCTCTTGCGCAGGCTCTCGTGGCTCCATTCCTCCGGTCTCCGGCCGGGCCGGTGGGCCGCCGGCGGCCCGATGGGGCGCCGGCGAGCCTGGGGTCGCGCGCGGCGCGGCGAGGGCCACGGTTTGAAAGAGTCGAGGTAGGGCGAACGAGGTCGGCCGGCGAACGCGCAGAGACACACACGCACCACACACACACACGACCCACCCCCTTTCTGCCACGGACAGAGTCCTGGGGAGGGCGAACTTTTTACGTTTTCTCAGCGAGAATGGGGTCGAAGGAGGGGAAGGTGGGCGACAAGCGAGCGCGGGCGACGCGGGGGGGGGGGAGGGTCGGGGCTCAGGGTTCGGGACCCGCCGGCGCGAGGGGACGGGAGAGGAGACCCGAGGCAATCCCGAGGTCTCACCGCCTGACACGGCTCGGACCTACCCGCTGGGTCCCCGGTCCAGCAAAGGGACGTCCCGGACCTGGCAAGGAGGCCCGGCAGTGGGAAGTTCGAGCGCGAGAGCCAGGGGCGGCGTGGCGCCTCTCGAAGCCCGGAGCCCCCACGGCTCGGCGCGGCCCCACCCCGTCCCCGTGGCGGCTGTCTGGGACCGCGGGTCTGGCCCCGTCCCCTCTCCAGGCGTTGGGCCCTGGATGCTCGGCGGAGCTCCCACGATTGGGCCCCTCCCTCGAGCCCGGCGCCGGTGGAAGTCCTGGCCCCTGTCGCGGGCGCTGACGGCGTTGGCTCGGGCGCGCGCGACACCCCCGACGCGCGGCGCGGCGTCGTCGAACCTCCTCCTCCATCACCCTCGAGGCGTTTAACGCGAGGCCGGGGGGCGGAGGCCGTCGAGCCGTCGACGGGAAAGAGCTGAGAGCTCAACCGAGCCTCGACGGTTCTCGGGTCGCAGGGCTCTGGCTGGTCTCCGACCCAAAGGACAGGAGCGAGACTGAGACGACTGTACTGGGGCCGAGTCGGGCATCCGAGGCCCGTGGACATCAGTGCGTCCCCTAGGCGCACCCGTCGGGGGAATGGAAGGACCTCCTTGCCACGCGGCCCCGCCCCCGCCTCACCACACACACACACACACACACACACACACACTTCTAGTAGGGAATGAGCCACCGTCCTTTTTCTGTCTCTTGTTTGAGGGCCTGAGATAATTATCGGACCACAGACCACCCCGACGGCACGGAAAGTGTCTACCAACGGGTATACGTCGCACCCCGCCCCTGCCTCCACACCGCGCGCCCCTAACAGGGAGGCAGGCACCCTACGGGTTTCGCCGTCTCTGGGAAGGGTTGGCAGAAGGGAGGCCCAGACTTGACGTCGATTGGGAGACGGGGTGGCCCCTCCGTCGTTTCGAAAAATTTTAGGGGCAAGAGGCTCCTTGATCTTCGTCGTGTGTAGGACAGCTAAAGCTTTGTTTTTTACGAGACCCTCTCTCGTCGCCCCGCAGGTCCTCGATGACACAGAGGAACTCAATCCCGTTTCGGTCGCGCACGCCCCGGGGAGGGCCAGGGGGTGGCCGCTCTCCCGTAAATCCTTCGACACATCGCGCTCCGTCTCTCGTGCAGACATGCCTTGGGGGAGCGGGAGGAGCGACGCTAGCGGGTGGGCGTCTTCACCAAAGATTTTTATCGAGGCTCAGTTCCGGTGTGAAGACATTAGGCAACCGGGTCGCCGTGCATCGTCAGGGACGTCGGTACACCGACCTCGCGCCTGTCGTTTCTTGTCGAAGGGGGCCGGGTGGCGGTTTTTTTTTTTTTTTTCAAAAGTGCCCAGAGACCGGGGGTGTGACGTGAGAAGAACAACGGGCGCCCCACGCCCGCTTCTGGGGACCGGTCGCAGGCGTCACTCGAACAACACCACTCGAGCAACACCACTCGAGGTGTGGAGGCGGTTCCAAGTTCCGCAGGCCTCGTCCGTCTCGCGGCGCACACGCGCGCGGTCCGATAAAAATGAACGAAGGGGGCGTCGAGGTTGCGAGGGGGAAGAGCCGCCAACGTGTACGGTCGAGACGAGTTCCGTAGTTACTTTTGTCGTCATCTCCGCCGGCTCGAGGACTCTCCCCCTTTTTTTTTTGTTGGGTGCAGCGTGCGGACCGTGTGTCCCCCTCCCCGCCTAGGTCGACCCCGAGGGCCCCGCCCCTTACTCAGACCCCAAGTCAAGGAGCGTCGAAGGGGCTCTTTCCCTCCTTTAGTCTGAACTCGGTTGCACGGGACCACCTCCGTAGGTCCGTCGCACTGTTAGCGAACCAAAAGAAGGTCATTGACGGACAAAAACCTTACTCGGTCCTGATCTCGTCATGAAGGTTTTCACCCCACGACACCCAAACAGACGTAAATACCACTCTCTCTTCGTTCCTACGGAGTCCCACATACACACACATAGATACCACCATCGAGAGGAACAAGAGTTAAGTCGTATAGAAATAGTTTATGACTAAGACACGGTCCTTATTAATCCAAGATCTCTAGGTTTCTATTTCTGTGATCCGACGAGGGAGTTCCTTAAGTGTCAAACCACCTGTCTTCACGGCCGACTAGGTCTAGTAAGCCATCGTGGAAAAGGGCTGAAAACAACCACACCAAACGTTCGTGAAATAGAGTGAAATAGGAGTGGTATTAGGACACTCTATTCTCTTCCAATCTTAAGTAACGTATCGGGGTAAAATGTCTACTCCCACAACTCCGTCTCTCCAGGTCGTTCAAGATTTACAATGGACTGACCGATCCTGTCGGAGCCTCGTGTCTGACGGGGGTGAAGACTGAGTGACGGGAAACGGGATATGACGAAGGAACTAAGAAAGAAGAGGACGTGGTACGTCGTATACCTAGAATCAAGGGGTTGGTCCCTAACTTGGACGTGGGCGGGGCGCCGGGGGGGTGGGGACGTCACCTTCCCGTCTCAGAATTGGTGACCTGGTGGTCCCTTCAGGGATGTACCGATGAAGATTTTGCGGTACACACCTACCCTCGTCCGTCCTCCTACTCCTCTCTCCTACAAACCCTTCCTTCTCTACGACACAACCCTGTCCGTTCCTCTTGTCCCTCGTTCACTAGTGAGTGTTTCATTTCCATCCCTCTCTATAAGATTAGCGATACGTCCTTCCTGTCGTCCCTTATTTTGATAGACACTCGTTTCGGAGGGAACTGGCCTGTCCAAACCTCGACCCCCTCCCGTAGGACCCACGTCGAACGCCCCGCCCCCCGCCCCCCGCCCCCCCCCCTAGCGGTTACAACAACGGTGAAAGAGGTCGAGGGAGGGAGTCCACGCGAAGAGGAGGAGTCGACTCCCGTAGTTGGGGGTGCGGAGGGGGGGACCGTGGGAGAAGAGGGAGAGGAGACGAGGTGTGCACGGAAGTCTTGGAGGATCACCCAGGTAGTCTCAGAGAAAAAGTCGGGCGGTGCGAACACTCCGACGGTGGGAGTGAGTCCCTCGTCCGCGAAAGGGCAACGGGAGAAGAGAACAGATCGAAGCAGTAGTGACGAGTGACCCGAAAGTCTTCGTGTCTAGACGAGTTCTCGTCTGCAACGACAGTTTTGAATGGTGCAACGGGACAAGGGAAATCCTGTGTCTTATTTTGAACTACAGGAATTGGGAAGGCATAGACGGGGTACGTCAAGAGACGTTTGTGACTGAAGTACGGACTTACGGAAACGTGTGGGACTAAGGAGATGGACCCGACGAGAAAGGGGGAGAAAGAGAGACCCCCCACCCCTCCCCTTAGAAGGAGTTGGACGTCCTGAGTTATGTTTCCAGTGAAGGAGATTCGTCGGAAGGTAAATTTATCGAGAAGGTACATAGGAGGTAGGGATACCTCTACCTCACAAGGAGAGGAAGACACGAGGACTGTGGATAGAGAGTGAAAGGGACAATGTTCTATTAACGTAAAAATATATAGACAAAGAGGCCAACCTATTTCTTGAAAGCTCCATCCCCCCTCGTCCAGATGGGACAAGACTGTGGCCCGGACTACGTCTCATTTAATTTTAGCAACTGTTTATAACGGACTAAGTATCCTAATACTTGTTTAAGCGCTCGGAAGACCCAGAATTAGTGAAGGACGTTTGACCCGGAGGATAGAGAGTGAAAACACGAATCCAAGAACACCTGGACCTTTTGTGTTTTACTCTCCTCTAAGACCCTTAAGCCACGACGTTTCGAGGTTCGGGCCCATGTAAAACCAATGGGTACAAGGATGAATTATCAACCATTACTGTAAGAAGGATACCCCACAAGCAGACTTATCGTTTATTTGCCTAATTAGTGTTACGAGTTAATCCTCGACACCCACTACCTCCCGAAGTCTCGACGACGAACGAAATGCCCGCGAGTCACTCTCGGACTACGAAATAAATACCACGGCTGAAGGGACTGACCCCAAAGTCGTGGAGTTTCCCTTCGGAGGTAACTACACTTGTGTCAAAATCGTTTCCTCAGTAAAACCTCTGACCGAAAACTTACAGTAGAACTGAATGACCGGGTTCCTCTCTCTCTTATAAATACCCAACCCTTTTGATGTTATCCTATAACCCCAACCCCGCGGTTACCCGCGACGACGACACTCAATGTCCCTCTGACCCCGACTTAAGACTGCACCACGAACAACCACCAAAACCGACTACCTAGGGAGAAGAGTCCCAAAGAGTGAATCCACACACCAGGATATTATGTTTTCACTCTCTCCTGCTCCTCCTCCTTCCCCTGTTCTCAACCGTTCTGGGTCCGGGTGAAGAGGCCCCAGGCGTAGTACAGAGAAAGATTGTTCGCACCCCGAGACCTCGGTCTGGCGGACCGAAAATGAGACTTGAGTCATCTACACAACAATACTACCTGTTCCGTGGGGATTGGAGAGACCCGGAGTATTTCGACAACGCTACTAATTTACTTAATTAAGCACGTTTCCCAAATCTCGGAACACTCGAGGTCTCCGGAAGAGTTAGTGGTAGTTCGGTAGTCGAAAATCCTCGGAGCGACCCCTTCACGGTTGTCCTACCTGAGTGGGACGGGAACAAAGAGGTCGACTTTACCAGGGGTTTTGGTACCAGACGTGCGTAAAGAAGAGGGAGTCGTTTGTGCCTAAAGGCAGGACTTGACTCACGTCCTCTTAATTCTTCTATGGGTGCAAACAAAACAAAACAAAAGGAGGACCTTTTAAACCGAGAACCCTCTCAGGAGGTAACCGAAAACCGACAGTCTCTCCCACTTTGGCGTGAGGACAGAGACTAAGCCTCACCAAAATTAAAGGAGACACGATTGACGCTACACTTCACTAATAGTGTAAGGTCGCACCTTGTACGTTTTTTAGACATTTTTGTCGTAAACGTGGAACCGAAGAGGACACGGTCGTCCCCTTCCTGCCCGGCGCACCGCTGTACACTCGACGGTTCCATTGACTTGCGCCTGCCACCACCACACACTGCCCGTCCGTAACGACCGTCAGTACGGGCCCGAACCGGTCTCCTCTCCTTCGAGCCCGTCGTCCCTGGTAGGGCTCGGGTGAAGGACGTGGGTGCTGCGTCAACCAGGGGACCAACAATCAATGTCTCGAAGTCTCTTCCGTCGAAGTGGTTTAAGGAGCACGTAAAAGTCAGTCCTTCAAGCATCCAGACTCGAGGTGGAGAAGTAACGGTACCCTCAGTGAAACCAAACAAGACAAGATTTTTCTCTAATTTCTGACGGACCAACGAAAACGTAAACCCTGACGTGCTCCCCACAGTGGGAGAGATGATTTGAGACAAGACTCACTACGGTTGGGGAAGGAGACTTTAAGACCTGATCGGTCCTCTCCACCCGAACTCTTCTATATGGGGAGATCCCCATGGGTCTGCCAACCTACAAAGTGTGTGGTTTTCCGAAAAGATAAAACAATAATCTTCAGCGAGTTCGTAGGGTTGAAAGGGGTCGAGACATTGCCTACTGGGTATTCATTGCTAAAAAAAATTTTGAGTAAAAATAAGAACTGACGTGACCCAGAAACAACGAGGTGCTCCCGAAAGAGACCAACGTCCCCCTCTCCCGATGAGAAACGTCACACACCCGAAGAGTAACGTCACCGTCTACACCCGCACCCGAGGTCTCGCACGTCCGAAGTCATCGACACCGAGGACCCGAGACCTCTCGTCCGAGTCATCAACATCTCGTCCCCGAATCACCGGGGCGTCGTATACCTTAAAAGAGCCTGGTCCCTAACTTGGGTACAGCCGATACAACCGTCCACCTAAGAATTGGTGACCAGACGGTCTCTTCAGACATTCCTAGAGAAAAATTTTACATTAAAATACGTTCGGTTATCGAGTTACATATGTAAAAGTATTTCAGCATCTGAGAATCTCGGCCTACCCTTGAAATTCAATAAATTCTCCGTCCTTTTAAAAAGGTTGTGGTCTCAAGAAGTTACAACCACAATTATGGTACAAAGGAGGATTCAGTTACGGTAAAGATGGAAGAAATCTGAGATTAACTAACGAAAACTATAAACCGTGATTAAAAGACCACATACGACTATGTCTTATGATTTTTGATCAACAATGGGATATGTTCTAGATCCTTAACACGTATTGTTCTATAGAGAGGGAAAGTATGCTGCGAAATTTACGAAACCGTAGATAGCAGAGCACATTCTCTACGGCAGGATATAACGTATGTATCCGAGGTAGGACATGTAGTATGTGTTGTGTCGCTCAATGAAGGACAAGAGTACCCTGTCTACTTCTTTGGTTTCGTGTCTTTCAACCACACCGAGTGGGTTCTACGGTGTCTCTCACTCACTACCTTGGGTTCGAGACCAAAAGATCGGTGACTCTGGACACCGAAGAGGTGAGATACCCCGACACTACCGTCGTCCTCCCGGTCTCGTCTATGAGTTTTACTTATGCTTCTCTTTCTCTCGTCTTTAATTGACCTCTTTGATGTTTACCACCTAACCCTTCTTCAGTTTCTGTTCTGTGGTCGGGACCGAAAGGAGAGGACGAAAGTAGTGACGACACGGGGTCCCACCGCCCCTGGATACCGGTCCTGTCAGGAACAAGGTGATACGGGGACTCGGGGTTTAGGAGTAGTCACCCGGTCCTTTTTGAGAACTCATTGTTTCATATGTAAAAACTTTCAACCTGGGTTCCGGTAACAGACTAGTAGCAATTTAGACTTGCAAGTAGGTCGAAGAAAGAACCCTACTTCACTTATCGTCTCTGAAGTCCTGTCCTTGAAACGCAAAATTAAATAGAAACATCAAAATAAAGTAACAAGCCCGACAACGTTGTTTTGTGGTGTTTGACCACCGAAGTCGTTGTCCTTAAACAACAGAAGGTCGAGGTCTCCGTCTACAAGACTTTAGGTCCGCAGCCGTCACCCCCGACGGACGGCCTCTAAGAATCCCCTAACACAAACGACTGAACAAGAAGTGAAGACCACCGACAGTCGACACGACACCAAGTATCCACGTGGTCATGGAGAGACGTAGGTAGAGGTAGACGGGGGGTGAGGGGGGGCACACGTAACCGCTCTAGAACAAATGTCTGCTCCAGTCTAAGTGTCCAGTGTCCCCAACGACAAAGTAGCGATTTAGCACAGGGTGAGAGACACTGGACACCTGACATCGGGGTGGTCCGAGGAGACAGGTACCCTAAAGGGTGACCTCACCCGACAGTAAAGGAAGAGGACGCCTAACAGGTAGAAGGACTGGGTCCCTAGTTTGGGCTCAGAGGACGTGCGGAGAAATGGCGACTCGGTGGACCCTTCGGCACTGTCGCCGATCCCGAAGTCATGTAGAAAACCCCCCTGCTGAGTTGGGTACTGGAGTCGGTTGTGCAGTATCCGGACTCTTCTCTCACTGAACGTCTACTGGCACTCGTCCCGAGTTTTATGAACGTTTTAGTCACCTCCATCAGAGAGAAGAGGACGGGTGGGTGACAGGTGGAGGGGTCGTGGAGGGGTCGTGGAACCGACTCAGGGGAAAGGAACTCATCGTCGTCTTAATATCGTTCTCGACGGCACAAGCGCAGAAATAAAACACGACCTGCGCGCCAAGCCACGAAGCATACATAACAGAACAAGTCGACTGTGTTTAACGTCTCGTTGAGAAGAGTAAGGACACAACATTAACTTCTTTACCTTTGCGTCACCAACCCATAGAACTGTTTGGAGCATCCGGGGGTTCATCGTCTTACCTCCACGGGGCCTCGACCCCCGAGACGATGACTACCCCCGGAGAGAGGCGAGAAAATAGGGGAAGGGTCGTCCTTCGAACAGGAGTGAAAACGAGGTGTGATCGAGAGGGGTGGCCTCCCGACACTCCTTGACTATCTGTAGGTACCCACCTTCTCCCGCCTCGGACGGTCGGACATGGACCGAGGCACACAAGTTAGGTGACCAGGAGGCTCCTCTGACCGAACCGTCATCGAGTCAGTGAGTCAGTACGGACTGAGAAACGTTGGGGTACCTAACGTCGTGCGGTCCGAAGGGACAGGTAGTGGTTAAAGACCTCGGACGAGTTTGAATACAGGTATCTCAGCCACTACGGTAGGTTCGTAGAGTAAGAGACAGTAGGAGAAGAGGACATCGGTCTCTGAATAACACCACCATCGTAGCACTCGGGTGACGGTCGAAGGTACTTCCCGACAAGACCTCCTGACCTCCCCACTTCTGAAACACCCGTGGAAGGTTTGTTAATTCGGTGTACCCAGTGACCGAAGACCCTGGTTCCGTCAAAACACGCTTCCAAGCCCCGTGTCCGGGACCCCGAGTACGGACCCACGTCTGGAGTCGGGCCAACCCGGAGTCCGCACGTGTACAATGTGATAGTGGACAGGGTCAAATTAGTAGATATTGCACCACCATCGTGAAAAAAGGGTACTTCGACAATGCTCCTAATTTGTTCACTGAAAGGACTCTGCCTTTGACTCCGGACCGCCTTCCCCTCCCTCCTGTCTCTGCACCGAGTCAGAGGGAGCCGCACAGTCCACAATTTATGGTTCAATTTGTGTGACGGGAGAACCGGTACCTGGGTCCTCTCGCATAAGTGGCCCCCACTCCGAACTGGCCTCCCAACATGACATCTCTCGTCTGGTGAGATTTCCTTCGTCGCTAATCGTTTGCGGAGGTAGTCCCGGACTGGACGTCGAGACAACACTTACTAGGAGAAAACAATCGACCTCCCTCCCTTTCCCCACCGGGAAGTGCCGACCCCGACGGTCCTTTACTTTCCGACGTCAAGAGTGTCCGTACACTGTAGGTTCCCGAAGTAGTGAGGGACTGTCCGTCAATACTGTCGGCGAGAGGCTCCTCCACGTTAGCCTCCTAGGGGTCTTTTGCTAACGTCGGGTAGCGGTCGCATTTAACCGAGGATTAATTCCCTACAAGAGATAATTGTGTGTAATCAAGTTGAGAGCGGAAGTCCATGGCTCACCCCTTGACTACTTATAAATAACTCACTTATTTCCTCTATTTGGACGTGTATCGTACATGTGGTCGGTTGAAGGAAGAGAACCTTTCAGAGAGACGAGGACGAAAGGTCTTACTTTCGATGCCAGGGTCCTATGTCTACCCCTTCCAAAACCTCCGTCGGAACTGAAACTAGTAGAGTAGAAGTAGGGACACCCTAATTTTGGGTGAAGTGCCAGGTGTTTGTTCCTAATTTATGCTAGCGCTCTCTTCTGTCTCTTTTTCTTTGAGTTGTGTGCAAAAGAGGAAGAAGGGGGGACAACATCGAGACTCAAATAAACGAGTCGAAAACAAAACGAAAATCCCCTACCAAATGTCAAGTTTCGTACTTCACAGGAAAGTCTAAGGTCACGTCTCACCCACACTTGGTGGAGTAGGGCCATCGTCCCGCCGCCCGCACAAATACGCTCCCCCACACCTGCCGTAGACATCTTCGTGCACAAGGGTACGAATACTTGAATAGTGAACGCCAGACATCAAGTAACGTCCATCGTGTGTGCTCCATGTGTGAAGTGGTGACCGGACCTCGAGGCTCTACCTCAGTCCCTTACCACTGAGTCACACCACCCCTCACAACATACACCCCGTGTTCTAAGGTCCCTCCTCTGTGACATCTCTACCTAGACCTACAGTCCCAGTCCCTCCAGGCCTCGGGGTCGAAGCGTCGGCTACGTGTTGGAAACAATGCCTCGGGCCTACGACGAAAGGAGTCCACCCCCCACCCACCGGAAGGGTAGAACGAGATGTGTGGTAGAGGTCTGGGAGAGTGCGGGAGAGAGGTTATACGACCACGAAGAGTCGACGTGGGGTTCGACCCGGGGTTCGAACCTGGCAAGACAGACCGACGGGGGGCCAGTGTTGGGGGAGGCCACGGAGAGTCCCTGGAGTCTAAGTGTCCCGGGGAGTCCTCGTAGTGGAGGAGGATGCAGCCGGGAGAGAAGGACCAGGAGTAGAACCCCACACTCCAGTGGGTTCCTTGTTCGGGGTCAGGGCAGAGGAACCACTGAGACCACTAAGACGGAGAAGAACCGAACAGGAGACGGGACTGAAACAGGAGGAGAAAGCCCAGGGGGAAACCGGTGGGACCCGTGTAACGAGTAGAGAACGGACTGAGACGTAGACGAGGCGTGGGGTGGGGAGGAGGGGGGTGGTCGGCGGGGACCGAAACCAGACAGGAGTGTCGTCGTGCTTGGGCGTAAGACTTCACCGCCGGACTGACACGATGAGGGGAGGGGTTTGCGGAAGTCACCGAAAGGGTAATAGTGACGTCTTCCAGGGTGGAGGAACGGTCCTGAATCTGCCGAGACGTTCGAGTGTGGGGTCTCGCGACAAGAGACTACAGGAAGGGGAGGTGAGATCGATGCGAGTGGACGGAGGGAGGGGAGTAGTGGAAGGAAGTAGTGAGAAGGAAGTCTAGAGTGGAATCTACGGTGGAGAAGGTCCTTCGAAAGGGACTGACGTGAGGGAGTGAATTCAGTCTGAATCGAGAGGGGTGAGAGGTGGTATACTAGGATAGGTACAGTGTCTAGGATGTGGTCAGCGTCACACATCGTGAGATGAGTGACCGACTGAAGGAACAACTGTTCAGGTGGTATTTGAAACACTTCCGTCCCCGAGGCAGACACGACAAGTGGTAACCTAGGGTCATGGATCGTATCCTCGACTATGGACAATCTCCAATCTTTGGAAAACAGGATACTTACTAGTGACACTGTGCATGAAAAGGACGTACCTGTCACAATATACCTACCACCATCACCAAGTTAACTATTCAACGTAGACTGAGAACGTTGTGGTACCTGACGTCCGAAGGTCCGAAAAGACAGGTACCTTAAGAGGTCCGTTCTTATGACCTCACCCAACGGTAAAAGAAGAGGTCCTCTGGAAGGTCTGGGTCCCTAGTTTGGATCTAGAGGACGTGACGTCCGTCTAAGAAATGACTGATTCAGTGGTCCCTTCGGCCAAGATACCTACGACCACAATTTAGTAATACCGCGGGAAGGAAAATGTGACCAACCCTGACAGCCAGTGTGTCCTAGGGGATTTTTCCTTCAGAGGCTCCAATATCAGTAGTAGGGGGTT
Source organism: Capra ibex (assembly GCA_006410555.1). Lineage (NCBI taxonomy): Eukaryota > Metazoa > Chordata > Mammalia > Artiodactyla > Bovidae > Capra > Capra ibex. The sequence goes on along the minus strand of SJYO01018757.1, from coordinate 86,631,665 downwards.
GGGTTTCTTTCCAACGTCCATTCGACGGGGTCTTTCTATAAGTGGCGGTTCGTCGTTTCCGTCCTGACGTCTCTCTGTTCCTGTCAACACGTTTGACCCCTTCGCTAAAAGTCTATTTGTTCACACACGTATGAGTCAGCGAACAGAACAGACTAAGAAACGTTGGGGTACCTGACATTGGGTAGTCTGAGGAGACAGACACCTTAAGAGATACGTCCTCATGACCTCAAACAACGGTCCGGGGAGGAGGTCCTCTACAAGGACTGGATCCCTAGCTTGGACGTAGAATACGGATAGGACGTAACGTCCACCTAAGAAATGGTAACTCGGTGGACCCTCCCGTATGCAAATTATAGGAAGCCTTGTCCGTTCGGAATTCAAAGTCTTTCCCGATCCCCTCCAGTCCCGACACGGACCCGACACCCTTAAGACACGTGGAGACACCACCCTCCTCCTCCGTCTCTTTGGCACTTCAGAGGGGACTTTTTGGAGTGAACTTGTGTTCTCAACCTCCAAACGCAGTCAAGTTAAACCGAATCAAGTCAACGAGTCAGTACAGGTTGAGAAACGTTGGGGTGCTTGAAGGGATAGGTAGCGGCTGAGGGTCTCAAATGAGTTTGAGTACAGGTAACTCAGCCACTACGGTAACTCGGTAGAGTAGGAGACAGTAGGGGAAGAGGACGGAAGTTAGAAAGGGTCGTGGTCCCAGAAAAGTTTACTCAGTCAAGAAGTGTAGTCCACCGGTTTTATGACCTCAAAGTCGAAATCGTAGTCCATCAGTTTCATAACCTCAAAGTCGAAGTCAGGAAGGTCACTTTTAAGTCTTGACTAAAGGAAACTACCTGACCTACCTAGAGGAACGTCAGGTTCCCTGAGAGTTCTTAGAAGAGGTTGTGGTGTCAAACGTAGTCTACAACCAAACGTAGTCGGTCACATAAAAAAAGGGTTACCCGTACTACGAGTAGCAACCGACTACACTCGCCCTCGACCCGCCCCCCCACACCAACACGGGTCTGGTCGCTAGACTTGGTGGTACTTCGAGACCGAGCGCCGGGGTCCGAGAGCCTTCGGGGTCCGAGGTCGAGTCCCCGGTCGCGAGACGTTCCCCTACACTGAAGAGCGGATCGAAGAGGGCTCGGAGGAAATAAGTGCCAACAGAATCCGCCGTGACAATAAGGGAGAAGATAAATATTTCAATTGTTATTCTACGAGGGAAGAGGTCCCCCCTTTCTTTCGGTTTGGTCGCCTGACCCGACGGCTATGTCGGTCCGGGAGTCCAAGACAGGTGTTCCCGTCGAGACCACCAAAATGACCTCCGAAGGGACTACGAGCCGGTTCGGACACGAGTAGGGGGGAACGAAGAACACCGAGACGAAACCGTAGTCTTGGGTCTCGAGACCGGGACGGGGGCGGAAACCTTCCACGATGCACACGGGATCAGGTCCGTCAGCCCGAGGTAGGATTCGGGGTTCCTCAGAGTCGGGACCGGAAGGACATACAAAACGACAAAGGGGCCCGGGATCCACCAATGGTCCATCGTACCTTTCTCGAGTCTTCGGGCTCCGGGACTGCGACCACGGCAGACGGGAGACGGAGAGTCAGTGGGCACACTTTTTACGGACTCAACCAGGAGCAGATAGGACTACACACGCACGATCCAGCGAAGTCAGCACAGGCTGAGAGACGCTGGGACACATGACATCGGGTGGTCCGAGGAGACAGGCACTCAAAGCCCCTTGGGGACTTGATCTGCCTCTGGTCTAGAACTCGTGGAAACCTTTCCCCCACAAAATACGTTCGACATTTGGAACGACACCGAGGGGTCGACGGGGTCCACGGTGGGGCCCGTTGAGACACAAGTAAAGCGGAACTGATCCAACAGTCGCCTCTGCCTCTGTCGAGTAGCGGTACGAGGTGCACCGAGGGGAAGGTCCGTACGGGTGCACACGACCTGAGCACGACGACTTGTGCTCTCTACAAAAGGGGAGAGCCACCGTCCACCGCGTCTTTCACCTCCAAACCCTCCTTCCCTTCTCCTCGGCGGGCAGACCCGAACCACCCCTCGACTGGAGAGGATCCCAGGACTGAACTTGTTTCCCACTATCCCTCCACAAATAGGTCCGACCCCTCGTTTGGAAGACCTTTGGAGGCGGAGGAGAAGACATGGGGTGGACGACCGAATCGGCGGAGGGAAGGGGTCCGACCCCGAAGACGCGATGACTCTCGGTCCCGAGAAAGAAAAAGTCCGTCCTCTCTATACAGCAACAACAACAAGTCATCGAGTCAGTACAGGCTAAGAAACACTGGGTTATCTGACGTCGTGTCTCAAAAGAGTCTGAGTATAGGTAACTCAGTCCCTACGGTAGGTTGGTAGAGGAGGAGAGAACGGAGGAAGAGGAGGACGGGAGTTAGAAAGGGTTGTGACCCCAGAAAAGGTTACTCAGTCGAGAAACGTAGTCCACCGGTTTCATAACCTCGAAGTCGTAGTCAGGAAGGTCACTTATAAGTCCCAATTAAAAGAAATCCTAACTGATCAAACTAGAGGAACGTCAGGTTCCCTGAGAGTTCTCAGAAGAGGTCGTGGTGTCAAGTTTTCGTAGTCAAGAATCCTCGAGTCGGAAGAAATACCAGGTTGAGAGTGTAGGTCTGTACTGACGACCTTTTTAGTATCGAAACTGATCTGTCTGAAAACAGTCGTTTCACTACAGAGACGAAAACTTATGTGACAGATCCAAACAGTATCGAAAAGAAGGTTCCTCGTTGACAGAAAATTAAAGCACCGACGTCAGTGGCAGGTGTCACTAAAACCTCGGGTTCTTTTATTTCAGACTCTCTCTACTTCCCGAGTGTCAAGTCCACCGAGACCCCCTCCGTCGGAGTCGAAGAACCAAGACCTGAGACGTCCGGACCTAGAACCTCGCTAAGGTCAGAGCTCGTCGACGCGGAATTGGGGGTCTGTGAACTATGCGGTATCCAGATCGGACAACACTTGCTCATACCCTACCTCCTCTTCTTTCCCTTCCAAACTCAGAGTTCAGGTAATCGCGGCACGAAACAGAAGGGGGCACACGTGACGACCTGGTAATAAAGACTTCACGACCCTGGACCGAATAGAGGGTCCTAGGTCCGACTCGGTCCTACAACACAAAGAAACCATGGGACCGACTACGGTCGCCGGCTCACGGTCCGGCCCCCGGACCTCCTCCCTCTTACGGTGTCGGTCGGGACGGTAGTAGGAGGAGACTGTAGAATGGTGCCCGGAACTTCTGGGGGAACAATGGTTGACGTTGCCGGAGATCAGAGTGGACTGGCTAGCTACCTTCGCCGTAGTCTGCAACGACCACAAAACAAAAGGGACTACGAGAGACGAGAAGCCCGAGGGCACAGGAAGGAGGGTGGCGAGGATGTTGAGACTGAAGGACCTAGGAAGAACGAAGGGGGTACTCACTGCGACTGGGGACGAGGGGTAGGGGTCCACTGGAAAAGGAGGAGGTACAGAACATTGTAGGTCTGGACGTGAGGACCGATACAACGAGAAGGAGTCACAAGCCGTCCGGGAAGTTCAGGATGTGTTGGGTTTGATACGAGGGATGCAAATGGAGACTCGAACGTGTAGACAAGGGTGGGGTTCACGTAGAGGGGAGGTGAGTCCGGTCTTCAGTCCTCAGTGTGATCGTCGGAGGGATGTGAGTGGAGGGGTCGGGGTTGGGCTCTCTTAGACAGTGTCTCAGGACAGCTCGGACGGGACAAGTGTAACAACCGAACGTAGAGGAGGAGGAAGAGAACGACGGAGACCAGTCTGGGAGCGACAGGAGACAGACCCGGGCGACGGGGCGAAGACGGGGACGGGACCGGTCCGGTGGGAGTAGTTCCGTCGGCCTACGGACACGAGGTCTTCCGGTGTCACCTACGACCCCCCTGCCTACGTACTCAAGGCCCACCTCTACGACCGAGTCTCCTCGTTGTTCCCACGGGTAAGCTGTCGACGACCTGTAACACTCAATTGTAGTCCCGAGTGGTAAGAGTAGACCGGAACCACCTCTGACAACAACAACAAATTAGTGATTCAACACAGACCCGAAGGGGCCACCGAGCTGACCATTTCTTAGACGGACGTTACGTCCTCTGGTGTCAAGTTAAGAACCCAACCCTTCTAGGTGACCTCTTCCCTATCCGATGGGTGAGGTCAAAAGAACCCTAAGGGACTACCTACTGTGGTCCCTTCTTCCCCTGTTGTCTCCTACTTTACCAACCTACGGTAGTGACTGAACTACCTGTACTCGAACTCGTTCGAGGTCCTCAATTACTACCTGTCCCTTCGGACCACACGATGTCAAGTACCCCAGCGTTTGTCAGCCTGTACTGACTCTCTGACTCGACTTGACTTCAGCGCAGGCTCAGAAACTCTAGGGTACCTGACGTCGTGAGCTCCGAAGGGACAGGAAGTGGTAGAGGACCTCGAACGAGTCTGAGTACAAGTAGCTCAACCACTACGGTAGGTTGGTAGAGTAGGAGACAATGGGGAAGAGGAGGACGGACGTTAGAGAGGGTCACAACCCCAGAAAAGATTACTCAGTCGAGAAGAGTGGTCCACCGGTTTCATAACTTCAAAGTCGAAGTAGTAGTCAGGAATGTTACTCATAAGTCCCAACTAAAAGAAGTTCTAACTAAAATAGAGGAACAACAGGTTCCCTGAGCGTTCGTCAGAAATTAGGTCCCGATTGAAAAATAGTGACTTCCCTTTTTTTTTTTGGTTGTTGAGAAGTCTCATAAGTCCTAAATACTCCAAAAGGTGCGACCAGGTCTCCCTGTTCTTAAGAAGGACCGAGATACACTCATGGTATTTCATCACGGAAATAGAAAAAGACAAAAATCTTCAAAATTTTATTAATTAATTAACACCGATACAACGTAGGATCAACTTCACGGGACCGAGTCAACGGGGTTTCGTGCACACCAGAATCAAGGGACTGGCCCCTAGCTTGGACGCTGGGAACGTAACTTTCCGTCTGAGAGTGGGTGACCTGACACTCCCTGCAGGGTCGTCAGGGAAATAGAACAAACGTCCATAAAAGAACTAGAGTGCATCACAGGATTGTCCGTGCTAAACCAGTCCGAACCGACTTCTGACGTCCCTGAGAGAGAGGTCAAGAGGTTTCGGGGGAGTGACATCTCGGAAGACGGGAGGTCGCGAGACGGAACGTCGGAGATCGACGGAGCGACAGGACTGAGCGTAGAAACAGAGAAGGTGGTTCCTCTCTACACGGCGAGACGGAGACTCAAAAAGGGCAAGGGGTGTCGCGTCGAGTCTGTGTGGCCCGTCACCCGACCCAGTAGCATCCGGGCGGAACAAACGGTAGAAAGTCTCTAGGTCAAAAAGTGACGGACCACAAGTCACAGAACTTTTGACAATAAAGCATACAAAAGAGGTCGAAAATTTGACTAGAAACCTTAACGGACCCTCACGAAACTTTGTGGGTCTAAGGACCCTAGACGGCAACGATTAAGCTCCGGTGAGACCTCATCTAGACCTATAATGACCCACCGATTGTCATAAGGGAAAGATCGACCTCGTAGACACGAAAGTCAGTCACGAGTGTAACCCTTGGAGACTAATTTCCTCAGTCAGTGAAGACGATTCTTAGACTCACCTCTCTATAAATGATTATAATTTTCGTTTACTCAAAGGCCCTTGACTCACCTTTCACAGACCTCCTCAGGTACCTTTGGTCTGCTTTTAGACCTAATTCGTCTACACCGAAACCAAAACCGGTTGTTGAGCGCCTACTCCTATTCTACCAACCTACCGTAATGGTTGAGGTACCTGTACTCACACTCATTTGAGGCCCTCTACCACTTCCTGTCCCCTTGGACCGCACGACGTCAGGGACCCCAGAGTTTCTCAGCTTGTATCGAATCGTTGACTTGTCGTCGTTGTCGTTGAACACTAAAAGAAACACTGAATTCTGAGACATCGAACAAAAAGAGGTCGGTAACCACATAGTCTGTCTAGTACGCCGGTCTCAGAGACACTCCCAGGCCGAGACTGGACAGGACGGTACCCCCGTCTCAGTCGAAGAGACTTGGAACCGTGACAATAGACGTCGAGAGAGAGACGTGGTGAACCCACACTTCTCTAACAACCTTTTCGTAGATGCTTGTGTGAACTTAGACATGAACTTCGGTGAACATCTGAGATGTCTACTTTGCTACCCCGAATCATTTACGTAAGATATAAACGTTCCATAAAGGAAGATCTTTAGGACCCTCTATCCTGTGAAGGGTCATTTCTATAAACCTCGTGATGGCTTGGGAGGTTTCTTACAACTTATAACAAGTCTCAGAACACGAATAAACAGAACCAAAACAGAAAGAAGGACGGTGGAGAGACGGGACAGTTTCCCTTTCTTTCCAGAGACTAACGTACCACCCTTCCTTGGAACGTATTATATAAATACTTCCCGTCGTAACTGGGTCTACTTACGTTCCTACGACATTAGTTGTACAGAAATGACTCGGGGTCGTGACACGGTTCATACTTCTCTCTTTGTCGCTGTGCCTTCCAGACGAATGGCCAGACTTCCTTAGACGAAGAACCAACATCTGAGTTATGTATGTGCGCACGCACGAGTCAGTACGGACTGAGAAACGCTGGGGTGTCTGATTTCGGGGGGTCCGAGGAGACAGGTGTCCTAAAAGGACTGTTCTTATGACCTCACCCAACGGTACGGAAGGAGGTCCCCCTAGAAGGGTTGGGTCGCTAACTTGACGTACGGGGCGTAGGGGATATAACGTCCGTTTAAGGAGTGGTGACTCGGCGGTCCCTTTGAGGGTCACGGGTGTCGACACTCTGTCAAACGTACTCTGGGAAACGGTTGTTCTGCCTTGTCATGCATTGGTCATCGAAGTCTAGTCGTCTACGGTACCCTTGACTCTTCGTCGTCCTCTCTGGTCCACAGCTCCGACCTCTTTTACTGCCTGAAAGGCACTACCCGTACAAGGACTTCTGTCGTTGACGTATCAAGAGTCTTTCGAGACCCCTCCTCCCCGTCTTGCCACCGGTCCCTTGTCTGTCGCACCTCCCACTCCTGGCCTCAGGTCATCCGTCTCCTTGTCTCGAGATTCTCGTCGGTTTCGGCGGTACGGGCCACGGTCTCTTCTCGGGTCCCTCGTAGGGTTTTATCGTGGTCCCGTCTCTCAGTCTACCGGCCTCTACCTGCGGCACAAGAGGACGTGGCGCGAAGTCTTAAAGGAGACTTACAAATATGTGTTCTACAGAAGTCAGTAGTGACTTTGGGACATTTTCAGACCTGTGTATTAATAACGGTAAACTGTCCCTTCCTTCGACCTCCAGTCTTTCCAATTTACCTCAAACGTAGTATTGGACTTATCCCTTTCTCTCCTACTTCTGGTCTTGGGTGTCCACGGGGCACACGTACACTGAACACGGACGATGGGAGACAGAGGTACCGCTGGGGCCGACTCGCATCTCAGTGGACGGGCCGAGTCTAGGGTGCACCTACGACGCTAGGTTTAGGCCCTACTCCCGAATTAGGTTGAGACCCGTTCTACTCCCAGTCCCTCCTCTACCAGAAAGACGTGTAGACAGGCATTTCCTTCGTCTCTCCTCGAACCACCACAGGAAGGACAGTTTCCTCTCTGTCCGGGGACAGCCGAACCCCTCCCCTTCTCCCCGCCCCTTTCCCTCCCTCCCCAACCCCGTGTACCGTCCAGACGACAAACTCGGGTAATTCCTCCTTCTTGGTCCTCGGTTCGTCGGTTAATTGGACTGTAGAGAACGTCGGTTTTATAGACTCCTATATTCTTCTTTTAAATTATACACCTCCGAACCCTCTTTTCACTGATTATCGACCTTTTGTCGGGGTCAAATAAATTTTTTTTTTTTTATCCAGTCTGGGTTGTCGAGGTTTTCTAAGGAAGGGTCGTCAAGGTCTAGACCCTCTACCTCCGCCATTACGTACCCCCGTTACGGGCGGGACCGTGCTCCGTCCACACCGATAACACGGTGTTTTTCTACCGGACCACGGCGGTCCTTCGCTGCCCTACGGTACGTGTGGGAACCTCAACTCGACGTGACACTGGGACCGGCACCGGTATTCAATCCCCGGCCGGGTCCGGTGGGTCGGACGTCCACCGACTTGGGAGTGGCTTGGGGTCCGGAAACCGACACTTTCGGTTGCACGAAAGACATTCGGCACCGACGGAGGGGAAGTCTACTGGAACCGACCGAGACCGTAACAGACCCCTAGCGTCACCGGGACTCTGTCCCGGCCCGACCGGAGGCTCCCGACGTCATCCCCCAGTGGCTCCCTACTTCTTCCACCCGTCGACGGGGGTCAGGACGGACCTGGTCCGAAACACCCATCGGCACCTCCTCGACCAATTTCACGTCCGACCGGCAGGACTGGGAACCTCCTAGTCTAAGACAGTCAGACCCCTCCCCGGACTCGGGGTGGGATTCCACTGACTACATCTACCAGGAGTCAGTCAGTCAGGGGTCCACTAAAGGGAGTCTTGCGACGAAAGATCTCTGTTGATATCGAGAGAGTCCTTTTTCCCTGCGGGGTCGATAATTTGACCATCGTGATCTGTGGAAAGAGACAGGTACCCTAAAGGGTCCGTACTCATGACCTTACTCAACGGTAAAGGAAGAGGACCGCTCGATGTTCAGATACCCCAGAGTTTCTCAACCTGTACCGACTCGTGTGTGTGTACGTGCGTACGTCTGTGGGAACAACGGAGAATCTCTAAGTCCTAAACAAAATCGTTTAATTTCCGAATTCTCCTAACGTTAATTCTTTAGAGAAATATGAAACATCAGATATGTATGTCGTTTAACAATGTAACATATACGGAAGTTGAAGGTGTTACTATATACAGTTAAACTAAAGTTCTTTAGCTCCTTTCTTTTCTTTAAAGAAACCGAAAAAAAAAAAAACGGGAGTGAGTTGGTGTCTTGGGAACTAAGGTCCTCATATAGAAGACACCCTTTGTTTCACTTTTATTAAGTCGACGTCTGTTCGCCAAGAGTCAGAGACCTGCGTCATCTCAGGCCCCACCTCCATCCTCCAAACAACCCTATCTGACGCCCCGGGGTGGGTGGGGTCTCTGAGTCACAAAGGACACTCCAGGCCCATGAACACAAAGAATGTTGGGCGGTTCACCACCGACGACGACGATCACCAGACCCCTGGTAGGTCACTCTCGGTGGGACTCCGGGGAGACACTCGGTGACCCTCTCTCCCTCCCACCCTTGACTCTTCCCACCCGTCGTTCTGGGCCCCCATCCCGTAAGAACCCTCGTATCGGAACGTTCCCCGCACTCAGACTTCAATCTTTTTTCGTACATCCCCACCCGAAACGACTCTACGGTCTCAACGTCAGTCCCTGTCGTACGTTACCCGAAGGGAGCACCGAGTCTACCATTTCTTAGACGGACGTTACGTCCTCTGGACCCAAATTAGGGACCCAGACTTTCTAGGGGACCTCTTCCTTTACTGTTGGGTGAGGTCATAAGCACGGACCTTTTAAGGTACCTGTCTCCTCGGACCACTCGATGTCAGGTGCCCTATCGTTTCTCAGTCTGTGCTGACTCACTGATTGCGAAAGTGTGGTACGTGACCTCTCTATGGTCAGACACTGTCCTAGTCGTAGACCGGAACGGGACCCCCAGAGACACGGAAATTTTTCGGTTGAGTTCCCTCCACGCACTTTCACTGACAACTGTTTACTTGTTCGTGTCCCCGGTACGGACCCCTCTGTTGAGACGGAACACCCTGGTCGTCGAAGACCTGGGGAGAGGGGTGGGTAGGCACCCAACAGTCCGAAGAGTAGCGTCCCACTCCTCGTCCCTCGACCCAGGACCGAAGGTGACGTGGCACGAAGGAAGGTCTCACTACCCCCGACTGCAGTTATAAGGAGACGACTATGGAGGAGAAAGTCGGGTCCACTATCCTTGGTGCCCACGTCGTCACCTTGGTCCGGGCAGAAACTGGGTTCCGTCCGTTCTTTCGACACACAGAGACCACACTAGTACTGTCACCACCCCCTGTCCCCTCCGGGGCCAAGGGCTGTGTCGGTGCGGACGGTCCCACGACGGGCTGTGTGTGGGAATCCTACCAGGGGGACGTCGCCTCGAGACTGGGGGAAGGATCTCCGTCTGTCTAACACGATCTTCTAGAACGAGACCCAGTGATTGGTCGACGTACCTGGTGCCAGTTCTAGCGTCAGAACCTCAGTCATGCCTACTCCCCCTCTTTTCCCACTGGGTTCCGACCAATCCCTCTTCTACTGTCGACCCTTCCTTCTCCGACACTCTGGACCCGGTCCTTGGGAGGAGGAGGGTACGGGAGGAGACGAGGGGGAGGCCACGGGGTGGGGACGTCCAGGGAAAGACAGGGAGGCGTCCCGGAGTCCGACCCGTCCGCCGACGTCTCCTGTCCGAGTCCAATCTTTTTCGAGAGGACTGTAAATCTCTGTCTCGTCCTAAACCGTGGAGGTCACCGCGGAAAACAAGAGTCCTTTTAGCAAGCAAGCCGAACCCGGTCGCGGTCACTGTCGGTAAATATCGGGTCGCCCGAATCCACCGAAGTCGACGGACCACGTCTTTCCGACCGACGGGGGACGGGGGGGTGGCGGACGTCCGAGAGCCGGAGGGACGAGAAGTGGGAGGAATAGGAGAGGGAGGAGAGAGGCGGGGAGGGGACAAAGGATCTCCAGGGTCAAGATCTAAACGGGTGTACTGGAATCTGTGTAGGGGAAGGAGTGCATCTGGGGTTGAAGAGGACCTCAAGCGACAGGTGAGTAAAACCTTGAATCAGTGGAACCGCTCCACGGATGGACACGGTCGGAGGTGGCTCCCGAACAGGAGACGAAGGTGTACCGGAAACTGGGAGGGGTGGTTTGGGGTCCAACCCGAAGGACGGACCCGACCGAAACGATGGATGAAGACTCACGTCTCAGACCGAGGGTCGTCTTCGACAGTTCGAACCACCCTGTCTTCACCGCGTTGGTGTCATGGCCCCAGTTCTCGTGCCGAAACGACAGTCTGTCTGTTATTGACCAAGTACACAACCGCGACAATGAGTGATTGAGACCCGAATCCTTCACTAACTTAAAAAACTCGAAGTCGAAGGAGTGGACATTTAAAGTAATGGAGTAACTCAATAATACTCCGCAAATACCCTATAGACACTTCACGAATCGTATCACGGACCGTGTGTCACCCGAGAGTCAGTGACAATTCCTAGTAGTGGTAGTGGTGGTAATGCTGGTGGTGGTAGTAGTGGTCGTGGTAGTGGTGGCAGTAATGGTAGTAGTAGCGGTGGTAGTGGTGGTAGTGGCAGTCGTTGTGGTAATAGTAGATGGGAGTAAAAGTCCACCTTCACCTCGATCCATTTTTTTAAGACAGTGACTTAGGGGTCGGGACGGGCACCTTAAGGGTGGGTGGGAAACTCCTGGTCGACCTGTGGTGAAAACGTCCCTCGGGAAGAGGTCAGAGGTCGAAGCCACAAAGGTGTCGGGAAATAGATTATAGAGTCGTAAATCCTCGGACCCGGACAACTGACGTCACCTTACGCCACCCGGTCCCTCTGCTGTCCACTCTTCATGACCACTCTTCGACACGACTTCTGCGGGACCCTCTCCGGTCTGGACCCCCGTCCAGTGTCGTAGGCTCCTCAGGACTAGGCGTCACCCGTGATTCTTATCTTCTGTTTCAGCGTTTAGGAGAGTCACCTTCCACTGGGACTCGTCTGACCCCTCGTCCGTCGTCACCCTCTAAAAGGTGTTCTCGTCACGGGACTCGGGTCCGGGACGCCTCCTCGCCCCTCCCGTCCCGTCCCGTGCTGACCTCTGTCGGTGCACCTTTACCAATGGTCTTGGTCTGTCTCGGAGTCCCCCGGGACACCTTCCCTGGAACCTGAGTCTCATCTTACCTCGAGTCCTCACGTCCTCCGGGGACACTGGAACTGGTACGTCGTCGGACCAAGTCGATCTTGAAAAAAGAGAATTACATAAATTCACCTCAGTTCTAACCCCGTCGAAGTACGTACCTCGGGAGAGGACGTAATCTCAACTGCTGCGTCGAAGGACTCGTGTCGTAGGAGACCTGTGCTCTCCGCCTCGCTCCTACCGAAACAAGACCACGGGAACAGACCAACGACCTCACGCCGCGAACCCAATGTACAGGAGTCTCGTCCCCGGTAGTGTCTTGGTTTCCACACTCCTGTGTAGGAGGACTCGGAGAGGAGGTACGGGGGACCACGGAGGTACCAGGGGTCTCCTCCGACGAAGAGAGCGACGGGGTAGGAGTGGGGGAGCTGGGAGAAGGGACTCCAGAGAGGGTTCACTTGGGGAGTCCGGGGGAGGAGACGTCTGTCGGAGGTTTAGGTCTCTCGGTCGGATTCGAAGGTAGACTCCAGACCCTAGTGCCAAGGTCACAAAGATGAAAGCCGAGAGGTGTTTTGAACATGACCAAGTACCGCATGTAAATTTTTATGCACTTGGTCGTGTTCCTACCTTTCTTACTTGACAGGTGTTGGGTTGTGCGACGCTGTCAACGGCGACTGAGATCCTGGAAGGGGTCCGGAGGGGAGGCGTGAATGTCCGTACTTCTCCGAAGTCAAGATTTTTTGCGAGAGAGAAGAGGGTGACCGCGAGGAGTTGGGTGTCAAGCAGTGCTAGTGTAAAGACAATAATTTGTGAGAAGGCGGTGTAAACTTTGCCGACACATCTACGAGGCACCAAACATGTTAGTCAAGACAAAACACTTTTGGGGTCCAACCGAGTATAAGAAAGAAGGAAAAAACAGAAATAACTTAAAACAACGTTATAACGAAGACACAATACAAAACACAAAAACCGGTTTTCCGTACACCCTAGAATCGAGAGACTGGTCCCTAGTTTGGACATGGGGAACACGACCTTCCGTTTCAGAATTGGCGACCTGGTGGTCCCTTCGGGGACTGAGTAAAGGACGGCACTACTTATCTCAGTAGTAGTGGTTTAAGGATGTCGCTGCACGAATACTAATAGGTGCTAAGAAAGGAATCCTATATAAGGTTTTTTTTTACCTTACCGACACGATTTCCTAAACACGAAAAATGGTGAAAATTACGTAAAACAGTTTGATAAAAGGGTCTTTCAGAGTGATCGTGACCTTCATAGGTTTTCGTGAATAAAAAGACGTTAGTAATGTTTACGTCAAAATCCCAAAAAAACAAAAAACAAAAAAAAAAAACTCACCCAACCCTCTCTCAACACGAATAAACCTTAAATTTTCAATATTGAAAAAGTACAAGTGACCTTCAATAGACCAAAGGTCTCTCTGACTTATAGGACCGTCGTACAATTAAACGGTAAACACCACTAGGAGTACCCTCAACTGGCATTCTAGGAGACAAGTCACAATTTAACCTCTCCAAGGAGAACAAGACCGACCGAACATTCCCGAGGGAGGTAAACTTCCCCATTTCTTGGACAGACGTTACGTCCTCTGGGTTCAAGCTAGGGATTTAACCAGCTCTTCTAAGGGGACCTGTTCCCTCTCCGATGGGCAAGGTCCCAAGAACGGACCTCTTATTGTGTCTGTCTCCTCGGACCACCCGATGTCAGGTACGCTAGCGGTTCGTGGTCCGTGCTGACTCGTCGACTGTGAAGGCGGCACACTTCCTATAATTGGAAGCGACGGTGCACACAGTCTCCGCACGAAGAGTGAAGGGGCAACTGGAAAGCCGACACAAATACCGTAAAGGGTCGACCCTGCTACAGTGGCGGACGGACGGCCTGTAGAAAGGAGCATGCCACGTCACTGCACAGGTTGACACGACTGAACGAGTAAAGAGAAAGGATCAGTCGGTCCGAACTTTACAACCTCAGTAGAAACTAACGTCGTAGAGAGAAGAGGGGACGGAAGACTGTCAACGGTCGAAGACACCTAAGATAAAGACGCTAAAGAGACCGTCCGTCGGGGAGACTGTGGTGTCACCGAGTCACCGAGTAATAGACCTGAAACCTTGGCCCGAGCCTCCGAGCGTGAAACGGAGGGTCGGGGTGAAAGGGGGTGTAGGAAGGAGGAACGGGCGAGAGGTGCGGGGGGACGGGTGGGGGGCGTCCGACGGTCGTGTAGTGAGAAGGAGTTCATCTCGAGTTTGGATCTCCAGGGGACAACGTTTGGTGGTGGTCGAGGGAGAGTTAGAGCATAAATAAATGTCGGAGAATCGGACCGACATTAAAGAAGGTCAGCCTAGAGGGTCATAGGGCCGGTGCAAGGGGTTTCTTCGAGGTGACGAAGAGGTGGGAAACGGATAAACGACTTCGGTGCAGAAGGACCTTGAGAGTACAGGAAGATTTTGAGGGAGGGCAGTAGGAGTCGGTGGTTTTAGGTACCTCTTTCGGGGTGGCAGAGTCCAGAGAGACTTATAAGTTCAACTTCACTGAAGAGACATGAAACTTGGATGTGGTGGGGGGTAAGGGTGGAAGGGGGTGGGGGGACGGGGCCGGGTCTCGTCAAACGAACTCAAAAAGGACATTTTGTTTAGAAGGAGGTGGTAGGTCACCTCGGAGTTCCCAGACGCCGAGGGTAATCTAGCTCAGGAAACTCCCGCGTCATGAACGTCCAGACAAAGAAGGTGCCCTGCGTGTCACGAGTGCCGACGGTTTCAAGTAACCCACAAACACTTTACTTTGTCCGTCACTACGAATCTCTTTAGTATGGCGACGACAAGGGGTGGGGTCGCGGGACCCTGTCCCGTGGGACCGGCGGTTATCCGTCTAGCGTTCAGGGGAGAGAGACCTCCTCCGACTCGATCCGACTGTCGGAACCGTGGTTCCGAACCCAGTGTCAGTTGAGGAATAGGGGACCTGGACACTAATAACTCTACTTGCCGAGACTTAGGTAGGTAGTAAACGGAGCACTACGTTACCCTCCGTGTACACCGTGAAACATTCAACCGTGGTCCCTTTCTTAGAGTACCTCGGACACCGTTCCTGGAACCTGAGTCTCGACGGACCTCGAGTCCCCACGTCCTCCGGGGACACTGGAACTGGCACCCTCTCGGGTCAGGTCGACCCTGAAAGATAGAGGAATTATATAAATTTGCCTCAGTTCTAACCCCAGTCGAAGTACGTGTCTCGGGAGAGGTCGCAATCTCCACTGAGACGTCGGTCGTGCCCTCACACGTTAACTGTGTCAGATAAAAATCGGAGGGTCTCTGGCACTGGTTGTAGGGTTCGCCTCCCACCCACGTGGACGACGTAAGATTACTCCGTCGGGTAACGGAGGGGACGGTCTGTCGGGCCCTATCGCGGCCGGACCTTAGACTACAACGATTTGACCCTTCACACGAATAAAGGGTCTCCGACATCGGATCTATGTGGTCCTTTTGCCCTGGTGGTGGTGGGTGGCTCGAGCGAGGGGAGGTCGGGTCCCGAGACCCTTCAGAACCCCGATACAGACGTCCTGTCGCCTCCCCTACCTGAGCCTAAAGAACTAGAACGAGACAGGATCCTGGAGCGACAAAGTGAACGACCTCTCCTCATTCAGACACAACTGGGCCGTGTGTCTACTCTTTTGACTCCGTATTTATTCCTCTACAATCACATGAGCCTTAACAACAACAAGTCACCGATTCAGTACAGGCTGAAAATCACTGGGGTACCTGACGTAGTACAGTCCGAAGGGACAGGAAGTAGTAGAGGACCGCAAACGAGTTTGAGTACAGGTAACTCAGCCACTACGGTAGGGTGGTAGAGCAGGAGACAGCAGGGGAAGAGGAGGACAGACGTTAGAAAGGGTCGTAGTCCCACAAAAGGTTACTCAACCGGGAAGCGTAGTCCACCGGTTTTATAACCTCGAAGTCGAAGTCGTAATTGATTGGTTACCATCAAGTATATTATTTCGCGAATGATATACGTCTTTCACAAGATTTGAGAAATGTGCATAATTGAGTAGTGAATTTCATCTGAAAATATTTAAGCCCTGTGGACCTAAAGGATGTGAAACCCTTTCCGTTAGAAGAGGATCGTCTTGGTACGAAGACGTCGCTTTGGACTTGAAGACCCGAGGGTAGAGGAGGAGACGGGAGGGGAATCGGCCGCCTCCTCCTCCCTGACCAGTCACGACCCGTCGTCGACTCCCCCCACCTTGACTCGACCGACAGCCCAGTCCCTTGGTCCCTACCCGGTACGCGAGTGTCCTCCAACAGATAGTCACTCCCGTGAGCGTCGAGTCTCGTTGAAGACGACTTCAAGTCTCAGTTTGTCACTTGGTCTTCGACCCCCTCCTGTCTGTTGTGCGTACTCTTTGGTCTTGGGTTCTCTGGAAGTAAAGCCCCCGACCCCCGGCGGACACACGACCTCTCTTCAGGTCCCCGAACTTGACGGATTCTTGTGTCCACCCCCAACAAAAGAAGTTTGTGTAAGTACCACGGGACCCGGGAAGAGACTCGGGAAAGGTCTATGGTGGCAGGGATCAGAAGTCCTGCCGAGATGCTTCACCCCTGGAAATATAAGGGTAAAATCTCGACCCCTTTGACTCCGCGGTTCTCCACTTATGGAGACCGGTTCCAACACGTCGACCACTCCCCGTCCCTAAGTACAAATTCCCCCGACCGGGAACCCTAGGTATGAGGTCGGTAAGACGATACCTCACGATACACTGCGATAATGGAGAAAGAGAAGTAAGAGGAGATTCCTTTCCAATAACAGGGGTAAACTGTCTATACGTTTGACTCCGTATGTACCCGGGTCCAGTGGTTGATCATCCTCTGTCTTAACCCAATTTAAGTCCCCCGAAGGGACTACCGAGTCACCGGTCATGTCCTCTGTGTCCAAACTAGGGACCCAACCCTTCTAGAAGATCTCTTCCTTTACCGTTGGGTGAGGTCATAAGAACGGACCTCTTAGGGTACCTATCTCCTCGGACCCTCGATAATCGGATACCCCAACGTTTCTCAGTCTATGCTGAATCGCTGATTTGTTGTCCGTCCAAACCGAGGGTCCATTCGTGTGACGGTGGGTGTGTCGTGCTGGTAGTCGAACCCCTGTGGTAGGGAAACAGTGGAACCGACCACCCCGACTACCTTCGACCTGATCCCCTCCCCTCCCTCTCCTTCTCCCTCCCGTCTCAGAGTCTCCCGTCCTCCACCGGTGACAAGTACGGACGGGGAGGAGAAAGGGTGTCCACTCGTCGGGGGGGAGAGTCGGGGGTGTCGGACAGCAGGGTCGGTTCGGACACGTCACACAGGTGGTGCACAGGTGAGTCGGGTCGACGGGTCCTGCCCCGTTCTACAGGTTCGACGACTTGGGCCTCCTCTACTGGAGCTCCCTAATGATGAAACTGAGGATGCGGGTGAAACCCTAGGTGCTCCATACCGCAGGACGCGACCACCGGTTCGCTCCGCTCGACCCAGGACGCCGCTGGCGTGCAAAAGGATCCCGTCGTAGGACGTACGACAGCAATTCCCTCTAGAGGGGCTCCGAGTTCCGGTTCCCGGACAGAGGTAGGACCCCCGAGGGGTCCATTCTCTAGTCCCGGTCCGGACCTGGGCCACTCGTTCCCTTTCGTACACAGACCCACAAAGAGTCAGCCTCTCCTTCTCTGCGAAGACCCCAGGAGCAAAATACCAGGTCGTAGGAGCGGAGAAAGACTCGGACTCGGACTTCCAGGTTCTTCTGGTCTGTAGGAACCAGGAACGATGGTCTGCGAAACGTCGACCCCAGGAAGACCGTAGAACTACACGACCGAAGTCCGTAACTGCCCAGGCGTTCAAGAGGGACCTGGTCGTTCGTAGAGGTCCCTCCCAGTAGTCCGAAGGAACCCTTGGACGCAGACAGACTGTGGGACTAACTAAGAGTCCTTCAAGAATACAGATTTCCGACAGAAGAAGGTATCGTCCCCTCTAACTACTATCGACGCCTTGTCTTGTCTCGGAGGATTACTCGCGAAGGACCGACGTCACCCCCCCGTGTCCGTCATAAAGAATGGAGGGAGGGGGTGGTAGAGGTCGTGGAGGAGTGAGGTTTGTTTGTTGCCTGTACTCTACTCGGTTCGCACATGAGTCCCGACCGGCGAGAAGAGTCGTTCGATAGGCACAGCAACGTAGCTTCGGGGTTCGTGAGCTACTCCCTTCACAAAGATACTAGGGGGATGTCATGCTTTTGCAAAACTTTTTCCTTGTTTCCGAGCGAACGATACGTTTACGAAAAAGTTTTCTTCAGAGGCTCGAGGGGAAGGTTAATCTACGAAGACATTTGGGAAGGACATAGGTTTGTCACTGCGACGTAACGGTTTTCGCACAAATTATTCAGTATCCGTCGAAAAAGAAAAGGACTCACGGATGAGGTAAGTGAGACCCACAACGAGTACCCCTCAAAATACAATGACTGAGTAAATAAGGAGTCCGGTTGGGATGCTCCAACCATAATAATAAACAGGGATAAAGTGTCTACTCCGATATACTGGAATTCTTAGAATAGTTGGAGGTAAGTAGAAACGATGAAGGAACCACGAGTTCGACTATGAACCGTTTCGATCTTTACTTTGGAAGTGCAAACACCGGGGTCTCCGAAGTGAGGATTGAAGATCCGATATATTGCAAAATTTACCCAGAAAGAAAGAAAGAAAGACCTTTGAAACCGAAACAAGGACGACCAGGGAAACGTCAAAGGGTACCTCCATCTCCCACTTCCCCAAACTGGAGGAGACTTCTACCGAGAGGTGTAGTCTCGTACCCCGGACGTCCCTTCCCCGACCCGGAACACAAATAAAGGTCCCAAGGCCCGTTCCCTCGGGACCCGTCGACTCGGACGTTGTAAACCGTCAAGGGTGACCCCAAACCCTTCGAGCGCAAGAAACCACCGAGTCTGCCATTTCTTAGACAGACGTTACTCCTCTAGACCCAAACTAGGGACCCAGTCCTTCTAGGGGACCTCTTCCCTTACTGTTGGACGAGGTCATAAGAACGGACCTCTTAGGATACCTGTCTCCTCAGACCGTCCGATGTCAGGTACCCCAACGTTTCTCAACTTGTGTTGACTCGCTGATTGTAAAAGAAGAAAGAAAAGATAGACCCACCCCTACCACCTACCTCGGGACAGGATCCCTCCGTCCTTCCCACGAGAGTTCTCGAAGGGAGGAGTCCTGGGACGGAGATTAATTTCCTGTCCGGACCCTGAGACCCATGGACAGAGTCTCGTCCTAGAATCCTTCTCCGTCGTCAAGACTCAGTCCGAAGTCAGTACAGTCTGAGAATCACTGGGGCATTTGACATCGGGTGGTTCGAGGAGACAGGTACCCTAAGAGGTCCGTTCTTATGACCTCACCCAACGGTAAAGGAAGACGTAACTTCCGTCTAAGAAATGACGGACTTGGTGACCCGGTTATCAAGACCCCCAGGGGTTTACGGGGGGACCCGGGGGACAATCCCTGGTCGACTGACACCACACGGGGAGGGCCGACGGGGTGAGGGAAACTGGGGAGGTGGGTGGTGTTGTGTACACCCGTCCTACAAGAGAGACTCGACAATGTGGAGATACTAAGGAAGTCCAGTCCCAAGGGCGGAGACTGAGTCCGTGAGTCGTGTGACAGACTGAACATGTCCAAACAACTTGATCTCCCAGCAGAGGAGTGAACCCGTGACGACCAGGGAGGTACCGGTCCGTAGACCTCACAGACTACAGGGGACCCCCCTCGGTGGGTCCGAGTGGAGGATGTCTGTCATACTGGTCCAAGGGAGGTAAAGTACACAGGGACCTTTTGAGTGTGGACGAGTACTTGTGTACACTCACCTCACACCTGACTTACTCGAACACTTGGACCTCATCTGTCTCCTAGATGTAAGTCCAGTACGTCAAGTGTAGAGAGGAATCATTGGACAGGATCTTATCAAATGGTCTGGTAACGTAGTCCTTCATGACGACTACTGGGTCGATTTTAGGAAGCCCAGTAGTGCCCCCCGGTAGGGATCTAGGACCGGGGACCCCTTTGCATCCTCAGAAATTATCACCACCCCCGATTGATCGAAGGGAAGTGGGGATTTGAGGGGAGGTCGGGAAAGTAGAGACACTAACAGGCGACACTTTCCTCCAACCCCGTACACCTACCGGAGGAGGGCACTAGGAAACGTCTCTCGTGGACAAGTAAAGAGACAATAGTTTGTGGTCTCTAGGGGAGAGATACGGTCGACCGAGTACCCCTACGGAAATGAAGGGGTCAGACATGTTCTGGGTGTAGAGTGTCGGGTGGACCTTGGCTCGACCGGTGAGTCGTCAGAAGAGGGTAGTAGTTGTTCGGGGAGTGCACCCGCCCGTCACCATGGCGGTCGAGCGACTAAGTATCACTGGTCGTTCACAAATCCTTTATGCCACGCCTGTCCCAACCCAAACTAATCAGACCTTTATGTTTGCTGTTCACGGGTCACACGACACACAACCGCCCCAACCCCCCACCCCCCGTGGCAGCCTCCAACCTCCCGTGTCACCCTCCACTAAGCCTTGTGAAGACCAGAACGCAGGATACCAGGGAGGTCTCGACTGAGGTGCGAACCGGAACCCTTCCGTTCTCTGTCCCTCTCCTCCTGCCACTTAGGACAGGGTGCCGGAGACGCTCTTCCTTCCTCGTCTTCGCTGTCTACAGGAACACACGTCTCCTCTCCCGGGGCCGGGGTGCTGGACCGGAGTGCTGGAGACTCTAGGGCGGAGTCGACGGTCTTCTTAGTTCGTGTCGTCCCGGTACAAGGGTCGAGGGGCGGTCGGGACCCGCGGGGTGGGCGAGGGTCGGTCGAGAGAAGAAAACTGTCAGAACGACGTCCAAGAAAAACTTTATCTAAGGAGTCCCGACGTAAAGGGTCGGTAAACAGTTACAGGACGGTACACAAGTCACCCGTCCTCTGTTTCAGTGGGTGTCGACCCCCACCCTTGACGACGGTGGCTTCTCTCCGTACGGGGACAGACTCACAGACCTCTACAGAGACCCGACAAGAGAAAGTCCTCCCAAGTTTCGTTCCCGCACACCCCTCCCCACCCCTCCGTCCCTCTATCGGAACGATACAGTGTTGAAGAGAAGGGGGTCTTGATCACGGAAACCTGGCTTGAGGACACCGGACCTCGGAATTCCTTCCCGTTTCCCCCCGTTTCTTTACTGTTTTCTACTCCTTAACTTCCCCTGGGACCCCTCTAGGGAAAATCGTTATCGTCCTAGACGTCTCTACGACCCGGCTAGACTAAGGTAACCCTTTCCGTCACTCCTCAAACTTAATACTCATACTGACCCTCTTAAGACTTAGAAACAGTATAAAAACGGAGGTAATGGATGAGTGGGAGTTGTCAGAGGAGGGTCTCCACCTTTCCCAGGAGTAAGAGTGTTTCTGGGTCTCGATTCGTGAAGACATTGTGAAGGAAGTGAGTAAACCAGTACTGTCGTTGGGGTACTTTGTCGACGAGAGTAATAGGGTAAAAAGTTTACTCTGATTCGGCGTCTTCCTACTTACTACGAGACCCGGACGGCCTCTCGAGTGACCTCGATGCTAAACGTACGTCCACGGGACCGGGGAAGGAATATCTCGTGCCTAATGTGTGACACGGGGCACGGACCAAGACCCCTACGGTAGAACGTCAGAACATCCGAGAGTCAAAACGTCGGAACAAAAAAAGACTACAGTTCGCTAGAACGTCACAAACCAGAGTCTCTCGAAGACCTTCCTTTCCGTGTTTGAGTGAAAGT
This sequence comes from Capra ibex, assembly GCA_006410555.1. Lineage (NCBI taxonomy): Eukaryota > Metazoa > Chordata > Mammalia > Artiodactyla > Bovidae > Capra > Capra ibex. Next base: position 86,609,923 of record SJYO01018757.1, on the reverse strand, counting down.
TTCATAAATCTGACTCTGTACTCAAGTCAGATTGGTTTGGTAGGGGAATACGTCGAAGATTCTATTGGTTTCTATACTCGGAACCCCGTCGCGTCCTTCGTCACCGACCTGACTTTGCGTTCGTGTTTATAAAAATCGAGGACATCAACTTAAGGTTCCGGGACTATCTACTTAATTTAAGGGGGTAGACTTACTTAGGATGAGCTGAGGATTGGACGAGTTGGGGACTAACCTGCCTTGACTGGTTGAGTGGTAAGATCGTCGGATCTTTCTTTCCGGTAAGGGTGAGTCTCTTTATTGACTGAAGTCGATGATAACAAGGACCTCACAAAGAATGAACAAGACAAAGTCGTCTTTTCGATATCCAGATCACTTGCCTTCAGACCGAACTTAGTGGTTTTGTCCCAGTAGTGAGGAGTCCCCTAAGGGTCTGGATTCGTATTTCTTACTCGCCGTTCTGAACTCTTCTTTGTTCTCTTAAAACAAGTATCAGTTCTCTTTTTTGTCAGTTATCTGTGTCCAGATGTTCGTCGGGTCCACAACCCGACTAATCTATTTCTAAACATTTCTCGATAGTCATATTATTTTTACTAAGAATTTTAAAAGATCCCTCTCCATTACCTACATTATCCGCTTTGACTTTAGAAGGTTGACTTTTTATGTCGTAGATTTGGTTTATAAGCGACCCACCTTAATTACTGTTTATCCTACGTGTCTTCTTTTATACATACTTATACTCATGTCCTTTCTTTCGTTAGTGACTTTGACTTCTTGTCTCTCTTTTTTTTAACTGTTCACTTTGTCTCCGAGCTACTTGACATTCTGTCTTAATTCCCCATTTCGTACACTCATTAACCTTAAGTTCTCCTCTTCTCTTTCTTACCCTGTCCTTTTTTTTACAAACTTTTGTATACCTACCTATTTATAGATTTTAACTAAAAATTTTTTCCGGTCATTGGAAGACCTAACTAAACGAGTTTGTTACTTTGGTGTAGTCTCTGTCGGGACGTCAGTGTCAGGAGTGGACTGGTACTCCTAGGGACCAACGAGAACTTCAAGGCGGAGAGAAGACGTGTCCGGTTTACCTGTTTGAAATACGTCTACACCCAAAGGACCTTTATCAGAGCACCAGAGTACCCAGAGTACTTTGATCACTAGGTTATCAAGTCTCGGTCACGGGTTATTAGGAGTTTTTGGACAAATAAAAGGAAAAGGTTCCTTCTGTGTGATGATTTACGGATGTCCAAAAGATCCTCCTTCTGCACCTCTTTCTACCTGTCATCTGTGAAATCCGTCGCACTGTTCCGAAGAAGAGGATATTGCGTCGGAGGGAAAGTAAGTTCCTTAAGACTCAGACATTTGACCGAATCCAGACCCTTAGGTAACTCCTCGCTACTGGGACAAAACCACTAAGTTCGGTCTGAAGGTAAGTGATCTGGATATCGAAAAGACGACTTTGTCTTGTTCATTCTTAAATCATACGAAGAGTGCTGAATAAAAGATCTTCATAAAATTAATTGGCCAGCGGGGGATCCCAAACCACTCGGTTCGAGAATGTTTATGACGAGACCGAGAGGACAGGAAGTGTGAGAGGAGTAGAAACCGTTAAGGTACGATGTTTAACCGGGGACGATGGGGTCCTAGGGTCGACCTACAACTAGGGTACCATTGAACCTAGAGTCAAGGGTCGTATTAAAGCCTGGATCTCTCTTCTCGTGTGTCTCGACCAGTTCCTACGACCTGAAGGGGGTATTTGAAGACGGAACGTCGCCACCCAGACAAGAGACCGTAGCCACACACCCAGAGCGTACTGTCTACACAAAATTGAAAGGTTAGAGGGACTGAGAAAAACCTATGGAAGGAAAAGACGAATAGTCCCTACACGACCGTGAAGGTTAAGTAAGTCACAGTCGACTGAAACTGGTACAAAGGAAACTGGTTGGTGTTGGTAGTCTCCGTGAGGTTCGGGGACCTCCATTTTGTCACTTCGGTGTTAGAAACGAGTGCCTGGGTACAGTCATCTGACCCGAGTTGGGTCGAAATGCAAGGGAAGGTTGACAAGAGAGTGGGAAGGATGTGTCGTGGGGGCGATAAGGGGTCTAAGGGTAGACGTATTCGATCTTCGTGGCGCGTCGACAGACCACGCGGAGTCGGGCGGAGGACGCGGTGAGAAACACGGAACGATAAAACGACAACAAATCAGTGACTCAACACAGACTGAGAAGTGCTGGGGTACCTGACATCGAACGGTGTGAGAAAACAGGCACCCTAAGAGGTCCGTTCTTATGACCTGACCCAACGGTACGAGAGGAGGTCCCCTAAAAAGACTGGGTCCCGAGTTTGGGTCCAGAGAACGCAGAGGATATAGCCGCCCCCACCCCTACCAAGAAACAGAGATCGCGGTGGACCCTTCGGGGTATGGCCATGTCAACGAACGTTTCATTGTGTTTATGAGGAGTCCTGGTGGGAGTGGTTGGGATAGGGTCCACCGTGATCCCCACTTTTGTTGGGTGGACGGTTGCGTCCTCTGCATTCTTTGTGCTCAAGATAGGGGTCCAGTCCTTCTAGGGGACCTCCTCCTTTAACGTTGGGTGAGGTCATAAGAACGGACCTCTTACCCGGTGTCAGGTACCCTAACGTTTCTCAGGCTGTGCTTATTCCGCTGAATCGTGTCGTGTCACGTATGCCCATTCTGAGAAGTCCTTTTCCCTTTGCTCGAAAGAACCCGTTCCCATCTTCCACGAAAACGACCGTCTGTTCTGACACGGTAAATCCTTGCACTCCAGGGTCGAAGTGGGCTTAGACGGACATACAAGGGTAAGGTCAAGAGTCCTGGAACAAGAAAGGGTCAGCTACTGAGTTGAAATTGTTTCTCTGGGACGTTCCTATCCCCTAAGTTAGGTACAACAGTAAGTCTGTTCTAATCTGAAACCGAAACGAAAAGTCTTTAGAACTGGAACGTTCTTTTATTCTCAAAGTGCGGGGCGAAAATAAGAAAAGAAGGAAAAAAAAAAAAGGAGGATCTTCAGTATCTTCAAAAGTTCACGATTTACTCGACCCTTAAATTCAGGGACTCGAGTAGTAAAAGAAGGAAATTCAAAAGATCATGTTAATCGTTACTGGTTGGTTGGTTAATTAGGTGGGGTAATTTTACGAGATTCCAACGTTTATGAACCAGTGAGTCTCAGGACAGAAAACATCCTTGAAATAGTGTCTATAGATTCCGATTTTAGACCCATTGAGAAAACGGTAAAGTGGTCTCGGGAGAAGTGGTTACCGTTGTCTAAGTAATTACGGAAATTTAGATTAGTCTAGTCTCTTGGTTAGGGTCTTTTGAGTCTTGAACAAGTCTCTTGGGTAGGAATTCGAGACAAGGAATCCTCGACAAGAACCACGGAGTCCGTTAACACATTCCAGTAACAGAGGTACAGAGTACCACCTCGACTTCAGGTCCCGTGCATTAGTCCTTTCCTCGTTCTTACTGTCAAGAGAGTGGTGTTGTCTTTCAAGACGAAACCCAGATTGAATTTAGGGAGTGCGACACGAGTATGAAGGGGGAATAAAACCAAAAACTCTCTAGCCTCGGAAGGGTCCAGACCTGTCCTCAAATTGGAGGAAACTCCCATGTTTCGCTGGAAGGGCCCTGTCTGAAAATCTCGCGACACACAGGATACGCCCACGGGACCGGATCGGTACGAAAAGGCACCGAGCAGGAGTACTGTCTCGACTCCAGGGACTTCTTAAACCGCCCTGTCGGGGCCCCGGCACACTGGGACATCCACACACCGGTCCACGGGATTTGTGTAACTGAGACGGAAAGGAAGGTGTGTCCTCTACGACTTCCTACTCCACGCCTGCGAGTGAATGGCCTTGAGGTACATGGTGTTGTTCGTACACAAGTTCCTGTTCCACCACGACCTGCACCCCTCGCCGTGGCCCTAGGAGAGGTACAAACGACGGTTCCGTCCCCGGTTCTTCCACAAGCCCCACTCGTACCGGAGACGCCCCTGTGACCGGGAAGGACCAGGAAGACCGGGAAGGGTCAAGGGTAGGAACGACCCCAGTGTGTGTGGGACGTCCTCCGTCAGTCCGTACCGAGAGCCCTCCGTTCGTTCGGGGAATCGAGGGACAGTGGACCCGTAACGAGGACCGGAACGGGACCTCAACGACTACACATATGTCCTAAAACTGAAAAGACTTTGGTAAAACCCGAGTAGTAACGGAGTCTCAGGAATCAGGATACACCCGAACTCTCCGTCCCGTACCACCGATGTGGACACTCGAGACCAACCTTAGAGGCGAGAAGGTGAGGGTTATCCATACTGGGTCTGATAAGTGAAGAGAAGACATGGAGTCCCACTGATGTTCCTCCCCTACTCAAATTCTGTGTTTAGTTCACGAATCGTGTCACGAACCACGTTCAGTTTACGGGTCAGAAATAATCGTCTCAACCCTCCCCCGGAGTCGCGATTGTTCCGTCAGAGGAAGGAGACAAGAAATTTCCGTTCGACTACCTAAAGTAGGACGAGAAGACTGAGGACGTCGGAGAGGTCGATCTCCACCACTACCCCCTGGGTGACCCTCTCGAGGGCGTTACGTCGACCCGCGTCGGGGTCCTACCCCCCGACCCTCCCAGGTCTTGACCCCTCTTTGACTCTTTCGTCTCGAGACTCGACGACCGACTGTATCACCCAGATCCCGACCTTTTACCCTTAAGTAGAACTAGTTTTATGTTCCGTACGACGTCAATTTGTGTGTCGCACACGTGTCCTGCCGGGTTACGTCTCCGGCCGCCCTTCGAAAACCACCCGGAAGTAATCGACTTGGTAGGACGTCGAACAGAGTTCTGGGGCGGGGGACGGTCCGAGGACCAACTAATCTCGGGGAGTTTGAGGGGACGTGGGGTGTTGGGGGACGGACTTGTTGTAGGGGGAGGTACGGAAGGAATTACCGAGTCTACCATTTCTTTGACGGACGTTAAGTCCTCTGGCCCCAAGCTAGGGACCCAACCCTTCTATGGGACCTCTTCCTTTACCGTTGGGTAAGGTCATAAGAACGGACTTCTTAAGTTACCTGTCTCCTCGGACCGCTCGACGTCAGGTATCCCAACGTTTCTCAGTCTGTGCTGACTCGTCGATTGTGAAAGTAAAATGTACGGACTGAACTTTCTATGGGTCCAGGACCAACCTTCCCCAGAGTCCCGCCAGAGTTCCGGGGAGACCATCGGAACTGGTCGTCTCGGCACTACACGAACGGCTCCAGGTGCATCTCCCACGCCTCGGTCGGGCCGACGTGTGCCGGTTCAGGACGACAGAGGTGCCGTGACGGAGAGGGGTGGGAGATTGGAAGGAAGGAAGTACCCCGGAGAGGGAGTCCTACCCCCACAGACCAGTTCCCTGACTAAGGGAAGGTTCCACGAGTGTCTCGGAGTCCCGAACCACATGTGGGGGACACTGAGGGAGGTAGGAGGGAAGTCCCCGAGAGACTCCAGGGTCGAGTCGAGGTCTCAGTGTGTCCTCGGGTCCCGTCTCGGTTCGTTCCTTCCCGTCGGTAGTAAGCGAAGGTTCAGTCCCCCGAAGTCGACGTCCAAAACTGCCGACGGGGAGACAAAGGTCGTGGGCCCTTTGTCCAAAAGATGGCGGTCTGACCCCGAACAAGAGGACGACAAGGGTGTTCCAGAATGAGAGTCGACTTTCAGTTACTTAAAGAACTCGTAGAATCGGGAAACGAATCCTCCCCGAAGAGACCACTGAGTCTACCATTTCTTAAACGGACGTTACGTCCCCTGACCCCAAGCTAGGGGTCCAACCCTTCTAGGGGACCTCCTCCTTTACCGTTGGGTGAGGTTACAAGAACGGATCCTTCAAGGTACCTGTCTCTTCGGACCGTCCGATGTCAGGCACCCCAGTGTTTCTCGACCTGAGCTGAATCGTTGATTGTGAGAGTGTGAAATGAATCCTCTACACCTCTCGGACCGTTCTGAAGATCTAATTCTTCTTAGTTAAGAAAGTTTCCACCTCTACCGTCTTCCTCAATCCCAATTGTGTTCAGACGGGTACCCCGCCCCTTCCCAGAGTTCTGCAGGACTCAGGGACTGGACGGGAAAAGGCTACCGGAAAGAACACCTGCCATGAGCAAATCGGTCCCTCCCGGTCCCCTTCCTCTTACTGTCGTCCTTCCGAGTATCAGCGAGACCCCCGAGACGGAAGGGTGAAGGAAGTGGGGTGGTGGGGGTTCTGTCACCGGTACGGTCCCCCCAACGGTCCGGACCAACAAGGATGGTCTAGAGGGTTCAGTCTCCGGTTCGAGAGGTGACGCCCCGTTTTCGTCGGTCAAATCACCCTCTCGGTGACCGGACACGAAACCTTCCCAACTCCCAATCCAAAGGTAGACGGTGCTTCATCGGTGCACCGGAACCCATCCAGTAGCGTAGGGGTCCGGAGTCGTGGAGGCAGACAAGATGACCGGGATTTAACATACGACACTAAGAAAATTACGGACCGAGGAAACGAGACATAGGGGAGGTCTAACTTACGAGGTCATAAAGACTGATGAGTCTCTTCTAGTAATTCCGGTTGGTGAACCTGTTGTCATTCTGAGTGGAGACGGGCGAAAGGACACCTCCCTCCCCCGCTCCCCAAACATGAAGGAACAAACCCACCGTCTCTGACTACATTCTGGTGAACCGGAACTTTTCCACCTCCGGTCGGTGACGGAATAATCGTCCTGACACAGGTGTCCCGAGTCTCAAAGGGTCAGGGACGGTCCGACCGGTTCCCGTGCAGACAGGGTCAAGTCGGACACGACTCGGGTCGGACTCCGATTTTGGAAGTAAAGGTTCGGGAGACGAACCGGGGTCGACAGGGAGGAGGAGGGCAAGGGAGAGTTACGGAGGTCGGGATACAGGTGACTCGTTGTAGGGTCGTCTAGGGTCCGAGACATAAACCTCTTTCCAGTAGAAGAGTACGGGTGTCCGGGGCGACGACTACCTGACAGAACCGTTCATCGAACGGGGACCTTCACTCTGGGAGAATGTCGATCAGACTCGTGTTCCTCGACACAAAGGAAGGGAAGAGGAGTAAGGAAAGGGTCCGCAAACACTAGAGGAGCCGAGGAGGGGGACCCTGAGTAGAACTTATACGAGTGGGAGTACTCCCGGGGATTAGTCTTATTGAGGACATAGAGGGTAGGGGGTCATAAGAACGGGCCTCTTAGAGGCACTTGTCTCCTCGGACCACCCGATGTCAGGAACTTCAGCGTTTCTCAGCCTGTGCTGACCTCACTGAATCACACGCGCGTGTGTGACCTAGCCAAAGGACACACACCAGTGGTGGAGGACGAAAGGGTGGACGGTACGTCACGACCCGAGGGTGGGGGCCGACCCGTCCGGGGACACACCTACGGGCTAGAGACCCGAGTCCGAGTCCACTCGTCTCGGACCGACGGGGACGACTGGTGCGGGGAGGTTCCCACTCGGGGACGAGTAGTGCACCGGAGTCTGGGGTAGACCGGACAGAAAACGACCACCGTAGAAGAGTCGGGTGGAGCACCGAGGTCCTCTCTTAGTAAGGGACGAGACACAAAGTTACCGAGTGTAAACTAAGACACGATACCTCCGTTTCTGGACCCTCCCTGTTTGTCAACAGGGGTCCACCTACCGGTGGGGGTACCGGGTACGAATAGGAGAAGTGTGTCCAGGCCTCCCCCCCAGAAAAGTTCCGTTTCGCACAAGACGGAACCGTACATATGATCTTTCTCCTGTCGAACCGAAGGTACCTTTACGAAGACTTTGCACCGTTGTCGGTTAACACACCCAGAGCCCTCGCATCCACATCTCTGTATTTATTGTTGGGTCCTGTATTTTATGGACGATGGGTCTTAGTTAGTTAGAGGGAGGGAGAGGTGGAGGCATGCAGAGGGGCCTACCCAAACAAGGGTCCGTCTGCGCGTGGAGGTGTGCCGGTGGACGTCCGCACGCACACCGGAAGTGCACCGAGGACGGTGGGTGCACCGGGTGTGTGCACGAGTCTAGTCCCACAGCAGAGCCTGTGGTCCCGACTGTCGGCGGTGAAGGAGAGAAACGGGTGGGTCCTCTGGGTATCAAGATCTTCTGTTTACGATTAGGCAACTGAAAAGTCTTGTGATTTCCCTTATCAGCCCGGGAGGAAAGAGAAGAAAACGGGACCTCGTACTTCCAGTACCTGCGTCTTCGGGCTCCTCTCACACTCCGTGTCTCTCCGTCGTCCTTCCCGAAGTAGTCCACCGAGGGGAAGACTCAGGGTCGAGGACCACGTCCTCTGCGGCGGTGTGAGTTGAGTGTCCTAATGACCCCCTAATCTCTCTTATGCGCGCTCCCCGGACGTGTCGTTCGGAATTGACATCTAGAAAGGCCGAAATACAAGACGTGAAACGAGTAAGGACCAGTACGTAGGGTTCGGAAAACATCTGCTATGAACTTAAGAGACGGGACATCGTAGGGAGGTACGAACGCCGGTAGGTCAGGACCCTGCTAAGGGGACTACTCCCAGGGTGGTCGTCGGTGGACCCCGACACTACCAAACTTCTTGAAGGAAGACGACCTCAGACGGAGAGACGTCGGACTGGTGTTACGATACCCAGTAGTGAAACCCTGGTGTGTCTTATTCCCCCGAGGGGAAGTGGACCGTCGGGATGAGAGTGTCTACGTCCCTGTGTCGGGGGCAAGGAAGTGGGTACCGAAACCAAAGTCGGGGGAAGAGGAACCCGGTACGCGGTCGTAGGGAGAGTGCGACCGTCTCCTACGAGACCGAGGGAATCGTCGACACGCCTGGAGTCCGGTGTGGTCGTGAGTCGACCGCAGTCGGTACTAGACGTCAGATGGGTGTACACAGACGGATCGTCGTTGAGGAGTGGAGACAGGTCAGACACCTATGAAACTTAGGTTTGACTCTTAGTGTGGAATAGATGTATAGTTCGGAGTACAACAATCCAAACCAAGAAGGAATGTTAGACGACCCGAAGGGAACACCGAGTCGACCCTTTCTTAGACGGACGTTACGTCCACTGGACCCAAGCTAGGGACCCAACCCTTCTAGGAAACCTCTTCCCTTTCCGATGGGTGAGATCATAAGACCGGATCTCTTAAGGTACCTGAGATATCCGGTACTCCAGTGTTTCTTAGTCCGTGTTGACTCGCTCAAAGTGAAACCGTGAAAGTGATATTAGATGAGCCTCAGGGATCCGTCTCTGCCCCCGAAGGGACCTCCGAGTCACCGATTCTTGGACGAACGGTTACGTCCTCTGCGTCCTCTATACCCAAGTTAGGGACCCATCCCTTCTAGGGAACCTCCTCCTTTACCGTTGGGTGAGGTCGTAAGAACGGACCCTTTAGGGTACCTGTCCCATCGGACTGTTCGATGTCAGGGACCCCAACGTTCCTCAGGTTATCCTGACTCGTGCATGCGTCCTCAGGGGTCTCGGAACGAGAAACCCCTAGTGACAAGAAACACTCCGCGGTAGAAGTATCCCTCCTCGACCCCACCTCCGTCACCCCGCCGGGGGCATCCGACCAGATTAGGTCAAGTCGAGACTCGGTCGTGGAAACTTGTGTCAGTCCCTTGTCGACACTTAAACGTGTTATTAGCCAGTCGAAGGTGAGGTCTCTCCGGCACCTCTTCCATGGAACGGTCTAGGCGTGCACCCCGGACCGTACCATCGACTCTTGAGACCGTCCAAGTGGGAGTCAAGGTTTTCTAGTCGAACACTAGAACCCGTGGACTGGAAGACACGGAGGTAAAGGACGAGACCCTTTACCCTTGTTGTCACTCTGTCTGGTGTCTCCCAAAGTGTCACGATGGTATAAAAGTCACTTAAACGTTTTACCTACGTCCCGTAAACCACCGAACTTTAACCGGAGTCACCCTCATAAACACACCTCTTTGTCCGTCTACGACGTTCAGTCCCATAGGAAGGAAGGACCTCTTGGGGGACAATTCACAGAGGGTCGTGTCGAGACACATTTCGTACTGTCACATGTACACGGCAATCGTCGGTTATGTACAATCGATAACAATACTAATAAAGTAAGTAATTGAACTGATTATCCGACCAGGTTTCTTCCCTACTCCAATTAGTCTATACTACCGACAATTACTTGGACATCACCGAGAACCGTTACCGACGAAGGGAGTCTCCGTCGGGTACTTATTAGGGGTCCTGACCCAAGTACGTGGGTGGGGACCCCCTCCCTACAGTGGGTGTCAGACCCGGGGTCCGGTCTACGTCCCCTCGACCCCTCTTCTCGTGTCTACTCCAGACACGAGAGTACTACGAATGTCAGAGTCCCTCCCGTGTCTGTGTTGTCTTCACGTGTGTGTCGTCGGGTTATCTTAGTGTTTACCACGTCGCGAGACCTTCTGTCCTACCTCGTCAACTCTTTCGACCCCAGGCGAAACCTACCCCACCGGCTGGTCCGTACAGACTGAGACGAGTATAGCACCCACTCCCGGAGTGAGGGTCGGGACGACGGGCACTGTAGTACCGACTCGGTCTTGTCCCGTTCCCACCCTCACAGATGTGGGGTTTGTCGTCACACACTAGTCCAGCACTAGGACAGACACACGTCTACGTTCTACCCCCAGAGTTCACCGAAAATGGTCCAACTTGTCGTCCGGACCTAAAAAGAAGTTGAAAAACAAAATATAATCACACGCACACGAGTCCGCACAAACAGAGAAACACTGGGGCACCTGACACCGGGTGGTCCGAGGAGGCAGGTACTTAAGAGGTCCGTTCTTATGACCTCACCCAACGGTAAAGGAAGAGGTCCCCTAGAAGGGTAGAGTCCCTAGCTTGGACGGTGAAGACGTAACCGTCCTTCTAAGAAATACTGAGACGGTAGACCCTTCGGAATAAAATATAACTCTCATTTTCACAAACAGGGAGTCAACACAGACTGACGTTGGGATACCTGACATCAGGTGGTCCGAGGAGACAGGTACCCTAAGAGGTCCGTTCTTTTGACCTCACCCAACGGTAAAGGAAGAGGTCCCCTAAAAGGGTTGGGTCCGTAGCTTGGACCCAGAGGGTGTAAAGTCCGTGTAAAAACTGGTTGACTCGGTGGTCCCTTAGTTTAACTGTTACAACACTATCAAAGTCGTCTCGCTGAGTCGACAGGTATGTGCAAGAGGGGGCTTGAGGGGAGGGTAGGTCCGAGTCCGGATCTAAGACCGTAGGAGAAAACTGTAGGACCCCCTTAAGGACCACCGTCTCACCATTTCTTAGACGGACGGTCACGTCTTCTACGTCCAAGCTAGGGACTCGGTTCTTCTACGGGACCTCTTCCTTTACCGTTGGACGAGGTCACGAGAACGGACCTCTTAGGGCCCCTGTCTAATCGGACCACCCGATGCCAGGTCCCCCAACGTCTCAGACTTGTGTTGACTTGTGTGCGTCCAGTAGCAAATCAAAGGGGTCTTTTCGAGTCCGTGGCCCACCAGAAAGTCTCCTACCACTTCCTACTCAAAGGAAGATCTCCTTTCCAAGACTACCTTGGTCGGTTGAGTAGGTAGTGGGACAGTTAACGTGTCGTCGTAGGTCCCATCTAAAACGACCCTAGAAGTGTCGCTACTTACGTCTTACTCGGGGGTCTACTTCACATGCGGACAGAACTTACTAGTTTTTGAGTTGACTCTTCAAAGAGGACGGTATCTCCCTCCCTGTCCAGACCCTTCCCTGAGTCCCCGTCTCCTACAAATCTCGTCCCCGAAACGGATTTAGGATACGTGGAATGCAGAGTCAGTAGGCCAGTGGTTCCTTTGTTACAGTCACAAACAACGCTCGAACGGGAAGTGGACACAGTAAAGTAAAGTAGTCATGTCGGAGAACGGTTCATCTACAGTGAAGAGGACTAACAAGAGACCTATTGACCTCAAGTCAGTTCATTGAACACCTTTCAACATGTCGATTAGTACTCTTCTGGGTCGTGAATTTCGGTCAAAAGAACTCACGTTTCGGGTATGAGAACAGTTTTGTGGTTCAGGGGAGAAGAGGTTGTGATCGGTCCGTAGGAACCCCGACTCGGGCCCGACACTTGTCTACGTCACCGCCGTCAGAGAGTCGGAGGACACCCAAACTCAACAGTGTCATCGGACTGCACCCCACCCCCGGGACCGTTCCCATACCCAGTAACCAATAGTCTGGACCCGAGACAAAGGTACCACTAGTAACTTGGGGAGATTCGGAGTGAAAGGAATTTTTACTCTTACTCTTACGACACAGACGAAGTTCCTGAACAACCCTGTATCACAGGTAGGACCCGAATCGTGTCGTGCCCGGGAATCAACAAGTCAACGAGTCAGCACAGAAACGCTGGGATACCTGACGACGTACGGTGTGAAGGGACAGAAAGTGGCAGAGGTCCTCGAACTACTTTGGGTACAGGTGACTCAGACACTACGGTAGGTTGGTAGAGGTGGAGACAACGGGAGAAGAGGAGGACGGAAGTTAGAAAGGGTCGTAACCCCAGAAAAGGTTACTCAACCGAGAAGTATAGTCCATCGGTTTCATAACCTCGAAGTCGAAGTCGTAGTCAGGAAGGTCACTGAAAAGTCCCAACTAAAGGAAATCCTACCTGACCAAACTAGAATTGACGGGTTATGTGAAGTCCTCCTTAGTGTGTTCCTCAGACGTCGGGAATCATATTTGACCGTACCACTTCCCTCTCTTCTTAGTCTTGGCGCGACTGGGGACGTCTAACTAGAGCAGGACTACGCCCCACGAAGGGCCGGACCCAGGGACGTTTCACGCCGGCACCCCAGGAATAAAACGTCAGTAGTGGTATAAGTTCCCCTTCCACCTCCTCCACCTCGACGGGCACCTCTTCCACCTGTAGTAGTAGTCGCTCACCTACCCGATGACGGACAAGATGCTCAGCTACGAGCGGTGGCAGTAGAAGCGGTCCCTGTTCACCGACCACTCGGACGACGTACGACAGGGGACCAACGGGGCGGCCGACGGACCGACAAGTCGGGGGCGGACATCGGCTCCCTCTGATGCTCCTGAAGTCTCTCCTGGACCCGACGTCCCAGTGGCGAGGGTCTGGGGAGAGAAATCTGATCTAGACGGAGACCCCCTGTCTTACTCGCAAGCATCCAGATTGGAACCGGAAAAAACGATATTATCTAAGTAACAAACGACAGGTTTCAGATACGACCAGTTCTTCATGATTCCCAAACGTACCGACGGTCATTCGGTCACACGAAAACTGGAATCGAAGAGGTCTGACTCTTCAGTTTTATAGAAGGTGGCGGGAGTGACCTGTGTAGAGACGTACAGGTGTAAACAGGATACCCGGGGTGGAGTCGGGGAACCCAAAAAGGACCACGGAGGGGTGGGTCGGGAGAGGGACCGGCTCCACTGTCAGACGACGTACTCCTTACGACCGCTCCCCCACGGACAGACCACTGAGATACACGTCAAGTTTTTACATACAGAAACAGTCCACTTATCTAATGCTCTGGGTAAAGGGGTGTTAAGTAGTTGTCTTTGGACCTCCCGAATACAAAGGTCTGGCCCGTCGAAACATGCACCATCGTTAACTCCTGTCCGTCATGTTCCTGAAGTTTTAGGTGACATTCAGTGGAAACGTAAGAGACGACCCGAAAATCCCCCCCAAACCCCCCCGTCCTTCGTGAAGTCTCCCGACCCGTACTCACCAGTTAGAGCACCTGTGTCGATGACACGGAGACACCTCAAATACGGACACTGGAAAAGGCCTAAGAAGAGAGACTTACAAAAGGCGACCAAGGTTCCCACCCCCAAGATGTCTCTCCTTTATTCTTACACCGACCACCCTCCATTTCGCTCCTCTCTTACTCGCGTCACACCTACCTTTTACTTACTTCGTCGTCTTCGACTCCATAAAAACGTCTCGACCGTCCACCGACGTTCGATGATTTCCAGTAAAGAGGGATTGTAGGTGTATTCCCGTCCCTCCCAGAGGTCGGTCCGGTCGGCAAACTTGAGACGGAAATATACGGACTTTAAACAGTCGTATTGTAACTAAGAGGAAGTATATTCATTCTATGTCTCCCTCTACCTCCGACTCGTACACCCACCCCCTCGTTACCCCACCCCCACCCCCGAGTAGGGTTAGACACGAGAAACACGAATTAGTCAACTTTTCCACGAGAGAATCTTTTTTGTAGGGGGTGGGGTCGTGTTGGGAGGTTGTAAACTAGACCAGGGGTTTCTCAGCAAACTAAGACAAAGTAAATTTCTCACTGGCAAGAGTTCCCTATGTTCGGACCAGGAGGTACACTAATTTGCCTAATACGAAGGTATTCCAAATCTTCCTGTCCCTTCGGATCGCACGACGTCAGGTTCACCAGTGTTTCTCAGTCTGTACTGAATCGTAGACTTATGTGTGTGTTCCAAATTTCTCTCTGAACCCAGGAATCGGTCTTGATTGATATCGCTGTTTCACGTTTCTGGTGGAGGGGAGGAGGTGTGTGTGAGTGTTCACTCATACGTGTGCTAGGTCGGGAGGGGGAGTGGGGGGCGTGTGTATGTTCACTCGTGTGTGTACTAGGTTGGGGTTCGTACTCGTCTTTGAGGTTTGTCAGGTTGTCAGAGGTGTCTAGACCCAAGGACGGTCGTGTCGCGATTTGTGGAGAGCAGATCTGAGGGACACTGCCTCCCCAAGGGTCTATCTGGTCTGATCGAGGCCCGGGGGTCTCCGATCCTGAGGTCTCAGGTTGTTGCAGGTCAGTAACAGACACGACGACCCGGCACGGTGCCTCACACACGCAGGTGGACACAGGCGTGGAAAGACCTTTATATTTGAGTCTCGTACAAGTCTCGGTCCAGTCCTGTTCTGTCTTTACCCTGTAAACAGACTCGGGAGGGCGGGTAGACCGTAGTAAAGATTGCAAGTCACTCGTTACTCTTCATCCTCCAATCTACTACCACGAAACTTCCACCGGTCGAGACCGAAGTATAGGAGACCCACTGGCACTTGCTCAGTGGATTGTAGAGACTCGGAACCAGACTTTATTTTGAGGTGGTTGGATATCTGCACAGCCCTCCTACTTCACTCTACTACATATATTCCCCGCACTGTCAACAACTACGGCGTGCACCGTCGGACCTGGACCAGGGGTTAACACAGTAATTCGGGGAAGGACGGACACCCAGACCGGGACTCGGACCGACGGCTCGAGCGACCGGAGGTCTCCGAGTCTTAGATCCGGTCTACGCGAGAGCACTATCCAAAGTCTTTGTCGAGTTGCCGTTTACAACTAGTTTACGTACTTATTTATCCTGTATAAAACGGGACCTCGACATACCAATACGACGGAAACCTCAAGAACGACATTGACATATTTAACACAAACCTCCTCTTGGATGTCCGTGTAAGAAACAAGAGTGCGCGAGGTTTGACTAACTTGAGACTGGGAGTCGAACCGCGAAATTCCTCGAAGGAGCACCAAATTTCCGTTTGTCTAGAGTGGGAGGAGGAACGGACCTAGGACAAGCCCTGGAACTGGAGTGCGTGGAACGGTACTCCTGACCTAGCCGGGACTGTCCGGGACCCCGTGACCGACGATGAGTCCACGGTCGGGTCCTGGCCTCCGGCACCCTGACTCAGAGGAGGACGAATAACGTCAAAAGTGTAGTAGACTTTTTCTTTTTTTTTTTTTCTGACTTTCCATCGGGGCACAAAGAGAACGCCTTAGAGACCTCAGACAGTTGTCGTAAGGGGCGTTTGAGTCTTAGTTTACGTGGAAATGTAAAATAAATTGTATCAGAGGTTCAAAAGATAAATTTGTAAAGAAAATTTTTTACTGGACAAAGGCAAAAATCCTTTCCTTCGTTCGCGTAAATCTTTAGACAAAATTTATTTGTCTCTAAAACCAATGAGTCTCAAGATTTAGATTTCACTTTCGTATTTCCAACGACCAACGATTCCCTTGTTAACATTCGTTTAAAGACTACCGAGTTCTTGGCCGAGTTTTTCTTTTTAGAATTTATCCCGTCCTCTTCCTCAACACGGGTTAGGGAAAGTCTTTCTTTTAACAATCCTTTTGTCAAACAGGGGAGGGGCGGGGGAGGAACGGGAAGAGGAGGGGAGAAAAGAGTTGGTGTACGTTGTACCCTTGTGTTCGTCCTCACTTTGAGTCTTTAACGGGAGTCAAACGAGTGGTTGACGATCTCTTGTGTGTGTGCGTGTGTGTGTGTGTGTGTGTGTGTGTGTCTAGTAACCGTACATGATCCGAGTGTTGCGTGTCAAACAACTCACTTACTTACTCTTTTAATTATAATTACTTCCTTATCTTCATTTGGTCGTTTCCTTTCATGTTTCACTACCACCACTCCCGCCGCCGCCACAACAGCTGAATCTTTTTTTTCGTATTACACTCTCGATGCTCAATTCAAAATAGACCCCGTTATACTCCTGACGTCGGACCCTCTGTCGTGGAGTCTGCCGAGACTCTTTGACGAGGTTTCTGTAGCCCCCTTCTTGTCATATATACACTAAAACCATTTCCCCTTCATGTACACCAGTCCGTGCGAATAAAAAAATCTTTCAAAGACGACCAGAACACTTCGAAGACGATCAGTACTCTTTGTCAGCAGCGTTACTTCCTGAATTCACAAAAAGATCTATCTTCTCCATGATCTTAACCCGAGAATTTTAGTTGAGGACTCTTGTACATAGACTTCTGGACAGGACGGTCGAAAGACCTCGTGTCTCACGGAGCAAAGACGAGAGGTGGGACCTGAGGAAGTCCCCCACAACCTCCCGTGGGCGACGTCGTCGCGCACTAAATTAGGAACACCTCCATCTTCCGTTCGTGGGTGCTGTTCACGGTTACACACCAACTGTCACTAAATCAGTGATTCAGTACAAGCTGAGAACACTGGGGTACCTGACATCGGGTGGTCCGAGGAGACAGGCACCCTGAAGGGTCGTTCTTATGACCTCACCCAACGGTAAAGGAGGAGGTCCCCTAGAAGGGGTGGGTCCCTAACTTGGTCCCAGAGGACGTAACGTCCTTCTAAGAAATGGTCACTAGGTCACTCCTAAGGGTCTGTCTCCACGTTAGTAATTAAAAAAAACAAATGAGACTTCTAAAGATCTTAGAGTTTTGACCTTCCTTAAACCTATCTATAAGGTACACTAACAGAATGGGTCATCAACTGAGATCTTGGACGACTCCCAGTCTCCTACCCGTGGCCGAAGGACCGACTACTCTTCTACTGTTCCCTGGAGAGCGCATCTCTACCACCACGGACATCGACCTCCGAACCACCCGTCCTGGAGAACCTCCCAAGTCCACGAGAGGTACTCAAAGAGGTGGCGGGACTGTAGGTCTCGAGATAACGGACCGAGATCGGATAAAATGTGTTCCTCAACTGAAACTAGACTCTCGGATTTTACATAATTTGATAATATGTATGGAAGGAAAGATAGATCTCCTCCTCAACAGTCACCGCGGACCACGGTGGACGAGATAAAAAGGGACTCCGAGGGGGTGATCAAGATCGTCTCTTCGGGTTTAATGACCCCGGTCCTGTCCCTCCCCCTTACATCGATGTCTAGAGAGGTGACTTTTCACTTCCAACAAAAGGTCATGAAGTATAAGGACAGAAACAAAAGTCCAATAGTAAAGGAGATTATATATAGGTAAGACGGGTATTCGAGTAACCTTCTTAAGATGTAGAAACTATCACACTGAAAAAAGTAAAGGTCGTAAAGACACAGTGACTACTTTAAGGGATAGACAAGTACGTACAAAAAAGACGTAATCTAAGAAATTTTATAAATAATTTCATGAACTTGTAGGAACAAGGTATCAGGGTGATGGACTCGAGACTCAGACCAAGATGACTGATAAAAAGGAAAACCATTACCCAGTATAAAAAGAAAGAAAAGGTACACAGAACATTAAAAACTAATTACGACCTGTAACACTCATCACGACCTGTCATCTCTGTCTCCTTACTAAATACGGGTCTCTTCTTGTACGGAGAAGGCGATGGTCGGGTAAGTTCACCCTTAAATCAAGTGGATCAGACCTGATCGACCGTCCAGACCTGAAGTAACAACAAAATCAATGTAAGTCACGTGGTACCACACCAGGAAAAGTTCTCAAACAAAGTTAGGTATTTGATTTAAAGCGTCCAGAAAACAATAATAAAAACTTAGGGATCTTTCAATCGATTGTGAAAGGACCACCGACTACTGGGAGTGAGGTATAAGTGAGTAAAT
Source organism: Capra ibex (assembly GCA_006410555.1). NCBI lineage: Eukaryota > Metazoa > Chordata > Mammalia > Artiodactyla > Bovidae > Capra > Capra ibex. The sequence continues at coordinate 86,591,670 of SJYO01018757.1, read as the reverse complement.
TATCTATTCTGCTAACGTTACTTTGTAATTGTACGAACCACACATAGGAGCGGGTAGGGACGACGTGCACACCACCTCTTCGAGCACCCTTTACGTACCAGTCACCTTTCCTCTCCTTTTCGGGATTACAGGATCTGGTGGACGGTGACTTATTGACCTCCATCCGGGTAGACCGGCCCTTCTAGTCTGTACTTAATTGGTCCACAACACTTCGTCACGTCCGTAATTTATAAACCCTTATTTAAGTAATTTAAATTACTTACTTAATTTGAATTATTTAAGTGATTTTTGGGGTCGTAATAACCACCTAGACATGACACAGTCTACGAGACAACTCCCACGACTCCTATGTCTTCCTCTCCCTAAGGTGTCCATCAACCTCTACAGTGTCACCGGTAAACTCTGAAATTCAGGTAGACTTTTAACCTGACCTTCCCTGGAGTTTCTAGTACCTCGGGTTCCTAATGGTTGACCAACCTTGACGAATACAACTGAACCTTTAGGGTAGAGGGACCCCGGGTTTAGACCTCTAAGACTAAGTCATCCAGATCAATACCAGGTCCTTAGACATAAAATTCTTCACAGGGTCTACTAAGACCTTGTGTCTTGGTCACCTGGTTTGAGGAGTGAAATGTTTGTTAAGCCTTTCTTCCCCCGGTTCGACGGTCCCAGTGTTCGAACCTACTACCGTTTCGGTCTCGAGTTGGTGCATTGGTGTCATTGATAGTGTAGAGTTCCCGAAAGATACACGGTCTGGGACAACACTTGAAATATATATAGTAGTGTAAACTAGGAGTATTGTTGGGATATCTCGTTGATAGTAGCAGTAGTAGTAGTAGAGGTAAAAATTTTTGAACAATAAAATATAACCTCGCATTATCACACCACTATCGAGGTCCACGTGTCATCCCCGTGAGTCGGCGTGTGTATGTACATAGGTAAGAGGGGTGTGGGGCAGGGTAGGTCCGGCGGCGCATAGTGACTTACGACATAACCACTAGGTAAGATTTATATCGTTACGTACATACAGGTAGGGGTTTAGGGAATTGATAGGGAAGAGGGTTAGGACGAGGGCGGGGGCAGGGGACCATTGATATTCGAGTAACAGAGATAAAATTTCTTCTTTAGTCGAGAAACTCTCCAATTTAAGAGCGGACTTCAACGTGTCGTTTATTTGTCTCGGTTCCAAACTTCGGGTTTGGGTCCTAAAATTGGTAAATTGTATCTGAGAGTCTATGTGAAAGTGTCTCGGAATTGAATTTCCTCCCGCCTCCCGTTCTTGTTTTCACATCGCCATCCACAGAACTCTTTCTCAAAATTTTCGTCTGTCGCACACACCCACACGTACAAGACTGACCCATTCGTACCTGTCGAGAAAGGTCTGAGATCGTCCCCTAGAAGAGACCTCGACAGTGGTGCGAAGGGGTTTGTAATTCACAATCAACGAGTTAACACAGACTGAGAAACGTTGGGTAGCTGAGATCGGGTGGTCCCAGGAGACAGGTACCCTAAGAGGTCCGTTCTTATGACCTCACCCAACGGTAAGGGAAGAGACCCCCTAGAAGGACTGGGTCTTAGCTTGGGTCTAGAGAGTGTAAAGTCCGTCTAAGAAATGATAGACTCGGTTGTCCCTTCGACGTTTGTATCCATCCGAGTCGACCCTCAAACCGAGGTCGGAGCCCATATTTTACCCTATACTGACCGTAAATTAGGAGTTCGGTCTTAACGTGTTCACGAACGGGAGATCCTCTACTAATAAAAGAGTCGGAGAAGAGAAGATCCTTTCGGAAACACACGGGAACTTTTCTAGGACTCACTTTCCTTGTGTCGTAAGGGACTGACAAGCGCGGAGGGGGTAAAGTGGGGGTAGAGGCTTTGTGTGTCTCCCTGTATTCAAAGGATACCAAGGTAAACAAACCACTTGTAAATTTTTATTAAATTAGGATATTCTAAATTCTCTTTTCGTTCAGATAAAGTTACATAAAGATTTGAGGAGACTCATTTGCTTGTTCACTCTAAGTCGGTGGGTCATTGCTCTGAGACGATTTCGTCCCCAGGAGTTGGAGGTCTAGATTACGACTACTAGACTCCACCCCGAGTGTATTTTATGGTTTTTACTTCGTGGGTTGTGTACATTACGTGAACTTAACAGGACTTTGGAGGAGAGGTTGGAACAGACCCCTTTCTAACAGAATATACTTTGGTCACTTTCAATGAGTCAGTACAGACTAAGAAACGTTGGAGTACCTGATATGCCAGACACCTTAAGAGGTCCGGTCTTATAACCTCACCCATCGACAACGGAAGAGGTCTCTTAGAAGGGTTGGGTCCCTAGCTTGGGTCCAGAGGGCGTGGTGTCCACATAAGAAATGGTCGACTCGATGATTTGACCAGGGACCACGGTTTTTCTAACCCCTACCGAGACGTGACACCCCTCTCGTTTACCGTAACGACAGTGCTGACACAGTCACGTCGAGTTCCCATTCCTGTGTCCCAAACACGGGGTCGCGGTGCTAAAGGGACGACACCCTATGGTCGGGTCATAGAGTGTACATGCTTTCGGTCGACGACGGTCGGGGTAAAAAAGTAGACGACATAGCTCCGTAGGAGTACCCCAACGATCACTTTCAGTCACTATCCAGACCGGTCCTGACCCACTAGTTAGTCACCATCGTCACTACTGGTAGTAAATAGCCACTAGACCGTGGTAGTACCTGAAGGAGCACCGAGTCTACCATCTCTCGGACGGACGTTACATATTCTGGGTCCAAGTCAGGGACCCGACCCTTCTTGGGGACCTCTTCCCGTATCGATGAGTGAGGTCATAAGAACGGATCTCTTAGGGTACCTGTCTCCTCGGACCACCCGATATCAGGTACCCTAACGTCTCAGACTGTACTGACTCACTGGTTGTGAACCTGGTAGTCTGAACGTAAGTAACTGAAGATTGGGACGTGGGACTTAGGTAAGGGACTAATTACGTAGAATACTTGTCGGGGACCCCCGTTTCTCCGTGACGAGACACGGGGTGGACCCCCTATACAGAGTACCCTACCCAGGATTACTCCTGTAACACCACACACTCTTTTCGTTCTGGAGACGACCTGTGGGGCCGAGGGGTGGAGTGTAAAACGTCAACTCTTTTGCCTCCTAGTCTCTCCGATCCTCTAAACGTACTCCCGTACGTCTTCCTTTACCGTTGGGTGAGGTCACAAGAACGGACCTCTTAGGGTCCCTGTTCCCTCGGACCACCCGACGGCAGATACCCCAGCGTGTCTCAGTCTGTGCTGACTTCGCTAAATCGTCGTCGTCGCCGTCGACCGATCATTTTCCACCGTGACTGCCGTGGAAAAGTACTTGGTCCCTAAGACTGCCGTCGGACAAAGTACTTGGTCCTTTAGGGTACAAAGAAAGACGAAGTACTCTCGAAGTCATCCACCCTTTCCCTCCTCCCTCTCTCTCTCGAAATGTCGACACCCCGCCCTACCTCGACCCCGTCACCCCATCTTTACCCCTGCCACCTCCTCTCTCAAGAATCCTCTATGACTCCGAGTCTCTGTTCCCTCCTCTCGTCTATGTCTTCTCAGTCCTTAGACCCAAGATCAGGACCGGACTGTCCTCAGATCGACACACTGAAGTCTCTTCAAAGAATGGGAGAGACTCGAAATGAAAAGGATAGGGATTTAACCCTGGACACGTGTAATCTACTACACTTCCTTGTGAACCGTGGAACACTTTGAGAGGTGGTCCGTTCGTGGAGAGGACAGCAGTCTGGTCCCTTGTGCTCGACGGTGGGTGGGAGATCCTGAGTCCCCCCGGGTCCCTGAAGACCCCCAGGGCGACGACCGGGAGTGCAAAACGAGACAGGGGTGTCCCACCCTCTTGCAGATACCGAAACTGTACTGAACATAAGCCCTGCAACGGTACTTCCTCGGGGACCACCTGTAGCACCTAGGTTTCGTTCACCACTGGTTGCGGACAAATTATTTCCAGACACCTACGTAGGACGCTCCCGGACCCCCACGCCCTTCGGCTGACACGGTGGACCTACGAACCCGGACACGGGTTCCGGTGGGTCCGAGGACGTCCCGGCGGCCGACACTCCGTTCCGGTGGAGCCGGCCGGCCTCGGAGGTCGTCGGGTCCCACTGGTCACTCTTGCCCGCGACCGGGAATCGTCTCGACAGCTTTCTCCCGGTCACCTGAGGTGCCACCGTGTCGACCCCCCACCAGCCACGTACAGACGACCACTACACTCGCCCCCACACACAACCCCCTTACCCTCGTAGTCTCTCTCTTCAGGACCGCCGAGTCCACCCCCCTTCGGGGAGGTAAATCTCGTTCTGTCGTCGAAATCTCTTCTTTAGGGATTGGAGTTAGTCCATACGTCAGTCTCAGTGTGAGGGACGAAGGTTCGCATGGACACTCACCGGCCCGTCCCGAGTGACGTAGGACCCGAGGGACCAAACATGTGCCGAAGTATAGAACAGGAGGTGCCGAAAGACAGAAGTCACGACTACCTCTTGGCGAGTGGTCCCAGGAGGGGGTCCCGTGAGGCTAATGATTGAAAGGGTTTGTGCGGTTGAAACGACACGCGGACACTCGAGTCAGGACAGACTGAGACACTGGGGTATCTGACATCGGACAGTCCGAGGGGCCAGGTGTCCTAAGAGGTCCGTTCTTGTGACCTCACCCAACGGTAACGGAGGAGGTCACCCAGAAGGCCTGGGTCCCTAGCTTGGCCGTAGAGAACACAGAGGATGTAACCGTCCACCTAAGAAATGGTGATCACGGTGGACCCTTCGGGGAAAACGACCTCATATCTATTTTCCGGGGGAACTGGAGGGGTAGGAAGGTCGGGGTGCAAGAGGGACCTCCATTGGTGACAGGTGTGTTACCCAATAGGAAAGGTCGGGAAACAGATTCATAGACATAAATGTATACGACTGGATAGGAGGACTGGGTTCCTTTTGAGGACCATGAACTGACGAAAGAATTTCAGGTCTTTCGGTAGGTAAAGTGTCCCAAGTTCAAGCGAAAAATTAGTTTCTTAGACCCAAGTAACACAGTCAACAGAAGTCGGGAGGGGGGGAGTCGGGAGGGGGGGTCGGAAGTAACACGACTTTGTGTGGACGGGCGAGGCCAGGTCACTCGTAGTGACGTCAAGGTCCTCGAGACCACCTACCCTGTCCCTTCTCGGGTCCCGGTGACCCCCTTCCCCTCCAAGGACGCCCTATTTACATGTGGCGACGAAACAGGTCCGCTCTCGTCAGGCAGGAGCCAGGGACCAGTGACACAAGAACTATTCCTTGGGAACAGAAGAACCTAAATCTCCCCAGGGACCTCCTGTTTACTTTGATCCGCTTGGAGTATGTTCAGGGTAGTCTACTTCCTACGAAGGGAGAATAGGACGGACTCTCGGAACCGGAGTACGACCTCCCAAGACGGTGGATAATGGAGCCGGTCAAGGCTCAGGTCCGTCCTGATTACTACTCGTTTGCAGGAAAATAAAGAAGGGTGGTCGGGGAGACAGGTACTTCGAAGAAGGAAGGCCGTGAGGTTTGTTCCGGGTCGTTTGATAGTACACCAATCAACGTGACAGGACAGAAAAACACTGGGGTGCTTGACACATCGGTACCCCTAGATGTCCTGTCCGAGGAGACAGGTACCCTAAAAGGTCCGTTCTTATGACCTCACCCATCCGTAAGGGAAGAGGTCTCCTGGAAGGGCTGGATCCCTGACCTGGACCCAGAGGACGTGACGTCCGCCTAAGAAATGGTAGACGTGGTGGTCCCTTCGGGTCCAGGTCGTTTTATGTGGGGGTTTATTAAGTGGGTACCACGGTTTGTAAGGACGTTTATAACATCATACTCACCTTTATCGGACCACGACAACTTAAACGGGTTCACCGTATCCCGTCGACGTACCTCGGTAATTCGTAAAAGGGTATCCCCTACTTTAAGGAAGGGTCCAGTGAGAGACGGGGATGGACCGTCTCACCGGTGTCGGGAACACGTGTGGGTGACGACCAGGATCTGACCGGACGAGACAGAGGGGAGGAAGGAGAGGGGGAGGGTCGGTCCTTGTCCGGTCCCAGAACGGACTCACGTCGGACCCCGACCCCCGTACCGTCTTAGACCTCGAGACCCGGGAGGGGCCGGTCAGTGGAAGGAAGGACGCGACTCTTCCCGTTCCAGCCGACACAAACGAAGGCGGTGGTCCTCTCGGCAGGCAGTCGAGAACGATTACGCGAGTCGTGACAGAAGGGCCCAGACAACCCTTTTGTGAACGGGAAGAAGTGTGTGAATTAACGATAAAAGTAGCGATAATTGCAACGCCGAACACTGTGAACTACTATTAATTCTGAGACAAAACTGGTCGGAAGACGAGCCTCTGCAGGTAAACATTGTACTGAATCACCCCTGTCGTCGCCGGGTCGAGGAGTCTCAGTGGTTACGGACGCCTCGGGACGCGGACCACCCCACCGGACTCCGGACCAGTGCCCAGGGGGGCCCCTAGAGTCTCGATGACGACAACGACGACGTCTTTCTCCTTCGAAAGACCGTCTCCCTAGTCCCGAGACTGAGACCTCTGAAACTCGGATTCTCCTCCCCCCTAGACTGGGTCTCCCGGAACACAGAGACTCCGTGTCTACCGTCCCGCCCCCGCCCGTTAGGTTTTCTCGTCGACGGGGAGACAGAGCGGGTAAAATTACATATAGTCTGAAAGTCAGACCTGTCGAAAACAAGGACGTCTCCGGGGACAAATCTCCGTTTATAGGTCTCCTGGATCTCTCACGACAGTCTCGTGACCACCGACTGTAAAACAACTACCTGTAGACTCTGGGGGTATCTCTGTTTTAGGGACTATCTACCCCACCCCACACACACACACACACACACACGCGCACGTGCGTGCACGCACGCATACGCACGTACACACGAGAACACGTGCGACTCTCACCACTCCTTCACTCCCCTCCGGTCTCCTCCTTCCTTGGTTCGGGTCCACTCAGTTTGTCGCAGGAAGGGTCCAACGAGAGACACAGGTCCGGGTCTCGGACCCTATAAATGTCCACTCAGGATCTTTCAAGCCCTTCCGAAATCTAGGTCCCTCGTCGTATCAGACTTAGGTAGAATCTCTCCAATCACCCAACCAGACTTGGGTGAAGTCATAAGAACGGACCTCGTAGAGCACCTGTCTCCTCGTCGCCCGATGTCAGGCACCCCAGTGTGTCTCAGCCCGTATTGACTCGAGTGTGTTTACGTGTGACTTCCCCTCCGGACCCCACCTACCCTCCCTTTCAGCAGTGCGCCCTTCTGTCACAATCCTCCTTTTACTACTCAAATCCCCGTCCAGTGTGTGGCTCCACGTGTCTGGTAGTGCCGGTCAGGGGCACAGATTGCTCGAGACCTGATTACCACCCCTATCCCCGTCTCCGCCACGCTGGCGACTCGACTCGGTCTTCGTCACATGTTTCTGGTCCGACCCGACCACCGGTTCCCGTGTCCTTGTCCCTGTCCCTGTCCCTGGAACCCTCCTCGGACCTCTGTCCACCCGACCGGGGTTACCTCTTTCTCTACCTCTTCGATCACTCACATCTGTGGTACTCGGGTCGGGACCTCTGACTCGACTTCGGGGGTCGTTTTTGGGTCAATTCGAGGCCACGAGACTCTCAACAACCCAACCTCCCTGGAGGTCTGTGCACGTGTCCTCCCTATTGGTTACTTGACTGTCCACGACCTCGATCTGTCCGAGGGGTTACCCCGTTACCGGGTTCGATTGTCCAACTGTATCTTACTTCCTGTGGGGGGCGGTGGTACGGGGGCCGCGGACGTGAGACCAGGGTCCACCTTTCCTGTTACTAAGACTCTCCCTGAGTCACCCCCTCCCCGAACGGACGGATTTCCGTTATCCGCGGTCGTCCCACAGGACCTCCAGTCTCCGACGATCTTCACCCCGAAGGGTCCGAAGTGTTACCACTTTTTCAGGCGGACGGTCACATCCTCTACGGGCGAGCTAGGGACCCAGTCCTCCGTTTACTCGTGTGTGTGTCGTGTATCGACGATCTTTACCCAGGGACCAACACAGGTTGAGGAAGGTCGGGGCACCTGACATCGGGTGGTCCGAGGAGACAGGTCCCTGAAAGGGTCCGTTCTTATGACCTCGCCCAACGGTGAAGGAGGAGGTCCCCTAGAAGGGCTGGGTCCCCAGCGTGGGTACAGAGAATGTAGAGGACGTAACCGTTCGCCCAAGAAATGGTGGTCGCGGTGGACCCTTCGGGGTCGCTCCTCCCTCTTCCTCTACTTTAGTACTGAATCCTCTCCGGCAAAGGTGGCCTCTTCTCTTTCAACCCCCTAGGTACACTCGTCCTCGCCCATAACCGAAATAAGACACCCACCTTCAATGTCTCCGACCAAAACTTCATCCTGGATGACTGACCTCAGCAGCCCCTCCTGACCGCCGGACCATCCGTCACTCGCTTAGGACGGACCCCCACCAGTCCACAGGTCCCGGTGATTGAAGGACCCCTACGAGAATTCCGAGTAAGTAAGGGTCCCATTGTCCCCTGGTCGAAAGACTGAGGTGACCTAAGACCTACGGACTGGACCGGAGTGTTCCTGGAAATTAGGAAGAAGGGTTGGTTGTCCAGTAGCCCATAACATCAACGGTGGGACGTGGCATTATTCCGAGACCCAACCGGTGACTGAACCGGAGCGAGGACGGAGACAGGTGGGACACCTCCGTCCTGAACCAAAACTTCCAGGACCCTGAGGAAAGAAGTAGGATCTTTGGACATCTCTATTTTCGGAGAAACAGAAAGGAGGGGGTAGGGGACTCTGGGGAGAGAGGATGAAAGGGTCGTAGAAGGTAGTAGGCCCAGAGTCCGTGTGAGAACCCTTGGTAAAGGTCCGTGTGTCCACAGACAGACCAAGTGTGTCTCGAAAACCCTGTCTCCAGGGATGACACGTTGGGCCGTCAATCTGGAGTGACTTTCACCAGACCCACGGACCCCTCGAAACGGGACAAAGTGACCTCGACCGGGTGTAGTCCAGTCGTAGGAGACGTGTCTCTCTTGTGGTGTGACGTTTGGCAGTAAGTACTGAGGACGACGGCGGGTTCTAACTAAAAGTCAGCGAAGGGCCGACTTTGACGATCTCAATAGTCAAGGAACACAAGAGGTAAGGGTCGATCTTGACCTTTTAAGGACGGAGAATAAAGGGGAAATATACATAAATTCACAGGCCGACCACTATTTACCAGTCGTCTGAAGGGAACCGAGTCGGGAACTACCACGCCCGAGACAAGAGTCACGGAGGACAGCTGCCCTTCACTCGTCAGTCGAGACGACCTTAGGCCCTCCCGAACTACCTCGTCCACCGACGAAATTACGTCACCCAGAGCCCACGGGGTGGAGGGATGGGGTGGGGAACCTTAAACGGGGGGGCCATGCTCCGAAGGGTCCACCGCGATCACCAATTCTTGGGTGGACCGTCACATCTTCTGTGCTCTGTACTCAGCCTAGGAACCCAGCCCTTCTAGCGGGACCTCTTCCCTTACCGTCGAGTGAGGTCATAAGAACGGACCTCTTAGGGTATCTGTCTCCTCGGACCGCCCGCTGTCAGGTACGCTAACGTTTGTCAGCCTCTCCTGGCTCGCTGGCTCGTACGTGTGTGCGTGCGCGACTCGTCTGAGGTGGGATCTTTCCCACCCCCTCGAACACCCTCCCACCGTCCACGCGGACCCTGCACCAGGGTTCTTTACACTGTGGGTCCCCTCAGACGCCAGACATCAGAGGGACCTCCTACTTCGGAGTCCGCCCTGGGTCTGGGCCGTCTCCACGACTGGGCGTGAGAGAGAGGAGACCTGACGTCCTCCACCTGTAAATGTGCCACTTCTGCCTCCTCGACAGGAAGTGCAGACGGAAGACGGACGTCCATGTCGCGTTGCTGATGCAGGTGCGGGACCAGTGGATAAAGTTATAGCTCAAATGGTTCACGGTGTTCTTTTACCCCAAAAGGTGTCCACTCGGAGGACGACCGGAAGGTCTGGGTGGGCCGGACCACGGGTCCGAGACATCCTACACTGGAGGGGTCGGACCTGCACCCCGTTCCCGGCCCCCCGTAGTCGGTCCCTAGGAGTGAACCGTAGAGCGTTCGGAGAGGTCAGGACCTCCTTACGGTGTCAAGACCGACGATCTCCTCTTCCATTTTTTGACATCGTCGGCACCGGTCGCGACTCTCGGTCGTAACCCACCCGTCCCCGTCCACAACCCCGACGGAAAGACTTACGTACACATAAGTAAATCACAAAGGACTCGTGGAGGACACACGCCCTCTCCCATGCCTCCCCACACTCCGAAAGAACACCGTTTCTCGTCCGTTCTCTGAGTGGAATTAAGGAGTGTCCTCCCGAAGAAGGTCTCCACTACAGAGGACTGGTGGTTCTGGTCTCAGGAGACCAGAGGTAGTCGGTCCGGTCGGGACCACTTTTGGTCTCCTGGAACCAGGGCCAGTAATAGTCGGTGAGGGGAAGGAAGTCGGGCGTCCCTCACCCGATAAAGTGGACCTGGAACTTTCTACCCACTCTGAGTCGAAAAGTCACCATTCTCCACCCCGTCACCCCGACTCCTCCTCGGGCGACCTCCGAGTGCCGACACTGACCTCCGGTTCCCACCTCGGTATACCGACAAAGAGGGAGAAAGTAGGGACCCTACACGGAGGGCGTCCCGGGTGGGTGAGACGACGGCCTTTACTCTTTCAGTCCTCCGTTCCCAAGAGACCTTTCTCAAGACATAGAGATTGTGGACCCGAGGTCGGAACATCGATCGAGGGTCGACCCCAGAAAGAAAGGGACTCTACCAGACAAAGACCACCTACAGTCGTATCCCGAAACCAGATCGTACATTGTCTACAAAGAATGGTAGAAATGGTCGACCGTACCCAAACCGCCAGCCCAAATGAGTCTGGGAGACGTGAGACTGGTGGTTCCTTTCTCATAAAGGAGAAACACAAATTCCTGGGGTCTATGTGTCTTTATCTAATTAGGATTGAGCACCGAGTACTATATGACGGTGCGTGGCAAGTGAAAAACGAATATAAAATTAATTATGTTGTTTGTGAGCACTTGAACGGTGGATCGAGTCATTGATCTAACATTTATTTCATAATAATTAAGCTTACTTTATCACTGATCTTTATTCAAATAATTATCATCTTACATTTACATAATCGATTATAGTTCTCTATTGATAACAATTAATCTTATATTTATAATTTGACTTTATGTAATAATTGTTCGTATTATGTTATTCCAAATATTACTTATTTACATTCAGTTAATTAAGTCCCCCGAAGGGTCCACCGAGTCACCATTTCTTAGACGGACGGTTCGTCCTCTGTACCCAAGCGAGGGACCCAGCTCTTCTCGGGGACCTCATCCTTCACTGGACGAGGTCATAAGAACGGACCTTTTAAAGTACCTGTCTCCTTGGACCACCCGATGTCAGGTGCTCCAGTGTCTCAGTCTGTACTGACTATTGTGTCCTCTAATTTAATTAAGTCTCAGTGTTTTATTTAGGGACGTCGAATGATGGATTGAGTTCCTGCAGTCACGATGGTTGTAGAAACGTATATGGACCTACCAGGGGAATAGGGTAAGGGGTATAGCGGAGGTCTACTTGTAATAGGACTTAAAACCCAATTAATAGGGGACGATAAAAATTTTTCAACAAAGTGCACATACATATCCGGATTTATTCCAGAACAAACCAGAGTCGATCGAAACTTGAACTCAACTTTACGTCCAACAAGATTCACTAAGGAAGGGTACCCGGGGGTCCCCGACCTCGACGAGGTCCTCTGTGCAACCTTTCGTAGAGTGCAACACGTCGAACCTTTGGTAGGGACGATTACCGAGACGGGCACAGAAGGGGGGCTTCGAGACCCGTCTTCGACAACGTTTACCCGTGTCGGTGTGTCCCGAGACCCGACACGGGTGGTCGACCGTCCGGGTCGCCGGGGTGGGGAACCTGTATAGGAGACACCCACCCCCATCCTTTGCACTTGACCCGGGGAACCCCTCTGACACACCCACCTGCCCGCCACGACTCATCTTCGTCCGGACCCCAATTCATAATCAAAAAGGTCCTTAGTCGTTCCCTCCCGCCGCCCGTCACCTCTATTTAGACTCACCCAGGGAAAGACCCGGAACCCGAGTAATACTCACTTTACCGTACCTACCTGTAGTCACCGGACCGTCGGGGAAAGGGTCGAACCGATGGGACACTGTGACTCAGTCGAAGAGTCCAGTCTCTTCGAAGACGTACGTATCAGAACTTAAGAGACTTTTCGAAGACTTTTGGGATCCCTTATCTTAATGTTTAAATGTCGACTTGTTCATAATTTAAGGTCTTTCTTGATGGTAGGGGAATTAGTGACCCTTCTCTGGTCTTCCGTCCTAAGGTGAGACAGAGGTTTTAGTGGTCCTTTTTAGAAGGACACTCTCCCGGGAGACAAGCATGGGTGGCCGGGGACACACGGGGTGAGGGTCGGAGACAGTGTCGGTCAGTGTTGAGGGTGACCTACGATACCGGTCGATGGGTTCACAGAAGAGTGCATCCGACAGCCTAGAGTACTCCGTTCCCACATGACCGACGACAAGGGGTGAAAGTCCTGGTACAGTTCACACACTGCCTGTAGGACTCACCCACAGACGACTTACTCCCTCGTTTACTGTCATAGTAGTATTACCTTTAAATTTTCGGTGAGTATACTGGAACTGTCAACATCGACCCCGACCCTCCCTCCCTTTCCGGGCAAGTGACTGGCGTAGAGGTCTACAGCACCAGGTGTCACTACGACTCTCGAGTGGAAACACGTGTCGTTGAGAGACCCCTTAATTAGGATCTTGTAAGGTCCGGTTCTGTCACACCGTCGGGACGAAATGTTTGGTCTCGGTATCAACTACCTATTTACTGTACTGTATGACGAAAGGTGTTTCTCAGTTATTGGTGGATTACGTTACCGAATTCTTATGGGACTAGACCCGGACTATACAATATATTTATATTCCACTGGTACGTTAAGTAGAAAGTTGACTCCTGTCAAACTCTCATTTCTCCTCTCGAGAACTGTTAATGCGATCCTTGTACCTGCACCCGCGTTGTCCTCTACCAGTGCGAACCACACAGGAGGGGTGGAAGGGTAGTAGATTAGGAGTGTCAGGGAGTCCTCTATTTGGAAGACGTCTACATCTTGTACTCAAGGTCTCAGTGTCACCTCCTCCTCCGACCTGTGACCCGGAGAACAACGGAGTAATTTACAGGAAAGGTGACTATCGGTGGGTTTTCTACATATCGCACACTTCCTGACCCAGACGTGTCGGAAACGCCGGAACCAACACATAGATGTGTTCTAAAAATACAGAGTCGTCTACACGAAGGAAGAGTGTGGGATCTTAATGACTAAAGTTTACGGATCCTGGTCTCAGTTTTGTAGATATAACGTTAGTCGAAGAGGACCTCTGGGACTACCTCTGAGGTCTAACTTTTTTGACGAAATCTGTTACTCAGGCACCTGGGTAGTGTCTTTACTCTACAAACCCCTTCAACAATTGAAAAACTACAACTATAACTCCCTTTTTTTTTAGGGAAAGGAGGTTGAGTTCCGACCGTGCAAAACCCCCCGGTCGTAGTCTCCGCCTACCAGACCCGAGTGACCGACCGTCTAGACTCAGTCACTTCAGAGACCCTCAGAGGGTCCCATAGACTAATCCTCTGTCTTCCTTCGACGACCTTAGAGGAACGGACTTCCAGAAATTCTTGTCCTCTTCGTGGACAGACCCGACTACACCCACCGCCACCCCCGCTCCCACGATAGCCAGTGAGTGACGGTAAGAGACGTGTGGGGCCTTTGATAGAAAACTGTTAAGCAAATCCACGGGAACTGTCTCTTCAATGACCCTTGTCGACCTGAAACGGGTACCTGACGTCATACGGAACCTCCGGTCCTTCCGACCTGTACAAACCTCTAAGTGTTAGACTCGTCGTGTTTGAGGTACAAGTACTAGGAGAAAGTTCGGGAAGGTTTACGAGTCCGACGAAGGGGAGGGATACTGGAACTGAAACGTAGTTAAAGGGTTTGTGTGTGTAACTTCCGATGAGTTTAGACATAAGTTTCGTGACTGTAAACTAGTTCGATCAGATAATGCTTCCTGTGTCTGTCTGAGAAGTGGTGGTAATTTTATCTAGGACTCCCAACTTACTAGAACCAGGGTGACCTCCACGTTATTTAGAGGTCCGTCCGACACACACTTAAGGAAGTCCGACCTGGTGGTCACCGGTCATGCTGACACCCTGTCGGAGTCAAGAAGGACGCTTAATTTTGAGACGGAAGACTACTACAGGTCCCGGATCGGAAACAAGACGGAGGTTTCGGTAGGTATTCCGGTGTCTGAGAAGTACGTTGTCGGAACCTTCATAAACTTTCAGGAGGGGTTCCGAAGGGTGGAAGTCGAGACCAACATTCGTTTCTCTCACTTAGTCACAAGTACTCAGTACGGAGGACCACCTCCTTCCATTCTCGGACGTCCCGTTCTCCTTGACCGACATTCTACATAAGAAGATGTTAGGAAACCAAGGTTTCAGAGTTACAACGACTTGTATGGACCCATGGAACTTCGGAGTGTGGTCTGGGGGAGACCGAAAAATGAAAGTCGGCACATAAGCCACGAGTGTCTGGATCGTTCCCACCACTACCCGAGGTTCCCACATTATCATTATCAGGTAGTCTGGGGACAGGACTACCTCCGACGTCAGAACACCTCTGATGTCTTTCATTTTTCTCTGTCTCTACCAATACGTCACCACACTGGCGATGTCATTGGTGTGTCCGAGTCCTGCGGGAATTAGGTCGACCCACCAGTCCACTCCGAGAGGGCTCTTAACTGGAACCTCCTACTCCTTCCCTCTCCGACCACCAATTCCTCCCTTCTCACAGGCTCCCTGTCGTCGACGACCCTGTCCTGGGGAGTAGATCAGCATCTCAAACAGTACTCGGGTCTCCTACCTACCCTAAAGTACCCTCCACGCTCTCAGTCACACTGAAACCAAGTACGTACTCCACACTCGACACCTGGTCGCAACCCAGGTATCTTCCTCTTAGTAAGACTTAAAAATGAGATAGATCCATCCTTCCGAGTCGGTTTTGGAGTGCCGTCCGGACTCGGTTCCCATCGTCCTACCCAATACCACCCCCACGGGTCGGAGACCCTACATTACGGACTACTAGACTCCACTCGGCTACATTATTATTATCTTTATTTCACGGATTACTTACGCCATGTGACCTCAGTAGGGACTTCGGTGGGGGGTAGGGGCCAGACACCTGTTTAATGGAAATGTTTTGGCCAGGGACTACGGTTTTTCCAATCCTTGGTGACTAGATCCCATCTCTCCGTCCGTCTCCTTTGACAAACATCCCGACCCTATAGGTACTTTAACCCCTTTGACCAAATCGGCACCTCAACCACACTAACCACAGTAAATTGTCCTCTTACCCACCTGACGGGAGGCATAGAGAGGGGATGTGAACAGACGTTCAGAAGTGAGACAACTTGGTTACTTTGTCGTCGTAAGACTCTAAGTAAACACAATTATAGTGGGAACCATACTGGAACATTACAGTCAAACAAAGAGGAGACCAAGAGGTGATTCTAGGAGTCAGACCTCCCACACCCTTCAGCTACTGTTCAACTTGGGGACCCGACTCACCCTTCCGGACGGTGTTGAACCCGCGGACTGGGTCGCTCTCCCGACCCGTCCCACAAGTCGTACAGGGTCTTCTTTGGGTCGTCGAAGACCCACCCCAGGGTCGGAAAGACCTCTGTAGAGAGAGAGTGAAAAATTTTTTATAAATAAACTGACATGGTCCAGAATCAAGTCGTGCACCCTAGAAATCAACGTCGTACCTCCTAGATCAAGGGACTGATCCTTAACTTAGGACCGGGGGACGTGACCCCCGAAAGGACCCTCGGGTCGATCATTTCTCAGGTGGACGTTATGTCCTTTGGGGCAAAACTAAAGACCCAGCCCTTCTAGACGACCTCTTCCCTATCCGATGGCTGAGGTCATAAGATCGGACCTCTTAAGGTACCTGACATATCAGGTACCCCAGCAGTTCTCAGACTGGGTCGACTCGCTGAAAGTGAAAGGGGACGTGACCCTCGCGTCTCCAGAATCGGTCACCTGGTGGTCCTTTCAGGGACCTCCGTAGAGGACTGAGAGGGAAGAGAGGGAGTCGGGGACTACGGGGGATGTGGGTGACCTTCGTCTGTCAGAAGATGGACCTTCTAATGGAGTGACAGGCCTCTCCCCTCCTCTAGATGCCCTGATATAGGTACTTCGGTTTACGGTTTTTGCACCACTCACGATCCCCTCTACCCCCCTCAACCCCCAAACCTCCCCCTCCACCGTCTGACACCGGTACCCAAAGTAGAGCAAACCCTACTCGACTCAGTCCTTTGGTGGCACAGACCACCGGACCTTCTGTTCAAGCGTAAGGAGGTCGACCGGTCCAACCCCCACCCCACCCCCGCAGACCCCGGAGAAGGAGACTCTTCGTTGGCGAGGTGAGGAGGGCTCAACTTTGGCCTCCCCTGTAGAGATATAAGAGTGTCCTTCCTAAATCCAATCTTTGGTTGGTGAAAGGGTTCTACTATTACTCCGAGGCCTTTTCCGAGTATTCCCGACAGACACCCCACAGGACTCGACCTTTGGCAATCGTCGAGTCTACGCGCGCCGGGAGGCGGCCGCCCCTCCCCGCACCAGGGTCCCGAGGAACCACGACTGCGGGGCTGAGGAGGAGGAAACGTCGCTCTGGAGCTAAAGTGTCATCTGAACCTAAAATTCCCTGTCGACACGCTTTGTAGACATAGATTAATGATGTTTTACGCAATCGTGTGCACCCTCCGACGTCTCTCGCTCGCTCGGTCGGGCCTTTGAGCGGAGGTAGACGTCGAGCCGGTGGTCCCTGGGACAAACGTCCTGCTGTGCTAGGTAGGACCTCACGGGAGCTCTGACCACTTGAGGCGGCCGGAGGGCTCCCGGGACGGGGACCTGGTTCCCGGGGGTCGGGGAGCCGAGACGAGGCCCCCCGGGAAGAGTCTCCGAGACAAAAGGGCTGGAACTCGGTGCCGGTCGCGCCGTCGGCCCGGGGTTACCTCCTCAGGTGTGCACAGGGGTAGCAGGAGGAATTGGCACTGAGAGCCTAGAAGTTCAAAACGTACGACGTCCGTAGATCCAGTCTAACGAAGAGATCTTGGACCTCTGATCACAGAAACTATCGTATTCGGTCCGAGATGCACGCACGCCGCCACGCGCACGCGCCTGTCGTAGGGCCAATCAATGAATTGGGGCGCGTGGACATACACACACGTCTATGTCAGTTCGCCCACTGCAGGCACAAGTAGTGTCCTCACACACACGCACACACACACACGCGCACGCATCTTATATATAATGAGAGTCTCCTCTAAGACAACGAAAGGTTATCTTTAAACAAAACACTAATCAAGAGAGGGCAGGGGTCGGGAAGGGTCGATACTTTGCAAGAGACATAATCGAGGCCAGAGGAAAACTGATCTGACACCGAGGCTTGGGACCCGTATCCTGGTGCGTGAGGCACCCGCGAGTTATTTACGTGTACTCTCACTTCCCTACCCCGCCGACGTAAGGAGCACAAGAACCCCCGAACCCCCCTCCACCACACCCTCCTCCAGTCTCCGGTGTCACCCTGTCTTCTAGGCTACCACGACGAGAGTTTTTCTTCCGCCGACGAACCACTCCCTCGGCACTTCGATCCTGGACAGACTTCCGTAGAGGGGACACTGGGAGCCCCTACCCTCCTCCCAAGACCTCACCCCCAGTCACCTGTACCCGATTGTAGCTCACGAGAGCTTACCCTCCGGTCTACATCGAACCTCTCCCTGGCTCCAGTCCCCGTTCTATCCGACCCTCCCAGGTCTCCTCAGTCCTCCATGACCGACTTGAGAACTAAGACCCGACCCCAAAGATCTACCGACACGGCCCCTTTTACTGGTGACTAAGGTCTCCGTCACCCGGACGGGAAGGTGACACACACACGATTCAACGAGTCAGCACAGACTGAGAAACACTGAGGTACCTGACATCGGGCGGTCCGAGGAGACAGGTACCCTAAGAGGTCCGTTCTTATGACCTCACTCAACGGTAAAGGATAAAGCCCCTAGAAGGGCTGGGTCCCTGGCTTGGGCACAGAGAATACAGAGGACGTAACTGTCCGTTAATGGTGATCCCGAAGACGCATGTACAACCGAAGGGGTTTCGGGAACCCCAACTCGTGTCCCGGGGGGAGTGGGGAGGTGAAACCATCGACTCGGAGACCCGAGGTCCCGTCCCCTCCCCCCTCCTCTCCCCAGTACCTCCTCGGTGGGGTAGAGGTCCAGACGAGTCCACGGGAGACGTGGGGGGCCGGGGGGGTGTGGGTGGAACACGAGTTAGGAGACGGGAAGGTCGACCCCTCCGGAGAGCAATATTGATCTCCGTTTATGGTACGTACGTTCAGTACCCTACAAAGGTAGTAGACAAAACCTGTTCTTTGTATCTCTTTGAATTGAGTTCCCGTTGTCATTCTCACAATCTTCTTCCTTCCCCCAGCTCCTCCCTGGTCCCTACCCCAGGGGGTCTCCCGTGAGCTCCCCTTGGGTGACACCACCCTCATACCCTCATCCGTTAGGACAGGTAGGTCGAAACCTCTTAAGGTAGGTACCAGGTACCCCAGTTTACGAGGTACCGGCGGCTCTCGGTCGTTCCTCCTACGTGAAGGTCCTCGAGGTCCGGAGACCTCCGACGTCCGTAGGGACCGTAGGGACCCCGGGACCTTTCCTCCGGGTGGGACTCGTTTCTTGGCCGTCAGAAAGACCGGAGAGGTCCATGGTCGGTTCTTCACCCGTGGGGTCTCCGGAGGGACCCGGGACCCAGAAGTCGCGGACGACGGAGTCGAGGACCCCGAGGTTCTCTCTTCGGACCCCCTGTACCTCCTCGTGCAGGTGTCGTCGGGGGAGGGAGGACGGGCACCCTCGCGACGTCCCCCTGACGGTAGAGGGGACTGAGTCACCCTTTGTTCGTCACAGACAAGGCTCCTGGAAGACATCCCCTACTTCAGAGTCGAACTGAAACCCCTAACACACCTCTGGCGAAGTGAACAGTTTGGACACAAGGGGTTGAGACGGAGGGAGAGAGAAAGGAAGAAGGAACAAAAGGAAGGAAGGAAAGAGAGAGGGCGGAAGGGAAGGAAGTAAGGATGGAAGGAAAAAGGAAGGTAAGAAAACTCTGATGTTTTGGGTCATCACTGAAAGAGGCACAGAGAGAGGAGGGAGAGACCCCTTGAAGGGGTAAGGTAGGGGTGGGGTGAAGAGGGGTCCGGACGTCGACGCTACGGGGAAAATACCAGACCAAACCCGAACGAACATGTACCCGGGGAGCGACGAACGAGACTCCAGGTGACTCCAGGTCCAAGGGGCGACCTGGTGTTCGAGGTTTCCGCCTCTGAAAAGAGAAAGACGGGTATAAAGGGGACCTGTCTCACCCCAACGTCCACCTCAGACGTGCCACTGACGTTTAACCGAACTGAGAGTCGCGCTGAGTTCCCGAGGTCCGAGGACAGGGAAGATAGACACGGGGAGTCCTCTACGGGTAAAGGGGAAGTAGGACAGAGACGTCGGAAAGAGAGGAGACCCGTGGTGTGAATCGTGGGTTGGTTGGCTATCGACCGAGGTCGGGTAGCGGCACGGAGCCCCGCCAGGGGGCCAGTCCTCAGACAGGGACCGGAAGACTGGTTAAGTCTAGGAACTCAAAGACAAGACGAAATAGAGGATAGAAAATTTTTTTATACATAGTAAATAAAGGACAACTGACGCGACCCAGAAGTACCGGGGCGCGCCCGAAGGAGATCGACCCCTCGGTCCTGATGAGATCAGTCCACGTGTCCGAAGAGTACCGTCACCAAGGAGAACGACGCCAGTGTGTCCGAGTCATCAGCACCGAGTGCCCGAATTAACGGGGAGTCGTACACCCTAGAAGGACCTGGTTCCTACCTTGGACACAGGGAACGTAACCGTCCGTCTAAGAATTGGTGACGTGGTGGTCCCTTCGGGATAGAGGAGAGAATCCCAACCCCGAGATAGAACAAGAGAGGTGGAAGAGATTCCGTACCTCCCAGGGGTCGGACCAAAGAATTTAAGGGAAGGATTTCTGACAAAAAAAGACTTAGGGACGAGGGGTGGACCGTAGAACTTACCGTGGACGGGTGTACGAAACCAAAGACTCACGTCGGGGTGGACACTTCGGAGGATGGAGTGGAATCTGGCAACCCACACAACCCGGGTCTGGCAGCGGACACCAGGACTCTGGTGACCCTATTCGGACCGAAGGACTCCGACGCGCCAGACTGGTGTCGCCTGTACGGCCAGGGGACAGGTCCCGGTGGGTCCGACGACACGGGGGCAGGGTAACCTTCGTTAGTCGGATGTAAGTCCACTCTGGGTCTGTGTTGAACAAGTCACTAGACTTTAAATCGGATTTCTTTGCACATAACCTTTTCCGTGCCCGAGGTCCGAGTCGGTCTGCGACCGTTGTCTCGTCTCAGGTGTCGGGACAGGGACGGGAGGCCCGAAGGCCAGGTGTGGCGGACGAACAGTCAGAGATCCACCCGTCCCGGACGAGGAAAGACTTTTCTCAGTCCCAGGGAGTCGGTGAGAGGGATTCGTGTCGGGGAGAGGCGCTGGGGGTGTCAGAACCGGGGAGCCGTCCACTACGCTCGACACAGACCCAACTTCACTCCACCCGACGGAGGGCTCGACCAGGTCTTTCTCTAGTACGACTTAGATGGACGAAGACGTTTGGGGGTACCCCTGGGTCCGACAGTGCAATTCTCTTCCTCCGGACCCGGGGAGAACATAAGATAGCTCTCTAGTACAGAGTGGTACCTTCACTTTTCCTAGAAATGGTTGGACATCTGACGTCGGTTGTAGAGCCGGAGTTCCCGTCGGTCTTAGGTGCCCCGTCTTCTCCGGGGATCCCACGACCCAGTTCCTGGGTCCGGGGACGCCTGGGGACCAGATTTCCGTTCGCAGGTAGGAACCTGTTGAAACGGTGCACTGTCTCCAAACCTCGGTTTGGTGGGTCAGTTTAGGACCGCGACGACGAACGATTGATACACTCAGACCCGGTCCGTGACGTGGAGGGACTCTGAGGTTCCTTTAGTTGACTTTTCTTGGTCTTTTGTGTAGACCTTTGACTTTCATGTTACCTGTAAGGTCAATACCAACGATATCATTATTGTAAAGACGGACGTAAGGTCGGGACTGTGACTCTTCGTACCGACCCACGGTCGCGGACTCCGGACACCCGGAGACTTCCAGGGGCCCCTCGTCATCCGTGGTGGTAGGTACCAGTCGTCGACCGGTCTAGGGTCCCGATACCCGAATCCGGGTCCCTCGTCCCGTCGTAAACCTCTGAGAACGGTCTTCGGGACCCGCCCTCACCGGACGTACCACTGACACGAGTAATCGAGCAATTTCGGAAGTGTACACGGAGCGACGCTAGAACTACAAGTAGAGGGTCGAGGGGCCATCCGTCACTGGTGGACCGTAGTTCTGTACGTACCGGAAGGTAATCTCGATTTACGATGAGACGGTGACTCCACAGTGTCGGGACGGACCCCACGAGAAACGTCCGGGGGTGAAGACCGGGAGATGGACATAAAGGTTCTTGGAGGACCTCTGGGTGGACCGGATCCCGAAACAAACGTACCTCTTCTCGCCGCCTTTGGACGTTGCAGGTGAAGTGGAACCTTAAGTTGTGTGTGACGAAGGGGGTCCTTTTCAGTATAAACCAAACCCAATTATTATATTCTAAGATAAAAGCCTCCCGAGGTTTTAGTGACGTCTGTCACTGTCATCGGTACTTTAATTTTCTGTAAACGAGGAACCTCCTTTTCGATACTATTTGGATCTGTTGCATAATTTTTCGTCTCTGTAATGAAACGGCTATTTCCAGGCAGATCCGTTTCGATACCAAAAAGGTTCTCAGTAACATGCCTACACTCTCAACCTGATATTTCTTCCGACTCTGTACTTCTTCACTACGAAAGTTTGACACCACGATCTCTTCTGTGAACTCTCAGGAAACCTACCGTTCCTCTAGTTTAGTCAGTTAAGCTTTCCTTTAACCAGGACTTATAAGTAACCTTCCCGACTACGACTTCTAAGTTATGAAACCCGTGGACTACGTTTCTCGACTGAGAAACCTTTTCTGGGACTACGACCCTGTCTAACTCCCGTCCTCTTCTTCCCCCGCTGTCTCCCACTCTACCAACCTCCCGTAGTAGCTGAGTTACCTGTACTCAAACTCGTTTGACGTCCTCTATCAATTCCTGTCCCTTCGGACCACACGACGTCAAGTACCCCACCGTCTCAGCCTGTGTTGAATCGCTGACTTGTTATTGTTGTTCATTATGTAGTTCAACCACATTGCCCCCATGGTAACAGAAACTACCGGTCTCAATCTCCGAGTTTGCACGGAGATTGAAAGACCCCTGGTCGTTTTCCCTCCTCCACCCCTGATCACTCTGAGCTGTTGGGAAAGAACTACCGCATTGTCGGTATCTTTACGAGGTCTCAACAGACCGATGCGACTTGTCCTCTATTGGCCGGGTTAGGGGGGGCAGAATTTAGTAGCAATTATTCCGTCTTCGTGTACGACGGTACGGCACCACTCAGTCCGCATGTCTTGTCCTCCCAGGAAGGGACACGGGTCCCGACCTCCCCCGAAGGGTCCTCTTGCGGGCACGTCCCCCTTCCGTACCGGATCCTTAGGAAAACACCAACAAGTCAGTGAGTCAACGCAGGTTGACAAACGTTGGGACACCTGACGTCGTGTGGTCAGAGGAGACAGGAAGCGATAGCGGGTTTCAAAGGAGTTTGAACACAGGTATTTCAGCCACTACGGTAGGTTGGTAGAGTAGGAGACAGCGGGGGAAGGGGAGGACGGGAGTTAGGAAGGGTCGTCGTCCCAGAAAAGGTTACTCAGGACACACTAGAGGTTTACGCCTTCAGGACGGACTCCCCACCCCACCCCTCCCTCTATGTGAGCACGGACACTGGAACCTTCCGACCGGCCCCGAAGGTCCAGTCCGTTCCCACGACCCGGTAAGATTTGTGTCACCGAGGTCACGTAAAGTCAACCTGGGTCCTCTCGATGCGCTCCTCAGAGAAGGTTGAAAGAGCAAGGTAGTTGAAAACAGTCAGGGAGGACACCTCGTCTGCGGTCCTCCTTTGAGAGGTGTTCCCACTATGTACGATGCTCCCTCATCTCTGAAAATTCTCTAGTTCTCGGAGAGACTTCTGTACTGAACTTTACCTTTGAGCTTTTTCGTCTACTCCTCCCCTCCCATTCCATCTCCTACTCCAACCGTCTTCACTGTGAACGACTCCGGGATGGGTTTCCGCAGGTCTCTCCTTCCGAGCAAACTTTTCCTCTCTGTTCCCTTTTCGACTCTGACCCCCCGTCCCTCTTCCCTCCGGCCCCTACGTCGGTCTCAGGTGTCGGGTCTCGGGCACACGTCCAGTCCCTCTGTAACAAGAACCAGTCACTCTTTCGTGACCCTGAAATTCGTCCTTTCACTGTCCTACTCCAAACGTCCGGTGTGCACGAGACTTCGATTACTCGAGTTAAACCGTCGACGAAAGGGACGTTTTACCGTTATCTGAAGTGAATAACGGATCAAGCCTTTTAGTCGATGTCTTTTCCATGGGCACTCATGCGGACCGTCTTCGCGGGGATCCTCGGGGCCCGTCCCCCACCTCCCCTCCGAAGAGACCTACGACGTCACCCTTCACCGTCCCCCTGTCTGCCGACGGAGCGTCCTGACGGGCGAGGGGTCGTCCCTTGGAGTCTCCCCGCTGGACACGTCGAGACTCTAGCAGACGTAGGAGGAAAGACCACAGTACAGCGTGACAAGAGGGGTGTGCCTGCCGAGCCTCCTACATTAACAGACCCTCCGCCCTCCCGCTCTTCCCAGACTCGGTCCGATTACACACGAGACCCTAACAAGACGCCGACAAAGGTCCCCTGGTACTGTGGGTCGTAGTGAAAGGTGAGTGTCTTTCCTGAGAGTTTCGTAGAAAGTCGCCGAGGCATCCAGCATTACCGAAAGACTGTAATACTGCTAACGAAAGACCGGTGCCAACCAATCGAGTCGACCTACCTCGAACTTCGGTTTCTGTGTCCGAAGAGTCCGAGGGCGAGTCGAAGCGTCAGTACCTACTTGAGGTCCGTCGGAACCTCATTTGTCTCGACCCCGACGTCGGACCGCAGAAGCCGGTTACAACTCGCGACGTCACTCAATGGTCATGACGACAGAGGACCCACCTGGGAAGGAGACACTTTACGGTACTACTAGTGTGGAGACAGGGTCTGACAACACTCGACCGGGTCCTTGTGTGGGGTGTACCACTCTACCATCGAGAGGTAAGAGTCTTTACTCCCGGGGCCTGTTCTCGTACGTCCTCGGGGACCCTTCCTCTTCGGGGAGGTTCGACTCGGAGACGTGTGTCACCCAGTCGCACGACGAAGGTCCCCGGTTCACCGGTCCCGGGTGGTAGGAGACAACGGACCTCCACTGAGACTGTCGACCGGACCTCTACGTGTCTAATCTCTGCCCATCCTCCAGTCTCGTCCCGGTCCCGAACCTCCTGGGGTCCGACAAGTTATCCTGAGTCCTGATCCCGGTAGACGTCTGGACCTCGGTCACCACCTCCCTCCGAGGGCACCCCAGTAGTGTCTCCTGGGTTACAGGGGACTCTCCCCTCCTCGGACCTCGTGTCGCCTCACACCCGAGACCCGACCTCGAGGTCCAAGTTGGGGGTTAAAGGGGTGTTGGAGGACCGACACACTGGACGTCGAAGGGACGGAGTTAAAGGAGATGAACGTTTGACCGATATTGGAAAGGGGAAGGTGTCCCTACAACTACCTCCATTCACACCCGGTACTGCCCCCACGCCACTCACCCACACCCAAATGACAGCACTGACACCAATGCTGACACCGAGACTGGACCCAGGCGAACTCGGGGAGGCCCCGACCCTGTGTGCCGGACCGACTCGGGTAGACCGAGGGGCACAGAGGTACACGGGTCCACACCCTGGACGACATAAAAGTCACAGACCAGAGCACAGAGGAAACTGCCACCAGAGGACCTCCTGTCCAAGACGGAGAGTAGGCACAAATACAAGTCACGGTCCATATCTGGTGCGGGTGGTTTCAGAAGGTCCACAAGTCCTTATAAACGGTTTACTTTACTACTTCTGAATACTGACGCTACGAGGTCAGTCCACGTTCGGGGAGAAGAACGAGAACCGTCGACGGACTGTGTACCGGAACTCCAGTCGTGGTAGGGGGATCCGAAGACCCAAGAGTACTTACTTCCACAGCCGGATCTTGTCAGCGGTCCGTAGGTGGGTCGACCTTTTCGACACTATCGACTAAGACGTCGAGATACGGAGAATGAAACACCGGGACCCGAGTCTCTAAAAAAAAAAAAAAAAACTTCAGTAAAAACTTAAACAGCGTCATAATGAAGACCAAAAACAAAAAAAAAACGGTCCTCTGTACACCCTAGAATTCAGGGACTGTTCCCTAGTTTGGACGTGGGGAACGTAACCTTCCGTTTCAGAATTTTGGTGACCTGATGGTCCTTTTAAGGCCCGGGTCTCGATAGATCTCCCCTCTCATCTAACCGACGACCCTCTAGCCCCCAGTCCCACTCTTTATTTCCGAACCCCTCCTTTCTTCAAGGGTGGTCCTGATATCGTGTCGTTGTAGGGTACTGAAACGGTCGCGTGTCGTCTACCCCTCCCCTATCGGTCCGACGGTCCAAGGAGGTCCGCGAGTCGAGGTAATAATCAGACGTTGAGACGACTCGGCCCTGATAGAGTACCTTTTAGCAAAATTATTGGCTCTCCTTTACCTTAATTCCTAAGCCGACGACCGACCGGTCCCGACCCGGCGAGCGTAGGTCGTCCCACAATCGAGACGAAAGAACAACAGTAACAAGTCAGCGAGTCAGCACAGGGGAACCTGACGTCGTGTGGTCCGAAGGGACAGGAAGTGGTAGAGGGTCCCACGAGTTTGAGTGCAGGTAACTTGACTACTGCGGTAGGGTATGAATAAGAGAGGCTAGTCTAAGGATAAGTCCGTAGTGAGGGTGTCGAAGGATTACTCACCGGAAACCTCTCCGCCCGAAGACGTCTTCCGCTCCCGTCGGATCTCCCGCCGTCCCGACCTGTCCCCAGGCCCTAGTCCCCTCCGGACCCTCTCTACTGGTATCTACACGAGTGTAGGTTTGTCGTTAGACCGGGTCTGTATTCCAGGACCAAACCTACTCGGGGTCGGCACGAGACCTCCTCCAGGAATGTGAAGTTGTCTTTCCTTCACCAAGTGTCTACCACAGTGTTCTCTCTGGGCACTTGAGGTTCCGTGGTCCACCGACCCCCAAAAGACGTGGAGTCGAGGGACCCCGGTCCTAGGACAAAAAGAGATAGGACTTAGGAGAGTCGACTCTCGTCGTCGTCACCGACTACCGAAATACCGACGTTGTAGGCACAAGTGTCTTTCCCGGCCTTGCGAGAAACAGGGGTGGTAGCCCCATCCTATCGACCCTTCCCTCGGTCCCTACTTTAGCCTTACCCACCTTACACACCTAAGCACGCACACACACTGACACACATACTCACACTTACACACACATACACACACGGATACACACACGCTCTCACACGCACACACACAAACACACACTTACACACACATAGACACATATACATACTCTTACACACACACTGATATACACACACACTCTCACACACACACATACACATACTCTCACATATGCTTACACACAAATACACATATACACACACATACACACAAACACACACATACACAAACACATACTCACACTCATACACACACTCTGACATACACACACTCACACATATACACACAAACACACACACATACACTCACACAGGCGTACACGACATCTGGGTGTCCGTGTCCTACTCCTGACATCGTGAACTCGGGGAGGGAGGTGCGGGGGTTCGCATCCCGAGTGGATGTGACTGATAGGTCCAGACCACTAATCTCCGAGACGTAAAGACCCCTCCAGAGTCTTGTGACAGTCCGTCGGCGAAGTGCTTACCGGACGACACACCTGCCTCCTTTGGAAACTTTAAGAGACCTCCTTAGGTCTGCCTCCACCTCCGTCCTTTCTCGCACCTTCTCCCTCTGTCTCTGCGTCTAGATTCGGATCAGGTGCGTGCCCCCCCGAAAGGTGAAAGACAGTGAGGTGCGGTGACGATGACAACGACTGTTACCACTATAATTCGTGTAAAATTTTTTTCTTGAACATTGAAGATCAATTTAATCTTAAAGAACACTCCCCTGACCCTGTTCGTGACCATAATAAAAAAAGAATCATGAATGGTTGGTTCATACAACTTTCTTTATTAGGTGGTCAATACTGTCCATTTCATTGTTTTACTTTGTTCTTGAAATTTTATGATCTGTCTAAGGTTTGTCATCGGAGGGGGGCGGTTTCTTTGTGCTACTATGACAAAATTTATAATAAAATTTTAATAAAAAAATTATCGTTCGGTTTATTCGGTCAATTTTCTTCTTATTTGTTTTTATTTATCATTTTTATTTCTGTTTAGGGGGTCCTCTAAGGTACCCGGAGGCTCTGACTCTTACACCTCAACCTTCGGACCGGAAGGACCACGTCGACCCCGTCTCGCCACCCACCCGGTAAAGACCCTTTCGTAGAGAGGTCTAAGCTGGTGACGTTAGGGACGTTAGGACCGTCGGACGGACGTCCACCTCCTGGACGACGTCCCGGAGAATAGTTCGGAGTTTTTTGACTACAAGTCCCTAATCTGTCTTATACCAAATTTAATGCCGTCCTCTTTTAACCCAATCGAGTTGGTTTCACCCGACTTCGGGGTCTTAATAGACCCCTTCCTGACCCCGGGGACGACACTGTCGTAGGACACTCCCCGAGTACCCCCGAATAACCCTCGAACCCCCGAAACTTCCGTGGTCTGTCATTCCGACCGACACTAGTGGTCCCGTCGTCCGACGTCCGAGGAACAGACACTGTCCGTCCCGGAACCACTCAGGACGAGACCCCAGACGGGCCGGTCCGTCCCTCACTCGACCCTCACTCGACCGGGTGGACACCCCACGAGAGAGAATAGAGGATACGTAACTCCTCCTTTGGGTCTGAGGATCCCGTGTGTCGGTGAGAGTCCGACGTCTGAAGTGTCGGTGACTCGCTTCCCTTCCCTCCCCTCTACCCGGAGTACTTACTTTTGACGAGACCCTCCCCCGTCCTCTCCCCCTTTCCTTTCTTTCTCCTACCCCACCCGTGGTTCCTTCCTTTTACGTCGGAGTAGACGGACAAACACAAAGAACACAAGTTCTACGACTGAAGATCGTATAAAAATTTAGGTAGTCTGTACTTTCCGACCAAATTTATCTAGACGCCGCACTTCGACCGCTAAAGTAAACGGTGTCGCCTCCCCGACCGTCCTACGACCGCTCGCGGGTCTCAGAGAGGGACGTGGCGGCTCCTTCGACATCCTTGTACTTCGCCACCGCGAAAATCCGCCCACGAGAGGGGCGCCTACCTCCCTCCCCCTGTACGTGGCCCCCGCTTCCCTTCCGACCGTCCTTTGCCTTGATCTTTGTATTAAACCTGGATGTGAGAAGACCAGGTCCCTTCGGAGGACCAAATTGGGTAGGACTGGGGACAACGTAGAATTTCACTCAGCGAGTCAGCGGACACTGAGAAACGTTGGGGTACCTGATATGTCAGGTTCCTTAAGAGGTCCGGTCCTATGACCTCACCCATCTGAAAGGGAAGAGGTCCCCTAGAAGGGTTGGGTCCCTAGCTTGGGTCAGAGGACGTAGCGTCCACCTCAGAAATGGTCGACTCGGTGTTCCCTTCGGGGTTCTATGATCTCACCCATCGGATAGGGAAGAGGTCGTCTAGAAGGGTTGGGTCCTTAGCTTGGTCCCAGAGGACGCAACGTCCACCTAAGAAATGGTTGACTCGATTGTCCCTTCGGGAATAATGTGGAATAGGATGTTTGAAAGTGAAGTTAGAGTCGAGTTTTCTTAGGGTCTGGAAACCCCAACTACCTCCACCTCCATCCTCGAATCATTAAGTCCCACAGATCAAAGAGTGGACGTGAGGATTCTCGTCTGGAGTTGTATAGGAACTTACGGAGAGTACAACCTCCCAAGTGATGGAGTACTCTGTCGGACAAGGAGACGATCTGTCGTCAGTGACCCTATTTGAAGGGACCCTACTCAGTGTCGAGGTACGAGACACGACTGACCAAGATTGGACCAAGAGACACATACTACGACTTCAGTCGGGGAGTGGAGACTTGTGTCAAGAGTCGAGGGATGGGGGGAGGACAGGAAGACACGGTCAGGGATCAAAGGGATGGTATTTTCATGGGGTACTTTCACTTTCGCAATCAGTGAGTCAGCACAGACTGAGACTCTTACGTACCTGACATCGGGTGGTCCGAGGAGACAGGTACCCTAAGAGGTCCGTTCTTATGACCCTACCCATGAGTAAGAGAAGAGGTCCCTTAGAAGGGTTAGGTCCCTAACTTGGGTCCAGAGGACGTAACGTCCGTCTAAGAAATGGTAGACTCGGTGGTAGTTCCTTAGAGTTTTAAATGGGGTATTTAGAGACGTTTCGGTTTTATAAAGAACCACGATTTACTTGTATAAAGGACGACATTCTTACGTATAAAGGACTACACTACTTTAAGGTCCTTTCTGTTTTCTGAAACGGTAAGTAAAAAGGACAGTAAGTTGTTTGAGACCGGGGATTAAACCCCAGTCCGATACAGATGACAACCCTAAACCCCATACCTTCAGGGGAATAGGGTCCTCGATAGAGGTCCCCCTCTTCAGTTTGAGGATTTTTCTTCCCACACGTACCCACCCGTTCCCGTTGTTCCGACCGTCTCACCCGACCCCACCCCAACCGAGGTCCAGGAACCCCCTCCCCTCGACCCTAGCAACAGTACCACTAAAATGTTGTACGATTATATGTAGGTCCCAAAGATCCAGAAAGGAGGGGAACCCCGGGACTGTGAGTTCCCGATTGTCGTTCGAAGAAGGGAGAGGACTAGGGGGTAGAGGACTGTGTCGGACTCTGTTTGTAGCACACAGAATCTCGGAACCACCAACCGTGACCTCTCTTGGTTCTAAAGTGGGTAAGTACCTTGTTTTTGCTAACACTTTCTCCAACAAGTTTTTTACATAGTGTCCTTTTATATGTATCACATGTAAATGTCAAAATTGGTAGAAGTTTACATGTTAGGACTTCGTAACTCGTCGTGTAGGTGTCGTCATGCAAGCCGGTAGGAAGGGATGGGAGGTTCCGGTCTTGAACCCGGAGTAGCGTCTCACGTCCACAACATATTTTGTACGGCCACTTCTGCCAAGATAGACCTCACACCATAATTATAGATTTTAGAATTTAGGTGGGTAGGTGGGTTGGTCACAGACAACGTACGGTCAAAGATCATTTATGTTTTCCCTGACTCCGGCTCGGGACGTCCGTCATACCACCCCCCTCGGACCTCAGACCTAAGACGGGGGTCAGGGGGAAGGTGTCTCCCGCCCTTCTGTGTCTCGTGAGACAAGAATCTGCCTTAGAGATCGAACCTCTTTACGTCCCAAAGGAACAAGATAAACAGGTCTCTGTGTCCTTTACGAGAATGGGCTCTGGGGTCGAAGAGGGTCAATGGGTCCGTACACTCTAAAGAGAGAAAGCATAACACAAAACAGGACTAGAGAAGTGTTCTCTGTCTCCATTATTGATTGTAAACGGACCTTGAAAAACCAACTGATTCGTGACAGGGGTTCTCAAGAGAAAACTGGGCAGGTACGGACCACTCACATCGACCCGTCTCTCTTGAGAAAATGTCGGACCCTTCGACCCCGAGTCTCGTCGTTCACCCAGGTCTAAGACGGGTACCGGTGTGTGTGTAGACGTCCAGGTGTGAGACGTGTCTAGAAATCTCTTTCATAAACCCTCCCCTGGTGAACCCACTTCCACCGACCAAGGTGTGTTCCTTTCTTCTCCCGGTCGTCCCTTCGTAGAAAATTACGAGTCTCCGTGCTTCGGGTTCAGTTTAACTCGACAGCTCGACGGACATCCAGTACCTACTGACGGTCGCCCTCGGCCCCGTCGAGTCCCGTTACTCTCCCTGCGAGACTACCCGACGTGTCTCAGACTTTCCGTTAGTATGGAGCCGTCGGCCTTGCGAGGACCTGTGAAGCAAAATTTCGAACTTCGTCGAGGAGTACCCTTGGTCGTCCGTGTGGGGTACCCAGATGGTCCGGTGGTCCCAGGTCCACCGGTCGGCTCACTGGGTGGTCCACGAGCACTACGAGACGAGAGTCGACCCAGAAATCCGTTTGCGACGACCGGTCACATGGGTTGTACTCCGGTGTCTCTACCTACAAACACGGGAATGAGACATATTTATTTGTGGTGAGTCATTAAAATGTCTCGTCGGACCGTTGGGAGTTGGTTTACAGCGTGGTCGTGGGGGTAGAAGACGGGAACTGGAGTACGACGTACATGGGTCAAGGTGCCAGTGTACTAGGTTTGAGTAATACTCAGGGGAACTCATGGTGCAAAATTAAGAAAAGCTCAGTTTTCTCTAAGGTAAGAGAGACAGGTACAAGAAACCCGTAAACACTAGTCGTCGCGTCACAAAAATACACATAATAAATGACAATATCCAGTCTACCTAGGTCAGTATCAAGTAATATTGTCGTGTCCGGAGTGACCAGGATCCTCAGGAATATGAAACCCGTCACCTGAAAGGACCACGACACTGTTCTTGGACGTTCCTGGTGAAGACTTAGTCTCGGTTTCGGGACTACTTCAGGTCGGGGGACTCCCTCGGTCAGGAACTGGGACTGCGTCAGGACAGGTCCCTACTATTCGTCGGGTCGGATAAGGTTACGACGAGTCAAAGGTGTAACTGAAATTCAGGAGACGGCTCGTGGTATACTGAAGGGTTTGGGGTAGTGAAGGGACGTAACACACTTCCCACCTCAATACTACAAGAAACAATAACGGTGCCGACTCCTAGTCATACATATAATTACCTTTGTAATTATCCTTCACCCCTCCAAATCTTTCGTGGGTATAGGACGGTTGTAGTGATGAAGGAGGGGTGGCTGTGTGTGGGGTTCTACTCCTCCCTCCCTTACCGAGTATTGATACCTAAAACCGACTCAACCAACCTTAAACTTTTCGATGGAAGACAAGGGGTCTGATACTCTGCCGTTCTACCGTCCTGTGGACCCCGGACAGTCGTTGTCCAGTGAATGCAGAACCCAAAACATACGAATACATGATACTAAAGTGCTAAAACTTCATTAATTTGATGAAAATTTTATTCGAAGACTAAACGTCAGAAGGGTGTGGACAGGGAACACTCACTGCGCAACACCTTACAGACCTAAGGACCGTCCTTCCCCTGTTGATAGACTCTTAGGGACCAGAGAGAAGTGAAGGGGTTCCTTGACCTGTGCAGGAACTCGTCGAGTACAGGTCGTCCCACCGGTCTTCGAGGTCCACCTCCCCTCCCGAAGAGTCTAGGTTTGTTGAAGACTACAATTCCAGGAGGAGGTTAGGTCTTCTCTTCTGTCTGGGACACGTCCTCCAAGACCCACCCCGATTCCTTACTCTGGTCTCAGGACCAATACAACCCACTTCACGTTCCTTCCGTCGTCCTCGACCGTTCGTCTCGAGCTAGACACGTGTCCCGTCTACCGATGGTGGCACTCCAGAAACTTTGACATTTAGTCGATAGATTTTGTACAAGTTTCTGGATGTCCTTTGGTACAGATTTATTGATTTCCCTTCGTACTCTTATTATAGAGTGGTTTATCTCTCGTAGTTATTTCTCTGTTTTTAATATTTTCTTCTTCGTTTGTCTTTACCACCCCAACTACTCCTGTTATTATTTTAAGTGATTTTCACGTCACTTTTTAAGTGATCTCCCAGGACTATCGTATAGACTCGTCCGTCTTCTTTCTTAATCACCCGAACTTCTTTTCCGCTAACTCTAATAAGTCAGGATCCTTGTGTTGAAATTTTTTTATTTCCTTTTACTTGTCTCGGAGTCTTTGGACACTCTCTGGTAATTCGTACGGTTATATACATATTGTCCCAGGATTTTCCTTCCGTCTCCCCATCTCCCCGTCTTTCTGATGAATTTCTTTATTATTGGGTTTGAGGGGTTTAAACGACTTTCGGTAACTAAAGATGTAAGTTCTTTGAGTCGGGTTGACGTTTATCCTATTTGAGTTTCCCCAGATAACGATCTGGGTATTCTTAGTTTGATGACTTTCTGTTTCTCGAAACTTTCGTCGTTCCTTCTTCGTTGAGTAGTGTACGTTTACTAGGAATTGTTCTACTTGTCGACCGAAGAGTAGTCTTTGTACCACCGGTCCCTGTCGCCCTGTCATGACAGTTTCAAGACCACCCCTTCTTTGGGGCGGTCGGCCCGTTTCCAAGATATAGACCGGTTTGGTAGAAAATTTTCACTTCCTATTGAGTCTGTAAAGACCTATTTGTTTTAACTCTCACACAGAGATCGTGTGAACGGGAAGTTCTTGATGATGTCTTTATTTCCCGTGATTTATCGTTGAAGTTAGTTGTACTTCTTTATTGTTCGTGGCCACTTTCCTTTCTGTGGCTGGTCCCGCTATATTTGTGCGAAAAGTAAACGTTGAGGAAAAAAGGCTGAATTTTCTGTTGACGTACTTTGTTATTTATTTTTAGGTACAACTACCCGTATGTTACATATTTCTGCATCAAATATTACTGTTGTTGTTTTTCCTCCCACCTTACCTTAATATATCCTTATTTACAAGATATGATAACCCTAATTCAGTAATAATTAGGTTTGACATTGTTTGACTCTATAATTACCACTGGGAGCCCCGTTGGTGGTTCTTTTGTTTATTTAATGTGTAACAGTTATTTTAATGCTCTCTTAACGTGAACATGTGATCTTTTATTGATTGTTTTCTTTCGTCATCACCTCTGTATATCCTTGTTTTTTCTGTGCACTTTATGTCTTTATCGTTTCACCGACTGCATTTAGTATGAACTGGGTAGTGTAATTTATATTTGTCTAATTTGTGAGGTTAGTTTTCCGTCTCTGACCTTCTTCCCCTTTGTCCTGAGGTAGATGTACGACAGATGCTCTCTGGGTGAAATCTAAGTTCCTGTGTTTATCCAACTTCCATTTTCCCGTCTCTTCTGTACGGTAAGTCTTCTACATAGTTGGTTTTCCCGGCCTCACCGGTGTGATTGTAGTCTGTTTTGTCGGAGATTCCGTTTTTGACACTGGTTTCTGTTTCTTCGTGCAAAATACTACTGTCTCCCAGTTTGGTAGTCCTTCTGTTTTGTTGCTATTCTTATGTCCTTGAACCTCGGGTTTTCATGGACTCCGTTTGACACTAGAAATCCTCCTCACATCCTCTTCGTCGAGACAGAATTCATAAACTGGGGTATTGGGCAATACCCCGAATTATCAGATGGTGATCCCTAAGTGAGGAAACCCAATTTCATACGGAAAGAATCTCAAGAAACAATTTTATGTTTATACCGGGACTTGTGGTGACCGTACTTGTGGAATCGACTTTGACCAAATTCTAGGAAACCTCATCCCGGACGATCACTGTCTTTGTTTCCCAACTCGACAGATACTGCCTCCACACCGGACCTCGTCTGGACCCGTTCTCCTCCGACCTCCCCGCAGGTTCTAGCCCGTCTCCATACTTGTGACCCCTTTCTCGTCATGTCCCGTCTCCTCTCCACCCTCTCTCGGTCCTCCTTGACTTTTCTGGGGTTTCCCCTTTACTCGGGACCTGTTCCTCGTTTCGGTGGTCCCACAACCAAACCACGGTCTCAAACACCGGTCTCCGTCGTCGTCTGGGCCCTCTCCGGGTTCGTCAGTCTTACCCCCGCCGGTCACACCCCGGTCCCTACCACTGTTCGTGTCCCGTAGGGACCCATTCGTGACTCGTAGCACCGTCCCTCCCTTCCACCGCCCTACGCCAGACTCACCTTTTGGTCCTTCGGGTGTCCCGTTTCTACCCGTCCCGGTCCTCCAGTGTGGTCTGTGTTCGAGTCTCAGCTCGTTTCTCGGTCTGTTCGTCTTTGTTTTCGTTCCACCACAGACCCTCCACGGGTCACTGCCCTTCTGCGAATCACAACCGACCACGACTTAGACTTTGGCTTCGCTCCGTTCACAAGACCCGTCTTCGAGCTGGGACTGTTACCGTTATCGGGTATGAACAGTCGTGGATTCACAAGGTCCGTGAAGTGTACATGACGGAGGGTACCACGGGTTTCGCAAGGGTCTCCAGGTGCACCTTTGGAGGACAGGTGTCTGTGTATCCTTTGGACGAATTCACTGAACGAGTCTCGATAAGGACGGCGTTCCCCGATCTCGACCCTCCGAAACGACTGCGGGACACGAGCCGAGACCCGGCCCGACCACAGGTTGTCACACCGAAATTTCCTTATTGTCCCTTACCCGTTGACTCTAGGCCCCCGTGCCTGCAAGAGTCTCAGAGATGTTTCAGGGGCATGTAGTACAAAAGAGTCCACCCCCACCTCTTCCCTCGGCGTCTCCGGACTGGTGGAAGGACGGGGAGAGAGACGGACCTAGGAACTCCTGACCACTCCTAAGTGGGGTGCCCGACTTTCCGGTTCGTGATCCCAGCTTTGGGTTCGATCCCTGCTCCCCGACGCCTATTTCCGTGTGTGTGTCTGTGTGTCTGTGTGCGTGTACGTCTGTGACGACCACTGTAGAGTGATCACTCTGTGACCGTCGGGGGAGAGATTCCGTTCCTGGAGGACACTCAGGGAGGTGTGACCCCGACCCCGGTCTAGGATAGTCTACTACTTGTGTTCGGGAGACTCGTCCTTCTCGGGGGGTTTCGGGAATGTAATGACTACGGTGCCCCCAAGTCCTCCCTCGACCTGACGAGTTCTAGGACCCACGGAGGACCGTGAGTCACGACCGAGAACAGTGGGTAGGAGGTCCCCGAGGGTCCACGGATGTTTCCACCTGCTCCCTCTTTCGGACCTGTTTCCTTCAACCGCGAACGGACACCGGACACCAGAGACTGGGAGACCGGCTAGACCCGTCCTCCGGTATCCGTGTGGGAACCCTCGAGAACCGGTCACTGCCGGGGGATGGGACGGGTCGACCGACACACGTCGAAAGAACTTAGCAGAAGAACCACCGAACGTCGGAGAGAGACAGGGGAGGGAAGGACGTACGGGGTTGCCGTACACCTGTAGTGGGTGAAAGGATGCACCCCGGCCCCAGATCGGGATCTTGTCAGTCACCGTCACTACAAATACTAGAAACGGAGGTTCGAAGGTCAGTCCCACTCTCACGGGAACGGTCGGAGTCTACGATCAGTCACTACGACCTCACGACGGTTCCCGACCCTGGAGTCTTGGGTCTCCTGGCCTGGTGTGCGGTCGGGTCTAGTCACAGGAAGTAGGTTCACGGGACAGGTCCCCGACAGTGTCCCCACGACTTCGACCGTCGATGGGAAACGAGGGACGAGTCTTGGGGGGTCTACAGTTGTAGTGTCGGTGTGAACTTTTTTATATCGAAAGATCTTTTCATTTTATTTTACTTCAGTCATTGATGTCCGGGCTCAACCCAGAGGGACGGACGGACAGTTAGATGGGGTCATTAGCAGTCCATGTTAAGCGCTTCTCGATAAAACTCTTTGTGAGTCTTTGACCGAAATGTGCCGAGATACATGGAATGACTATGGGAGCCTGTACCAACGAGACAAATCGTCGTCGACCAGAACAACGGGCCCAAAAGAAAAGTAGAGGAGCGGTTTCAATTCGTCAACCAGTCGGGTGAGGGACTGGGGTCCCATGTAAATAGTGGGTGTCAGGTGGGACACCTCAGCCCCCTCGTCCACCCGCCACCCCTCCTTCCGACACCGAAAACATTCCGCGTCGAGGTTTCTTGGGTGTCCCTATTTGTGTCTCCGGTCCGTCGACGACTCTTTCCTCCCCGGGACTTCGACCCCTTCCTCGTCCAGGGGAGCCCCACTCCCACCTTGTCCTTCGTCCATAGAGTCAAACTACCTGACTCGTGCGTGCCCGTGGAGTTCTGGTTACTTCGTGTACGGTTCCCACAGGTGACCGTAGGTCTCTTGTCCGAGGCTCCGACCTGGTTAGCGGGTCGTAACGGGTCAGGGCACAGAAACTGGATGTCCTTCGACGGTCAGACGGGACGTGTCAACGGTACCGTTGGAGTCACGGTCCGAGGATTCCCGTCCCACCCCTCTTCCCACCACCTCTTCCGTGCCTCACTGAAAAGACCTTTTCGGGTAGACAGGCAAAGGGGTCCTTTGGTTCGACCCCCTCTTTCTTCCTACCTTCGCTGTGGACCCAGGTCTGTCTCTTCTCTCCCTCTCTGGGGCTCTGCAGGCCTCTCGTCGAGAGGAGCCCCAACGCGAAAGGAAGGTGTCACCGCCCCCCGGGTAGCGGCTACCTCTGATTCCAGGTCACCCAGGACCACCCCGTAGGTGCGTCCTCGGGGACACGTCCTCCGTCCCGCCGGGGCACCGGAGTCCAGGGCCACCCTCAGGACCCTCCGGGCATAGTCGGTGTCGTCCGAAAGAAGAACCGTCCCGCCAGTTGGACTTACCACAGAAGGGAGTGCCACAGAAGAACGAGGAACTCCTAGGACCCCCTCCCCTTCCACCTCCTAGTCGTCGTCTCCTCGACGACCCTACCTGGGTCGGAGGGTTCTCGTAGTCTCTGTCACAAGGTTCAGAGGGGACCCGGTCCGTGTCCACGTGTTAACACTAAACTTTTCGATCTCAACATTAGTCATACCTAGGAAGTGTTGTGGAGGAGGTCCGTCGGAGGGGACTACGAGACCTATTACATACATGGGGACCATCGTAAACCCAGGAAGGAGACAAGGTCAGGGTAGTGACGAAGAGTCGTCTCTCACTCTGTGACTACTGTCTCTACATAGGAAACAGAGACAGAGACTTCGAATAGTATCATGGGTCGTGGGTCGTCTCCGAGTTTGTAATATGAATAACCAATAATTGAAATACCTCCCCGAAGGGTACACCGGTCTCGAGGTCTAATTGACATTCTCCACTTCCTAGTTTTTGTCACAGTCCCTAGAAAAGGGACGAAATATAAGAGGTTCTTGAAAGTGGTCTTCGTAGAGATGTCTAAAAGTGTATTCTCGTCTCTTCCGTCCTACCTACAAGGGTACAACGTCCGTTTTGGGACCCTCCGTCCCGTTGAACGGGACCCTTAGTCACCGGCTCTTTTCGATCTCAAAAGGAGTATTTGGGGATCCAGAAGGTATTGAGATGTTACGAAGGTCACGTGGCTCATTCAACAAGACACAAGAGTTAATAAAAAATTTTTATGTAGAAAATCTACGACGTCTTACTTAAGGGTCGTACTGTATTCGTGATTAGTCATAGACGACCCACCCAACTACCTACCCCTACCCATCTACCTGTTTACCTACCTACCTCCCTCCCTCCCTCCCTCCCTACCTACCCACCCACCCACTCATCCACCTACCTACCTACCTACCTGCCCCCCACCTACCTGTCTACCTACCTACCTCCCTCCCTACCTCACTCCCTACTTCCCTACCTGTCTCGTTACCTACCTACGGATCTATCTACTTACTCGTTTACGGGTTCCTAACTCTGACCCCGGACACACCAGGAAAAGGAATCGGAACCACATCCATCTCCGAATGTGGTGGTCAGGAAACTCGCGAGAGAAGAACCCATGGAGACACAGGGGGTAGCGTCGGGGAGAGGAACCGAGGGGAGGGGGAGGTTGTCCTCAGGTGTCATATTCGGTCGACCGGCGGTTGATTAGGAACTATTTTGTAATCCGTCGTAACTCCCCGGAGACTAGACTGGAAAGGGTTTCGTAAACGTAAATTTTTCTCCTAGAGACCCTTTACCGTCCGTCGGAGATTCTGAGATTTCTGTTTCTGATGTCACCTCCCCGTCCCCCGCCACCCCTGCCCCCCGTCCGTTCCTCCGAGAGAAAAACAGTGACACAAAGTCTCCAGACAAGGATTGGGACCCCAGGGTGTGTTTTCGGATCCCGAGGTCGGGGAGATGGGTCTACCGAGTCTGTCTGTCTCCCCGAAATCCGTCTGTCTCTGTGGTCGACTCATCGTAGAGTAATGGACCGGTCTACCTCGTGTCTGAGAAGGCGCAACACTGGTCTTATCCGCGACGTGAGCATCTTCCAGTCCAACACAAGGACCTTAGTCTCCTCTCCCGCACTTCCTCTTAACACCCCCTCGCCCCTGCCTCCCTCGGAACCCACCCCCCTCTTACGGGTAGATGCGGACGGTGTGGCAGTGAAGGGGTGCACGGGAGGGATGAGACACGGTCCGACTCAAGACAGGGAGCCCGAGGGACTGCCTACGTCCAAGGCCTTGGCAGAGGGTCCCCTCGGTATTCTTGATATTCTGTTGTGTTGGATGCGACGACGGAATCGCGAAGTGCGAAAGACCTTAACGACAGACCCCACATGCCCGAGAGAAAAAGAAGAGTGTGGTCGGACGTTACGTCCGGTTCTGAGTCTGTCTCCGGTCCCACCCGCTGTAGGAAGGACGAGATGTCCGTCCCTTGGACTCCGAGCTCTCCCATGTTTACCACCCACTCGGACAAGTCCAGAGGTGACCCGAGGGTCGTTGAGCGAAAGGGACCGTGTGCCCGTGTCAATAATTATTAAGTATGTGGTCAATTGCTTGTGAGGCCGACGGGTACGACACCCGGGACCCCATGTCCTGAGACCCCGGTGTTCCTGTTGACAGGTAGCGGAGTGGTCCGTCTCCCACCTGACATTCACACCGCTGTCCCCCGACCCGGTTCCGAGTAGGATAGGGCAAATAGTGAGGGTAATTGTCCGAAGGACGAAACAAGGACTGTTGTGATCACCGTAGACCGTCCTTGGGACCTCCGACTGTGGGACCCCCTGTCCGTCGACCCACGTCTACGTAGGTATCGGTATCCAATCCTCCGGGGTCCTTACGGCCGGGTCGAGGCAGGAGACGGAAGTGGACCAGACCAGGGACGTGTGGAGACAGGACTGAGGGAAAGTCAGGTACCTTCCTACTTCCGAGGGACCACCCCACCCCCCGTGTATCTGGACCTTGACCTCTGTACTAAACGGGGAATCGAAGTTCGAGGCTGGGGTGGTGACTCCTGCCCACTACTGACTTGTCTAGTGAATTGAAGAGGGTCGGAAGAGAAAAGACGTGAATATCTTTCTTTCTGTCTTTTTATTTTACCTTACTATTTCTATGTCTAGACGTCAAGGAATTAGTTTTAGGAACCTATGTCCACATAAAACCTTGGGTCTTAAAAATTCAAAATCTTTCTATTATCACAATCAATGAGTCAGCACAGGCTGACAAACACTGGGGTACCTGCCATTGGAGACAGGTACCGCAAGAGGTCCGTTCTTATGACGTCACTCAACGGTAAGGAAAGAGGTCCTCTAGAAGGTCTGGGTCCTTACTTTGGACCCAGAGGGTGTAACGTCCGTCTAAGAAATGGTAGACTCGGTGGTCCTTTCGGGTCTTTATTCCTGTTCTGTCTATTATAAACAGGTATTATATATAATATATTATCGGAGACACCTATATGTTGTCATGGGATATTAGTTTATAGAATTATAAAGAAGTCACTTCGTAAACTCATAAGTAAGTTTCACTTCATTTGTTTTTGGTATTTTTCGGGGTTAACGTCAGAACCAGTCCAAGAAGACTGTTTACTTTACGTTTTTTCGGAAACACAAGCCTCGAGAAACCTGGACCTTAACGCCTACACCGGGTCCCTGTACGTCGACGGGCGACTGGTGTGTCGACGGCCTGGAAGGAGGAGGAGGAGGGCACCTAGAGTGGGGACACGGACGGACGGGTCGGGGT
Source organism: Capra ibex (assembly GCA_006410555.1). NCBI lineage: Eukaryota > Metazoa > Chordata > Mammalia > Artiodactyla > Bovidae > Capra > Capra ibex. The sequence goes on along the minus strand of SJYO01018757.1, from coordinate 86,550,472 downwards.
CTCCGGTATTCAGGGACAGAGCTCGTTCGTGTGGTTCTGAGTACCTTAGGACCCCGACGTCTCGTGGTCGAGGTGTCTGTGTGCGAAGGATCTTAGACGAGGCTCCCTTCCGTCCGACGGTTCTCGGTCGCACCAAACACAACGACAGGCTAAAGGAAGTTCGGTGTCACCAAGAGACGAACCCGCTCCCCCGACCACGAATAAAATTACCAGCCGAAACGTCCCGGACGGGCCTCACACAGAGTTCGGACGTCGAACCTCTGAGTCAGAACCACCCTTCCTCCTTGCGAGATTGTCCTTCTTGTGTGAGGCTCCTTCTCGTGTGTCGGACCGTCCCTCACTCGCACGGTAGACACTTCCACTGGTTCAGTTCTTTGTGCCTACCTACCCTGAGTTCCTAGTCGACCCTCTGTTTATTCCTTGGAGGAGGATCACCTCCCAAACCCGAAGGGGCTACCGAACCATCCATTTCTTAGACGGACGCAGAGGGCTTAGGCGGACGCTACGCCCTCTGCGTCCGTCTGACCCCAAGCTAGGGACCCAGCCCTTCTAGGGGACCTCCTCCTTTACCGTCGAGTAAGGTCACAAGAACGGACCTCTTAGGGTACCTGTCTCTTCGGACCACCGATGTACTCTCAGCCTGTCCTGACTGACGCACGTGTCGGCGTCGAAGACTCCTAAGTATTAAGACTCAAGGTGCCTTCTCCTAAACCCTTTAAGGGGTGTGGGTTCCGCTCAGACAGAACGTTTGAACCAAGAGACGTCTTTCAAGGTGCACGTGTCGTCGACCTGAAGGGGGACTACGGTCCTGTGGTAGGCCGGACGAACGAAGGAAGGGTCCCCGAAGGGGTTCTTCCTAGGGTCGGGTCGAGACCCGTGTACGGGTTCGGGGGAGCCCCAAGGAGGCTCAGGTCTCTCTGCCCTCCGAGCGGGGAGTGGAACCGGTCGACGAGAGGGTCCGGGGCGCCGTGAAGGGCGAGAAAGAGCAACAGTTAAAACAACGGGTCGTCTTCTTGTCCTTACGCCAGAGGGTGTCGAAGGACACCTTTTCTATTAGGGGTTGACTCTCTATGTAGAAATTCCTCTTGGACCTTCCCGTCCTCTTTTGTGACCGACGTTTCTGAGTTTGACCGAACATTTAAGAGACGACGGTGTCTCCAACCCACTATCCTGTCAGTCGGGTCTCGTCTCTCCCCTGGAGTCAGAGGGTCTCGGAATCAAACGACCCGAAGACACTCACGGACTCCGACGGAGACCACGGAAGGTCAGGAGACACGTCCCTTGGAGGAAGGTCGGACGAGGAGTCCAGGACCGACCTCTTCTTGCTCCCGTGTCGACTACGACACTTTATTCCCAGACATGTGTCGGAGGTGCCCGTAAGGGTTCACTGGTCTAAACCAGCTGTACTGGTTTACTTGTTCCTCAATGACACTACCCGAATCCTCCACCAGGTCCCCGATACGGCGGTCGTCACCGTGGAGACCCCTGAAACTTGAACCGTGTTACGAGGACTTTCCTACCCAGGCCCAGACTAAGTACCAGGACTCGGGTGTCACGGGTTATGTCCCGACAGCACACGAAGCGACCTCCAGTGGGGTGCCCCTAGGGACAGGACCCATGGGACCGAGACTTCTTCAGGGTTAGTCCTTCTTACCCCCGGCCTCGTGGGTGTCAAGTACCCGGTCTTCTTGTCCAATTAGGCTCCCGAGTTGGGATGAATGAGGAGGTCGTCGACACTACACAGTCGACCCCTGAACGTGGGGTCCTAGGGACGTGAGGTCCCAGAGACGTGTGACCCCAGGGACATGGGGTCCAGGGACGTGGGACCCTAGGGACGTGAGGTCCCAGGAACGAGGGGTCCCGAGAATGTGGGGTCCAAGGGACGTGGGCGCTCAAGGACGTGGGGTTCCCGGATTCTGTGTGTCTTTGACTCAGTTATGCCATTACAAGTGTAAGCGAGTCCAACGATAAAAACAAAACACTCTATAAATTAATCCCCGAAAATTAGTATTAAACCATTGTTGATCAACAAGTAACGTCGAGACACAAAGTGGTACATCTCTCTCGGCACCCTACGGTCTTCGGTCGGTCACCGATGTGACAGTGGTCGGCAAGTCGACGGAACGGGATCTGGACCAGTTCGTTTGCAGGTACCAGGGAGGTTGTCCTGCGGATGTCTCCAAATTTACAGTAGTGTAAACTTTGCTTCGGAGGGACCAAGGAGTCAGATGTGTAAGGTAACGTCAAGTCATCACTTTTTTTAAGAGTAACTAATTTACTCTTGTAATCTCGAGTCTCTTAGGTTTTATTGACGGTCATTTCAGTCACAATACTTCTGGGTAGGAAATCATATACCTAGTGGAAAGAGTTTAGGAACCGAGATTCAAGAATAAAGGTTACTGGGGACGATGAAACAACGACGACGACGACGACGACGATTCAGCGCAGTCAGCACAGGTTGAGACACACTGGGGTCTCTGCCGTCGGGTGGTCCGAGACGGTAGGGACCCTAAGAGGTCCGTTCTTGTGACCTCACCCAACGGTAAAGGAAGAGGTTACGTACTTTCACTTTTCACTTTCACTTCAGCGAGTCAGCACAGGCTGAGAACCGTTGGGGTACCTGACGTCGGGTGGTCCGAGGAGACAGGTACCCTAAAAGGTCCGTTCCCATGACCTCACCCTACGGTAACGGAAGAGGATAAGTCCTCGTTTCAACATAGGGTGAGAAACACTGGGGTACCTGACGTCGGACGGTCCGAGGAGACAGGTACCCCAAGAGGTTCGTTCTTATGATCTCACCCAACGGTAAAGAAAGAGGTCCCCTCGAAGGGTTGGGTCCCTGGTTTGGACCCAGAGGACGTAACCGTCCGCCCAAGAAATGGTGACTCGGTGGCTCTTCGGGGAGACGATAGATGACAGAGTAATTGGTCTTGAGAGATTTCCGTCATAAAGACATACAGGTACCACTCTGCTTACCACTGAACTCCGTGAGGGCCTAGAATGTCACGGGAGACTCTGTAGCCTTCATCCAACTGAACGCGTGCACAACCCCCTACACGACCCACCCGAGGCGGTATAAGGTCATAGACACACATCCTTTATGAGTACCGACGTACGTGCCGGGTGGTCCGAGGGAGAATCGGTCTGAAGCTCCTGGTCCCTGCGGGGTGTCAGAGTGGACAAAACACGGTGTCTTTGAGAACGTTTGTCAAAAAGTGTCTTTTCCTTGTTTTCTCCTTCTTCATCCTTTTACTCGGTTTTCGGAACGACAAACCTCGTGTGCGCTCTCTATAAACATCTACCTACACACTCTTTACTGAATTCCGACCACCCTAAAGAACTACACCTTTGAGACACTTTTATTCTCGTAGTCTGAACTTTAGCGTCCCACCCTAAGATCGGACCTCAGACTATAGCAATGACCTTTACCGATCAAAAAGAGGGACCCAGGACTTACTGGTTTACCCTACTCCATCCTCGTCCGTCGGACCGTGGACATAGTGCTCGTCGTCTCGACGGGGACTTTTTCCTCTCCGCCGGAAGAAAGGATTTTGTTAAGGACCGATTTTTTATTTTTATTTCTACTTTCTCAAATCCTCGTCTTTTTTTTTTTTTTTTTCAGGTTCGGGGTCGACCTCACCACTACAGACGAGAAACGTCACAAGAGGAGGATATGTTTGAGAGACCGGGGAGTGAAGAGAAGGCGTCCGGGACACTAAATCCTCTTGATCCGGATAGAGGTTTCTACACCCCCTTTTTTTTTTTTTTCAGTCTTGTATGCATTCCGGTGTCGTGCACGATGGGTAGTGCCCGTCGGTCCACAGGAGTAGGGTGGGATCTAGACAGAGGTTGTACCCTCCTCGGTCCCGACCCGACCCCAGAGTACCGGGAGAGACTGAACTTGGAGTTGTGAACTCGGGAGACGGATGTGAAATGCAGTAAGTGGATGGATTGATCGATAACTGGACAGGCAGGCGACGAACTTGTTTCTACGAGAATTACTGGGTGGTCTGTTTCACTATGAAGGAAAACTTTCAGGTTCCTCGTGGAGGAAACCACTGGTTCAGACGTCGGTGAGTTACAGACACCTGCCGAGATATCTACAACCATTCCAGTGTACCCCGAAGGGATCGTCGAGTCTGCCATTTCTTAGACGGACGTTACGTCCTCTGGGTCCAAACTAGGAACCCAGCCCTTCTAGGGGACGTTCTCCCGTACCGTTGGGTGAGGTCATAACAACGGACCACTTAAGACACCTGTCCCCTCGGACCACTCAACGTTAGGTACCCCAACGTTTCTCAGTCTATGTTGACTCGTGGACAGTTAAAGTGAGAGTGTTTCAGTGCTCCCGTCGGGTCCAACCTCCCTTCCTCACTGGTCGACCCGTGTCAGAGGCCCGTCCGGGAGGTCCGGGACAGGTCGAGACGACGTCGTGAGTACCCTGGACGGGTCGAGGGAGGAGAGAGGGGAGAGACGAGGGACTCGACTCTCCACCCAAAGTCGCGACCGCAGATAGGAGGGTGGCAGGAGTCTTCGGAGAAAGGTGGAAGGTGGTACGTCAATGAAAAGAGAGTTGAACTTGAAGAACCTTCTATCTGAACAACTTTAAGTTTATAAGAGGTAGAGACTGAAATTGAATATCCTTGACAGTTAAGTCTCGTTCGAATCCTGAACGTCGACAACGTAAACCAACCATCGACACACACACACACACACACACACACTCTCTCTCTCTCTCTCTCTCTCTCACACACACACACACACTCTCTCTCTCTCTCACACACACACACACACACATACACACAATTATAGATAAACGACCCTCCGTTATTTTTCGTGAATCGGTCCGCTCACGACATAAAGAGATCTCCGTCCTTTTTTTTTGTAGAATTGTGTAATTTCGTGTGTCAATACGATTCTTGTTTTTTTACTGACGTTTTAATATAGAACCCCCAAAGGTATAAATAGGTTGGGGGGGAGGGTCTTCTACTCAGTTTTGTTCTAAATAAACGCATCAAGCAAGATTTGACGGTCGTGAAACTCGAGTTGAACCTTGTACCCCCTTTTTTTAGTTCGACGATAAAAAACGGTTCACGATATGTAACAGTGGCCGCTGTTTCTGGTGTCTTACTCTCGGTCGATCAGTAAGTCCTCCCCTCGTCTCTGGACGTCTCGACAAGACGAAACTCTACCTTCGGCCTTCCCGGTCTTTCTCAACTTGCAGATAAAGAGTCTTCGTCCACATTGGCCCCGGTACACTACTCCCTCCTCGTCTCCCGTCCTCGTCTGGAATCTAAGGTCGGGACCGACACGGTGGACTGGTCGACGTCTAGGAGACTGTTCAGTGAAGAGAGACGTAGAGTCCTAAAGAGTCAATATTCCGTTTGTCGGATGCACTGTAATTAGAGGTACCAAAATAAGGTCGAGTCTAAGTGGCCAGAACGAGCAAGTACAGAACCAAGTCTACGATGAAAGAACTGCATGTCCGAATTGCCCTGTCTCAAGACCCCCACTGTCTTTCTAGGTTTGTTCTTCAATCATACGGTCCTGACGTCCGTGACCCCTGGTCGTTAGACCTAAGTCCTCTTTATGGTCGGATAGGTCGAACACAACAAAAGTCAGTGATTCAGCACAGGACGAGAAACATCGTGGTACCTGACATCGGGCGGTCCGAAGAGACAGGTATCCTAAGAGGTCCGTTCTTATGACCTCACTCAACGGTACGGAAGGAGATCCCCTAAAAGAGGTGGGTCCCTAGTTTGGGTGCAGAAGACGTAACCGTCCGCCCAAGAAATGGTGACTCGGTGGCCCCTTCGGGGTAACCCGAACAACAACCCAGTGATTCAACACAGGCTGAGAAACGCTGGGGTACTTGACGTCGTGTGGTTCGAAGGGACAAGAAGTGCTAGAGGACCTCGAACGAGTTTGGGTGTAGGTAACTCAACCACTACGGTAGGTTGGTAGAGTAGGAGACAGTGGGGGAAGAGGAGGACGGGAGTTAGAAAGGGTCGTACCCCCCGAAAAGTTTAATCAGTCGAGAAGTGTAGTCCACCGTTTTGATAACCTCAAAGTCGAAGTCGTAGTCAGGAAGGCCAGTTACAAGTCCCAACCAATCCTAACTGACCACACTTGAAGAATGAGTTCTCAAAAGTGACCCGGACATGGTTTAGGATAAAAGAACTGGACTAAGTCCCTGTTTCAAAAGTCTGCAGGTCCCACGAGGTGTCAGATTTTTGTCCCGGGAATCTAGGGCGGTCCAAGAGGAGATCGGACCTGACCAATTTCCTCAGGGTACGTCGTCTCTAATCCCAGTCTACCCAGTCCCGGCGACTCCACCGTCCTTCGAGATTTCCCGACGCTAAAGGGCATCCACGTGTCCTTTCCATTCCGCCGTCCTCCTAGGAGTGTCTCACTCAGACCCAGGTCGAGACCGGAGAAGACGTCGTCCGGACGTCCCGTCCATTTCCACCTTCCCCGGACCGCCACCCGTTTTGTGGAGTATTCCGCCCCGTCTCCAGGGAAAAGAAGTGGGTTCCGCAAACCCACCCACTTCTAGGAAGGTCGGGTCTAGGAAGGAGACCCGACCTTCCTAGTGACCCCAGGAGAGCAGATATACGAGGTAGGACCGGAGGGGGGTGGGGCTCTGTCAGTTCCCGGTCGGGGTCATCTTGCACTCCCGGTCTCGTAGCGTAGGTAAGGAAGTGACTCACTGACCGGGTGTAACATCTCGGTCCGCCACCGACTCGACTCTACCACTGTTCCAGGTTCACCTCAAGTCCCTTGACGTGAGGAGGGGTCGTCGACGAGGGTGGGGTCCGTTGGAGCAGGTCCTCGGTCCGAAACGACACATATTAGAGTCTGGAAAGGAGGCCATGTCGAAAGTCCAACTCCCCCCTACCCCACGACCCTTGTCGACCGGTGGTAAGTGAATTATTATTCCGAAGGCTTGGGTTTCCGAATAATTTCGAAGACGGGGCCGGAGGGAGGAGGCCCGCCCCCCACGACCGACCGTCTCGCGGTACCGTTAACCTCCACGCGGTGGTCGTGGTCGCGACGAATACGAGACAGGGAGAGGCTAGGCTCATCCACAGCTGAAAAGTAGGTAGTGGACTGCAGAGACCACCGACCAACGGTTCCGTCCTGTTGAATCGAAAAGTTCTTGGAACTCTAGTTAACGTAAAGGTTACGGTGGCAAGGTGCAGGAGTTATGTGGGGACGGAGTACTGTGTCGGAGACCGTGGACGGGTACTTTAGGTCCCGGTGATTTGACCCAGGAGGTCTCACGGACCCTGTACGACTCGTGTACCCAGTACGGGGAGTTTAAGAACGAGTTCCTCGTGTTTGCAGAAACTGTTCCTAAATCTTAGAACGAAGAGTTTCACCCCAGGGACCGGGTCGTCGTAACCGAGCAATCTTGAACGATCTTTACGTCTTAGACCCCGGGGTCGGGTGTGGACGACTGGGTCCTAGGGATAAAATTGGAACAGAGGTCCTCTGATAAATACGTATAATGTCAAACTCTTCGGTGACCAAATCCGATCTTTGGTACCACCGACTCCTAGTTTTGGTGGACCCCCTGGAAACGAAAAGAACAACGAGTCTAAAGGTCCAAGGCCTAGTAAGAGAAACCCTCTCTTCCGGGACCCCAGACAAAAGCAACTTTCGCGGCATTCATTAGAAGTGCAAGAAAGTCCAAACCTTAGTAGAAAAGTTCAAATGGACATGGAAGACGAGTTTCGATTTCGTCCTCTTACGTTTGGTGTTTAAGGTGTCTCTTCGGGGCAGGTGTGTACCCATTAAGACTCAATCGGTGTCTACCTAGACGGTAAAGTCGAAACGAAGGTACCCACCGAGACAACCCCACGTGCGTCCACTACGATAGGTCGGGATGGGGCCCGTCCTTGTCCGATTGGTGTGTCACGAGGTGGTCGAAACACGTCTTACTGACTCGAGTCGGAAGTACGACGCTGCTACAACGACAGCAAGTCAGTGATTCAGTACAGACTGAGAGACACTGGGGTACCTGACGTCGTGCGGTCGGAGGAGACAGGAAGTGATAGAGGACCTCAAACGAGTCTAAGTACAGGTAACTCAGTCACTACGATAGATTGACAGAGTAGTGGACGACGGAGGAGGAAAACAGCAGTTAGAAAGGGTCATAGTCTGGGACTGTAAAGAAATGGCGGTGGTGGTGGAGGTTTAAGTTAGACTACACGGTGAAGGACCGATTTAGGGTCCGAGAGACGTTCTGTCCCCGGAATCTTTGGGGTCGAGGATGATTACGTCTCTCGTGTGAAGACATTTAAAGAGAGGTAGGTAGGAACGACTAAGGTCTGATAGACGTAACGGAGAAGGGTCTTGAGTGAGACATTGACGTTCCGTAACCACGGTCCTGGAGACTCCCATGGTTTTGGGTGCCTACGAGTTCAGGGAATGAATTTTTCCACATCATGTCAGTCGGGGGACGGGCCTTAGACTTTCAAGGTGTAGAAGGTCAAACCACACACGTCTTTGGGGTGTCACACAAATAGTTTTAAAACTATACCCCACGTTAATTTGTAGACACCGACCCCTTTCTTACCCACTGGAACTTCTCCAGGACTGGAGTTAAAGAAGTAAACTCTTGGTCTACCGATATAATGTAGACACCAAAAGTTTTTCTTTGGGAGAACGGATTGATTTAGTATCAGTTTTAAGGTTGAGTGTTTTGACTTTCTGCCCCTTAAGGGACCGTCAGGACACCACGTCTGACTTAAAGTTTACGTCCAAGTAAGGGGCAAGTCCCTTGATCCTAGGAAGTACAACACACCGTACCGGTTTTTGATTTTATTTTTATTTATTTCGTTAGTTTTCTTTTTTTAATTGTTATATCTTCCCGAGACTCCACCCCCCATCTCTCAGGTCTGGACACTGGTGGTATGAAGGGACTGGTAGAGACCGGTACCCTTTCCAGTCGGACTAACGGCCCGAGGTTCCTCCTTTCAAACTTTTGGTGGTCCAATCCATTCGGGATTTTAGAGAGGACCACGAAATGGAGACACTCCTTCTATTTTAGACGACCACGGCAGTTTTTAGTCCAACATTTAGTGTTTGAAATTTCTCCTACGTGAAGGTGTACTGAGGTGGTAGACGGAGATGGTAGTCGAGACACATCCCGGTGAGCGATGTAAAGTTTTGTATGTAAAAGAGATAACACAAAATCTGTGTTAGTATAACTTTTTATTAAACATAGTTTAAACATAGTCCGTTTGAAGACTCTTCGGGACCTTGGAGCGAAGGTAGGGACAAGCAGTAAAAGGAACCACTGTGGTTCCGTCGTCTTCTTGTCCTCTCTTTCGTCACCGGGTAGGTTCAGGTCTGAGGTTCTCCTTGTCTAAACCCCAAGCTCCGTCATACCCAGAGTCCCGACTCTGTATTGCTTTACTTGTTGGGGTCATAGGACGGACGTACCTCTGAGTCGTAGGTGTGAACACAGGTTGTAGACAACTCGTGTCTCCTCGGAGACGGTTCGGGACCAGTGTTTCCGTTTCTACGCACCTCCCGCCGTCTCCAGCCCCGACCGTCGAGGAAGGACCTGTCGTCACCTGTCAGACTACTCGTCCAATCCTCGACTCGTTCCGGACACCCGAACTTCTCTCCCAGCTCGTACTCGGGACGTTTCTCTCCTTTTGACAGGGAAAATAGGCGAAGCCCTCGGGGGTCCGGGGCCTTATTATGGACAATCTTAAGTCTTGTTTATTTGTTTCGTACCCAGGACGACCACTTTCCTCACCCTGGAGGATAAACATACACTTTCCTGACCCCTCCCGTCCCGACATTTTTTCTTATTCACTGAACCGTGTTCGGGAACCGGAACCCTGCAGACGTAAGTCCACCGACTCCTGTCGAACTCCACCAGCCCTCGTGTTTCCGGGGTGTCTCGTCGTACAACGTTCCTGTTGCACCCTTTCGTCTCAGAATCTCTCTTAGGTCCTAAGTTCCTTCTCAGGGTAGAGAGCTCCCGGGACGGGTCCCACTGAGACCCCTGTCGGACCCTGGGAGTGTAACGTCTACTCGGAGGGAAACACACTTCCCGACACTACTCTGGGGGTTTGTGACTCGCCTGGACTGCGGGGGACCTCGACCCTTTTACGTCCGTCACCCTTCTCCAGGACCACTGAGACGAATTTGTAGGACCTTTTAGCACGTGGGAGCTGTGACCCGTGAGGGAGGGGTTGAGGATTAGGGTGAAAAGTGTCAGATAAAAAGGACCCAAGGGGAGGGTCGGTGGGGAGGGGTTGCGGCGGAGTGCTCCCGTCTCAGACTAGCGTGGAGAGCCCAAGTGGATACCCAGGGGTCATTGGTCGGACTACGGCCCGTGAACCCACCTGCCTGCGTACCTGCGGACTTGGCCAAACAAGGCCCTCTTCCACCCCAGACTCAGTCCCCAGGACTCTCCCGGGTCCTCCTCCCGGGAGGGCCCTCCGGTCGTCGAGTGGAGGTGCGACGAGTCGGTGACGGCGTGCAGGTCCTTCCTGACAGACCGACACTCCAGCATGTACTGGTGCTGCGGCAGGCGGAAAGCCTTCTTGACGACCCACTACGTCGCTATGGACGCGCTTCGAGGACCAGTCCACACGCCGGAGGACCCGTCGGTCTGGGGCGGGGGCGCCCCTCTCCCGTCCGCCCCAATGGGGCCCCGCCCCACCCGCACCGAGGAGTGGAGAGGACGGGGCGGCACAGGGTGTCGACGTGCCGGTGGGCGCTCAGCAGGTGTGCGTGGCAGAAGTGCGCCATTAGTTACGGACACCCACCTCGACTCGTAGTGCGGGTTAGGGCTTCTGTGCGGGGGTGGGCAGTCGCGATCCCTGCCGGGAGGGGGGACGTCGAGGACCGGTCGCTACACCCGCGTACCTGCCTCGGGACCCGTTGCTCGGGCCCCTGGACCCGAGACCAGAACAGAGTCGGTGACTGGTCGACACCCTGGAGCTAGGTTGGTGACTTGGAGAGACTTGGTGTCCGGGGAGTGGCGTCACAGGGAGAAATCCCTAGTCTACTCGCGTGTATACCTTTTCGTTAGATGATTCCGCTTTTTAATAGTAAGTACTTAACTAAGGGAGTAACAGTTCTACTCCTCTGTCTTTCTGATAGGAGTCTAAGGAGGGAAGGGGCGAGGGAAGGAGGAAAAGAAGAAAGGGGGACTTTAGGAAAAGTTTTAAAGATATTATTTTAAGTCTATAGGGACCCCCCTACCTGGTGTACAAGTCTGAGGGTACTCACTATGTTTCTATCCACTTCCCTCCCCCTTCGTCTTTCTCCCCTCCCGAACTGTCACCGTCCCCCACCCACCCCCCACCACCCTCATCTCTCTTATTCCCCGACCCCTCCCTTAGTCTCCGTTGTAAGGGGGATCTCAACCCAGGTCTCAAGGATTAGGGTCGGTGGTCACTTTCACAATCAGCAAGTCAACACAGGCTGAGAAACGTTGGGGTACCTGATATCGGGTGGTCCGAGGAGACAGGCACCCTAAGAGGTCCGTTCTTATGACCTCACCTAACGGTAAGGGAAAGAGGTCCCCTAGAAGGACTAGGTTCCTAGTTTGGAGCTAGAAGGCGTAACTGTCCGTCTAAGAATTGGCAGATTCGGTGGTCCCTTCAGGGTTAGGGTCGGTAGTTCGGGGAACATTAGTAGGGAGACTCCGACACTGGCGGCGGGGGTGGGAACCTCAGTGACTGGGGTCTCTCTCCGGTGCCCCGTCCCTCTGTGTGGTACACGGGGTGTCGTCTGAAGTCTGTCTCCTGGATTTACGTCCAAGAAACTATTGTTTTTAAGGAGATAGGGTGTAGGACATTCCCATAAGTGTCTACAAGTTGGTCAATTTTGTGAAAAGGGAGAATTCAGTAGTCAAGAAATTTGGTCACTCTTTGGGGGAGGTGGAAGTTTTTCCGGGTCGAAGACCCCAGGAATGAGACCTCCCGGGTCCCTCCTTGTCATCGTCGTCGACCGGTCTCTCTCTGTCTGTCTACCTGTCCGTCTATTCTCCGTCCACTGTCTTTTCCCGTAGGGACGGTGTTGCAGGTCCGTTTCCCCGTACTCCCCGGTCCGTCCCGTCCTCTCTACCCTCCCGGCAGTCAAGGATCTTTCAGTCGTCCTGGCGTCTGTGGGACCCAAGGGTCTTCTCCCAGTCTTTCTCCCACGGGCGTAGACCCACTCCTTGTCTCCCTACCAGGGTTTCCATCTTCCGAACCGTGAGGGTCAAGGGTGCACTGTAGGCAGGCAGGAGTGCCTCGAGGGGACGCTGTAGGTGCACGCCGAACGAGAGACGTATGTGTGTGCGTGGGTATGTACGTGTACGTGGGTGGGGGTAGCGGGGGGGTGGTGCCTTCCGACTTCTTCGTCGTCTGGGACAAACGGACTCGACCAGTCGTCGGAGCGGCCCAACATTTGGGTCAAGACTCTGAGCAAGGGGAGAAGTGTCGTCGTGGGACCCGTACCCCGTGGGTCATGGACGTAAAGTGAGTGTCTTAGGTCCCGAGTCACGAGGGTAGTCTTGTCCACCCTTGGTCTGGGTTCCCCTAGAGGTACCGAGTTCGCCTACCCGAACGGGGTACCCACGAGGCCCTCTGTCTCATCGACGAACCGTAGACTATTGTCCAGTCGTCTTTCGGTTGGTGTCGACTATGGAGGTCCCGGACCAGACTTCGGGGACTCCTGGACTCCTGTTCGGGACACAAACCACCTTTCCGTCCACTACCTCCCGGTCGACCCAGGGAACTGGAGTGACTACTGGCGAGGTGACCTCGACTCCTCGAACAGAACATCCCCCGTGTCACCTGGTCCTCGAACCCCTCAGGGACGACCTGGTGTCCCGTGAGGAGGGACGTCGGAGTCTGGACGTCCTACCCTTCGTCTGCTTGTTCGGACTCCCCTCACACCCCGACCCTCCGGTACCCCGTAGTCACAGGTCGTCTTTCCCGGAGTGTCCTCCTGTACCTTGATCTCCTTAAAGACTTTGGGGACGTGGTCAAGGTTACTAGGTCCTCGGGTCTGGGACACGAGGATGGAGGCTAGTCGGCACACTGGAACTCCTGAACTGCAGTGGTGTAAACCCCTTGAAGTGAAAGGGGTAGACACTTGACTCCGTACTACCACACCCCCTTCAACCCACAGGTACTGGAAATGCAGGACGATGTCGTAAGTCACTTGTGAGTGTCCACTGGGGGTCTAACGTTGGATTCACCAAGGACTTACTCCTGACCTGGGGCCCCGGGGAGTGGCACCTCACACGCACACCATCCTACACGTCCAGTCTCGACCCACTACCTGGGGTCCTTCCCGCCGGAAGTGGAAAGATTCGTCAGTCAGACTCGTGTGCCCGAACTCTCACACCTCTCGGTCGCTACAGTACCTGTGTTCGAGGGTCTTAAAGAGACACGGCTTCTCCTCTACCTACCTTTGACTGACCACGGGTCCTCTCCAGTCTCCCGTAGGACGGTCCCTTTCGAAAACCTTCCTCGTGGAACCCCGTACCGGGTACCAAATTTCGTCCTCGGACACTTGGTTCCACTCCGGAGTCCCTCTCGGGACCTGAGTCTCAGGACCCAAGTCTCGGAAACGGAGGTTGTCGGAGAGAAGAGAAACTGTTGTACTCAAGGTCTTAAGATGTCCTTCGTAGTAAACTGTAAAGGTCCGGTGAATGTCCTGGGTGCGTGGGTGAAAACTTCCCTGTATACCACCCCCTCCGTCCCGTGGGGTTCTGTATGGTGACGTAACACCTTGGATCTAGGACGTGTTCGGTTGCCCGTTCCTGTTCAGTACACGAGTGCTCCCCGACCCGTTAGTCCTTTAGAGAAACCCCTTTCTCCTCCCGAACGTTCGTGGCGGTACAGGGACATCTAGACACGACAAGTCGGATACCCTGAGTCGGACGACCTCAGGAGTCGGGGGTCCCGGGTCCTGAGCTACGGAACGGACATAGAAATTTCCCTCGTAGAAGGTCCGTCGACCGCACTGTAGCCGAGGGACTACGTACACGGTCCCTGCGCCTAAGGTCGACTACGAGACCCGAGGGGAACGTGTCACTCTCCTTCCCACAAGATCTATAGATCATTGAGACTATAAAAAGGGGCAGGATTTAACAGCCACAAAGGTATTAACCGGAGGACCCTTCACGTTTAATCAGACTATAAGAGAAAAGGTCTCAAGAGGTAGAGCTTCTGTGACCAACCACCACATTCGTCTGGGGCTAAGTGACTAAGAAGGTTATCCTCTCCGTTGTACGCGTACCGCACCCCCGACGGGACCCCCCACTTCGTAGAGGGGAGACGAGGGCGTCCGACTACGGGCTCCACACTGGAGCCCCCGTCAAGACGTCGGTGGGGTGCCTTACGAGGTCCCTCCCGGTCAGGGCGAGGTCTCTCCAGTGAAGGCCCCAGTGGTGTGAGCCGTGTGTCCCTGGGAGGGTCGGCAGGTAGAGGTCGACGTGCGCCGTCCCAGAAGACCCACAGAAGGACAGTCTCAGGGCTAAGAAGGGGAACCCTCCGAGACTCAGAGGTCCACCTTGCCCCGTCTTCACCCCGTTCTCCCCGAGGGTCTAAACCTTAGATGTTTCCGAGTCGGTATTCTTACCCCACGGACGTCGGACGTCCTCTCTGGGTAGGCATCCTCCTTTTAACCTTTCTTCCCGGGTAAATCCAATAGGACCTCCTCTGGAACCTCAGAGGGTTTCGTCCAGAGACCCCGTCCTTTCAAATAAAGCCTCCCGGTCGAACATTCTGGTGGTACCCAGTTCCCACTAGACCTGTCCCATGACCCGAACCTTCGTTAGAACCCACCGAAGCAAGTTTAGAGAGCAAAAAAGGTCCACTCCTTTTGTCCTCGCGTTTCTTCTTTATGGAGACCTCAGTATACCGACCGGTCACCGTCTCCACCCCATTTCCAGGTCCTAAAGACTACGGGGGGACCTGGAGTCGTCTGACGGAACGGATACGGTTGGCGGAGGACACCGTCTTTGACCGACGACTCGTGTATTGAGGTACAACAATACCTCTCAGTTGACCTTGTCGTTCCCACTCACCCCACCCCCCCGTTACACTCGTGGTTGGTCGACTACTCTTACTCCTGCCCGGAGACCTGGAGAAAACCGGAGTCCCAGGACCAGGTACGTAACCCGACTATCGTCACGAACGGAAAAGTCCCAACAACCCTTCTGTCTACCTTTACCATTGATAATCCACCCCTACTTTTAACTACGTCGGTGACATCTCTTGTCCTACCTCCCGGAATGTTTCGATTTTATCTTGATAGTATATTAGACCGTTAAGGTGAGGACCCGTCTTTTGGTATTACATTTTTCTGGGTGTATGGGGTCACGAGTAGCGTCGTGATAGATGTTATCGGTCCTGTGCCTTCGTTGGATCTACAGGTAACTGTCTACTTACCTGTTTCTTATGAGGGGTGGTATTTCTCCTTACTTTAACCCAGTAAACATCTCTACACCTACCTAGATCTCAGTCAGTATATCTCACTTCATTCAGTCTTTCTCTTTTGTTTATAGTATATAATTATGTATATATACTTTAGATCTTTTGTCCATGACTACTTGGATAAAAGCCCCGTCCTTACCTCTTGTCTGCACACCCGTGTCTTTCCCGTCCCCTCCCACCCTATTCGACCCTCTCATCGGAACTGTATATCTGTACTAGCACACATTTTGTCTGTCGATCTCCCTTCGACGACATATTGTGTCCCTTGAGTCGGATCACGAGGCAGTACTGGGCGTCTCCGCCCTACCACCCCGCCACCCGCCCTCCGAGTTCTCCTTCCCTACATGTATATGTATGTCGACTAAGTCAAACAACATGTCACCTTCGATTATGTTGTAACAAGAACGGACCTTTTAAGATACCTGTCTCTTCGGACAACCCGATGTCAGGTACCCCCAGTGTTTCTCAGTCTGTGCTGACCAGTCGATTGTAAACAGTGAAGTGAAAGAATAGTCGTTCCAATTTACAGTGTATCTTCTTTGAGGTACCTAAGTAAATTAAAAACCGAACTCACTGACTTAAACCCTCTTCGATTTTCCAGCTATGCGGGAACCGTATAGGGTTCCGTTCCTCGTTGAGACCCTTTTCCCCGGTTCCGGAGAGGGATTTATGTCTAAACACGAGCCAGTGAGTCAACACAGACTGAGAAACGCTAGGGTACCTGACATCGGCCGGTCCGAGGAGACGGGTACCCTTAAGGGTCCGTTCCTATGACCTCATCCAACGGTAAAGAATAAGGTCTTCCAGAAGGACTGGGTCGCTAGTTTGGGTTCGTAGAAGACGGAACCATCCACCTAAGAGATGGTGTCTCGGTGGACCCGTCTGGTGGATTTGTGTCTTAATGGGTCTATCACTACCTCGCCTGTTTCTGGACTAGGCGATTATCGACTCGAATTTCTCGTAGGTGTCGTCTGAGGTCGACAACGGTCGTCCGGACCCTACATCCTACCCCGGTAGACTGCCCATTTTCTTCGGTGGTCTCGTGACAGGGGACGGGTAGATGTGTCCACGCACGTGTGTGTGCGTGTGTGTCTTTCACCCCTTCCGTACTAAGTTCTCTCTGCCCAAGTCTTTCCGTTGTGTCCCGGTCGTCAGGTAGAAACGATTCAAGTTCAGGGGAAGTCCGACCCGCATCCTTCGTAAATACCAACGTCGGAGTACCTCGTGACCCGTCTGCACCAGGAGTGGATGGTCGGGTCGGGTCGGGAACCGGGAAGGGTGTCCCGAGGTTCAGGGAGGGACCCGGGGGAAGAGTGTCGGTGGGGAAAGGTCTCCACCCGACCCTAGGTCGGAGTCCACCTTTTGAGTGGGTGTCACCGGCGGCTCGGACCCCTCTTGGACGGTAGTGTCTTGGCCCGGTCCTTCCTGCAGAAGGGGTGCCTCCTCAACGGGTGCTTGTGCTAGGATTTTTCGGCCAGACCCCACCTGCCCTTCGGAAGGAGGACGCCTTCCGTCTATCAACCCAGTTAGTGACCGTCCCAGTGGTCAGGGGTGCGGACGGTGGGCGTCGGGAGTGGGTAGGGACGTCGTAGGTCTCTCTGTCGTCGTTGGTCGTTCCCTCCGACGAGCCGGAGCCTACGTCCTTCGAACCCCAAGTCCCGTGACCCCGAGGAAGGTCGTGGTCTACGCCCTTCTCTCTATACGGAAGGTCGTGGTGACTACGGGTACACGACCCGGCGTCTGGGACACGACCCGACCCAAACTCCGCCTCCCTTCCTCCGGCACACATGTCTCAGTGTCGTACTACAAGGTGCACAGGTCCCTCGTGCCAGTCCCTCAGTTCCCAGAACCCCACGGCCCCCGAAACCCGACCCGGAATACCTCCTCCACCTCCAAAAGACACCCCTCACTAATCCTTCCTGTTCCACCCCACAACCGTCCCTCTACCCCTCTATCTTTTTCTTTCGAATCCATATAGAACCCCCGTCTTAGTAGGGTCTACCCCCAGTCCGGAGAATAAAGATGGGGTAGTGACCTTCGGATCTGGCCTACTTCCTACTCGGACGGAAGGAGGTGTGATGGGACGGTAGGGTAGAGTCGTCGAAGTAGATCCCCAGGGTAGACGGGAGTTTTATTTTCTTCTTTTTTCTTTGGGTGTGAGTAATTTTTCTTTTTTTCGAAATTTTTAATTTTCACTATTTATGAGTAAAATTTTTAATCCTTTGAATCATCTCTCCTTTTATTAATAAGTAGTAAGTAGGGTGGTGGGACTTTACTGGTGACAAAGATAAAACTACGTAAAGAAAGTCAATAAAAAAAAGATATATCCACTTCGTTATCCACTAAAAACTCTCGCTAAACTCTATAATATATATTAAACGAATATATCATATGTATTTAAATTTAAATGTACATTAAAAGATAAAAATTATATAATAATTTAATACTTATCAAAAAACTTAGTGTTTACCAAAAACTTTCACACTAAAAATTTTTAATAAAATCTCATTAACTAAAGACAGAACCGACTCGGCCCAGAAGTGACGGCGTTCCGAGACGAGATCAACGCCGTGCGCCCCCAGTGAGGCATGAACACGACGCGCCCGAAGAGCGACGTCACGGAGGAGGACTACGTCTCGCACCCGAGGCCCTTCGTGTCGAAACCACTACCGTCGCGTGCCGGAGTCGTCGACGTCGAGGGCCCGAGACCTCGTGTCCGAGAGCAACACCGGGCACCCGAGTCAACAGGGTGCCGTAAACCGTAGAAAGACCTGGTCCCTAGTTTGGGTACAAAGGACGTGACCGTCCACCTAAGAAGGAATGACTCGGGGGTCCCTTCAGGACTTTCACACTAAAAATTGTCACGATATTGTAAGACGATTTAATTATATCAAATTAACTACCGGTTGTTTCCGGGTAGATTAGCTTCGACACCCAAAAAGGTCATCAGTACATACCTATACTCTCAACCTGATATTTCTTTCGACTCGTGGCTTCTTAATTACGAAAAACTTGACACTACAACCCCTTCTGAGAACTCTCAGGGAACCTGACGTTCCTCTAGGTTGGTCAAGTAGGATTTCTCTAGTCAGGATCCACAAGAAACCTTCCTGAGTAAACTTTTCTGGGATACGACCCTTTCTAACTTCCGTCCTCCTCTTCCCCTGCTGTCTCCTACTCTACCAACCTACCGTAGTGGCTGAGCTACCTGTACTCAAACTTATTTGAGGTTCTCAACCGCTACCTGTCCCTCCCGACCGTACGACGTCAGGTACCCAGTGTTTCTCAGTCTGTACTGACTCGTTGACTTGATTGACTTGACTCCACTTAAATACCGGAATAACAAAAATAAGTTAACACCCATCTGTTAGAGGTAGTCGTCACACCGTTTAGGACTCTACGGTCCGATACCCGTCTTGAGAGGTTTTGTGCCAGTGCGACGGGAGAGAGACGGGTCGTCCACCCCCCCTGGACCTCGACCGGTCGCACAATGAGACGTTACGAGGTCGGTTATCCTTTACCTGAACGAGGTCCTGTTCCCCCTACCCCACCCTTCGGTTCCCAGTACTTCAGGTCTCTCGGTGGGCGAACGGGTTTGGGACGAGAGTCCGAGACGGACGGTGACGACCGACTCACTCGTCTGAGAAATCTTAGGTAAATCTTCACCTAGACCCCCTTAATCGAGAAGAGTACCTGTTTATAACATTACGTCGGCGTCGGTCATAATCGTCAAAGTCTCTTTTCGGTAATTGTCGGAAAACCCCTCTTTAGTTAAGGTACGACATGAATCCTCCCTTAAGTTCCAGTTAATATCCTTAAATTTGAGTAGAAATTTTTTTCTCTTTTCTTTGGGTGCGAGTCTTTGTGACAGGGCCGGGGTACAAGAAATACGGATGTGTTCGTGGCGAGAGACGGTCGGACCACAGAGGTACACCGTAAACAAACTCTGATTTCGAGTCACGTCCCTCCCACGCAGGGTCCGGACCCTGTTGTTCCTTGTACTTTGGGTCCGACCTTCCTCTACCAGGTCCGGCGCCTCACCCCCCGACTGGAACGAGACACGAGAGGGGTCGGGGCGGGGGTGGGATCGTCTCGTGAATAAAACGTCTGTGCTATGGTGGTTGTACCACTACCGAGTCGACTCCGATGGAGTGTCCTACCGAGTCGTCCTAGGTGGAGTGTATTCGTCGCTTAGGAGGGTCCCAGGTGATAGTCGGGAATTGGACCCCTTGTTAGGTGGACGGGTACTATCACTCTGTTGGTTTAACACCCCTCCCCCGAACTCTTTCCTAGAGGGGTGTTCGTTCAGTCCCCTAGACAAGAGTAAGAGTTACGGTGAGAAAAAATTTTTCGAAAATTTTTTATTTGTATAATGTTTGATTCAAAATTTTGGTCCTTTGAATCAACTCTCTTTTTATTATTAATAAGTAGTACATAGGATGGTGGAACTTTACCGGTGATAAAGATTTAACTACGTAAAGAAGGTCCGCAAAAAGATGTAAGGGAAAAGTGTAAACTACTTAGTTATACAAAAAGAACTCTCTCCAACCTGAAAATATATATTAAATGAATATGATGATACATATTTAAATTTAAATATATATTAAAATATAAAAAGGATATAATAACGTACGTACAAGTCAACATTAGGTTGAGAAACGTTGGGGTACTCAGTTGATATGGGGTGGTCCGAGGAGGCTGGTACCCTAAGAGGTCCGTTCTTATGACCTCGCCCAACGGTAAAGGAAGAGGTCCCCTAGAAGGGTTGGGTTCCTAGTATATAATAATCTAATACTTGTCAAAAGACTCAGTGATTTCGAAAAAACTTTTGCACTAAGAAGTTACGTGGTATTGTAAGATAATTTACTGATATCAGATTAAACACAGGGATCACAACAAAAAAAGGTAACAAACGAGAATAGGTGAATATAAGAAGTTACTTTAAAGACAGACTGAAATTAATAAAGGAATCCTTACCAGCGATCTCCATCTTTACGACCAATGTCTACCCCGGTAAATTTCAAGAGCTAAGGGTAAGAGTTTGATGAAAGGTCTTTCGACCAAGGTTGGTTCTCGAGTCGCCGGAACCTCGCCTGGGAGACGACTCCGACGACACACTGAAGGTCCCCTATATAAAGGAGAACCGTCGTCGAAGACGGGGTCGATTTCCCGTCGTGTACACACGTCGGGCGTCCGGCCCTCACCACCGTCCCTTCCGTCTCACCGCCCACTCCCCGACCCGAGGACAGTGACGTCCCCCACCCCCCACGTCGGAGCGCGAGAGACGAGATGAAGGGGTGTGAGGGTTCCCCCGTAGTCCAGAGACTGCGGGGAACGACCTGTTGACACTCCTAGTGTACGGTGGCGTCTGTCCTACGAAGTAGAGAAGGAGGTGGGACAGAAGGCACCTGGAGCATTGTGAAGAAAGTGGTGGTAGTACCCCGTAAATTTCCCGGTAAGACACGGGTGACGGTCGGTCACACCGGGCACGTGAAACCCCCTACACCTTCCCGCACATCCTCCCTCCCGAGGTGGGTGGCTAGAGAGACCCAGGGTACCGGGTCCCAGGAAATGTTCGTCCCCAAACATCCGTACTCACAATTAGGTCCGGGTTCTTACTATTGGCTTCGGTTCTTCAGGGACACGTCCCGGCCCTCTCCCGACCGACCGTGTATCCGGTTGCGTGGCGACCTGGCAAGTCGAGACTTCCAACGGTACTCCGTGCGCTCGACAAGATCTCCCAGGTCACCACCCGCGTCCCGACTCCTCGACTAGGGTCAGTGTTTGTCCCACTCCCCAAAGGAATCACTAGGTCTTCTCCTGCCAGATACACGGACGAAGAGGGCTCTTGAGTCGTCCCTCTCGACCGTCCCCCGTGTCGGCACCCTGGTCCCACCACCTCCCAGTGTGACCGCCCTCCTCGTCCTCCACTCGAGTAATCCTCGACTCTCCTCTCCCTACCCCACGTCTGGAGGGGTCGTCCTTACGCGGACGTCCCTCGCCAGCGTCTTCCCTGGTCTTCTCCCTGACACAAATTTCACGCACGACAGACTACAAGTGTCGGGTCGTCTCCGAGGTAGGATGAGGTACTTCCGAAAATTTACACTGAGTCTTTTCTCGTGTAGCCCATCCCTCACCCCGGTCGTTATCTTCAACAGTCCCCTCGTAGGGGTCCGGGGGCTCAGAAGCGGTACTAAGAGTGCTACCTCCCCCTACCACCATGGGTTACCTGTGTTTGAGCCGTGCACCAGTCCGAACGACGCAGACTGGGAGCTCGACGGGACCCGAGAACCCGATGTTACCTCCCTGTTCCGTGTCCTACTGGATGTTCGGTCACACCCTTGTGGACATGGAGTCTGTCCCGAAGAAAAGGCTGCCCGACGGGAGCCCCTCTGCACCCACACTCAAGGTCTCCAACCCGTCCAGGCGAAACAGATAGGTGGGGGACCGGCCTCCGGAGGAGAAGAAGGTTCGTAAACGAGTCACCGACGACTTTCGGCGGGGGGTCGTCGACCCCGTCGCCCAGGAGAAGCTACCTCTACTAGGACGCCTCGCCGGCCCACTCACCAGGAGGTCCGGGACCGAGGAGAAGACCTTCCCCCGTGGGTGAGTCCGGGTCCCTCGAAGAGGCGGAGACCTACGGTTTATGTAGAAGGAGGAGGAGACTGACCGACAAAACGCCCCCCTGTTTCTCACCTCTGTTATAGTATTGTACATAGACTCACCTCCGATCCCCTACGGGCTGTCACAGACACTGTCTGTCAACTCCTTCGTGCACGAAACCCCCGTCTCTTCTCGATCCTTGCCCTTTTCGTCTGGGGCGTAAGAGATCGAGTAAGTGACTTACAGAAATGTTACTTCCACTCTACTTCCACTCCCACT
The DNA here is from genome assembly GCA_006410555.1 of Capra ibex. NCBI lineage: Eukaryota > Metazoa > Chordata > Mammalia > Artiodactyla > Bovidae > Capra > Capra ibex. The sequence continues at coordinate 86,528,126 of SJYO01018757.1, read as the reverse complement.
ACCTCCGTCACTCCCACTACGACTTTCTCTACCTCTACCGTTTCCACTTCCACTGCCACCGAGGTCCGTAATTCGATTACAGTGCCAGGAACGAGAGTTCCTCGTGAACCGAGTCCTCAGATCTCGGTAGGACTGTGTGAGTGATGTGACCAGGTCAAACACCGTCCACGACGCTTCCTTTTCCCTTCGACACTTCTTCCTCGGATTGTCTACGCCTTCGTTTTGGAGGACCCAGTTGTCAACCGCCGGAGGCGGGTCTAGTCTGTCGTCGGGAAGAGTCGGCGTACAGGGGTTCGGTCTGCGGTCGAGAGGTCCGGTCAAAGGGACGGGCCGACGGGACGGGTGCAGGGACTATTCGACCACGTGTTTGGGCTGGGCAATCCCTTCGCCAGGAGTCCCTCCGTCCGCTCCCCCAGCGACGAGACCCCTTCCCCGGGGTCGTGTCGTCCGTAGGTAGCCGAGTCCCGACCGCTCCTTCGGTCCGTCCCGGAAGGTGGGCGAAGAAGAGGGAAAGAGGACTCTCAGACCTCACTCGCCGGAGTCTACCAGATTCGTAGGTCTCCGTTCTCTTCGTCCTCCACCTCCTAAGCCCTCGACCTGCACCCCAGTCACGCGCCCGACACAGGAGCTGCGAACTCTCGTTTCCGGAGGGCCCCGGTGACACTTGTTCAGTTGGACTCCTACCAAAATACCCTTCCCTGAACTCAGGGTTTAGCTTTGTGTATGCTCCTAATCTTCTCTCTTCCCTCGTCCTTCGTCACCGCTCCGCTGTCCCGGCTTCCTGTGTCTTATGCGACTCGCCTCTTCGGGGAAGTGAAACGAGGGGCCGAAGATCGTAAAGACCGAGGATTCCTGGCTGTCGTCTTTCTTTTTCTCTTTTCGTACATACATAGTGACAAGACTTCAACCTGCTAAGACTTTCTCTTTGCCCCTACGTCGTGAACGAGTGGTTTCACGACTGAATCAAACCAGGGGACCATATTTTGTTTCCTAAACATCCTTAAGTCCCTACGAATCTAAATGACTATTTTAATCAAAAAGTGTCTTTGACTGACAGTAGAAAAGTTGTTTAAAGAGGATGTAAGATTACTCGGATGATTCACGAGTGGGCGAAGTCGTGTGTTAATCACAAGGGTAGGCGAAACAGAGACGGACGTGTGTCCACATGTGCACACTCGTATACACTCGTTGTACGTACGTGTGTGTACATAAGTGGGTGAGTGTGTGTGTGAGTGTGGGTGAGTGTGTGTGTAAGTGGATAAGTGTGGGTGAGTGTGTGTGTGAGTGGGTGAGTGTGTATGAGGGTGAGTGTGTATGTATGAGAGAGAGAGAGAGAGAGTGTGTGTGTGTGTGTGTGTGTGTCTCCGTCTCGTACCGAAAAATTTCAGGGACGTTGGTCCTTTCTTTAACGGTGACTTCACTGGGATTTTACTTTACTGGGATTTTACTTGACAAAGAACCGTTTTCGAAGAGGGACCCCTTAAAAGTTCGTGACAATGTGAGACCTCATGGTAGTCATATCGCACTGATTCAAGGAGAAACCAAAACGGTAGTTTGCGATACACACTCGTCACCTCTTGTCCGTGGAGACGGTTTCAGATACCCTTAAGTCTCAAGAACTGTAACTAATAAGCAGTCAATTACAGACAAAGGAGGAGAGTTGACATCCAAGGAACTTTCGTCTTTACCCCAGATAAAACAACTGGGGACATGGGGTCGTGTGTCGGAACACAGGACGTGTGTCGTCCATGAGTTATTGCCTATAATTCCCGTCCTGAGTACGGATTAGCTAGAAACCTCCGAAGGATCTTGAGTTTCTTACAGACCATACGTCATCCGTTGGTCCGTCACGAACAACTCTCGTATATAAGCCAAGGTCCCTTGGTTCTCTTGTTAATGACGTCCTTAAACCGAGGGTGTCACGTAGAGTATCAAGTCGACAAATCTTTTCCTTAACTACTACTAGTTCAAGTTCTAAAACTGTCTAGTCACCTGACTGTAGGGGTCCAGTGGAGGTGAATCGTATAGAAAAATAAAGTACGAACGACAGGAGTCGAGAGGGTCTACTCGCTCAAGTGTGTTAGTGAGGACCCGAACCGTGGTCCCCGAGACTGACAGAGACGGAGAGACACCGGTAGTACCCGTACCTCATGTACTGGGTATCTTTTCTCCCACCCTCTGATCGAACGGAGAGAGGTCCTCGTTACCCGGTGTGGAGACCCCTGAGTTCACGACAGGTTTTCGTTGGTTCGTGGAATAGAGACTCAATTATTAATTGATACTTAATAACTTTCCTCAGAGACTTAATGTTTGTGGTACGAGTAGACGTGTCCTTAATTGCCAACCTCTGAGGTACTTCATTCTCTTCACAATCATCGAGTCATAATAGACTGAGAAACACTGGAGCACTTGATATCGGACCGTCCGAGGAGACAGGTACCTTAAGAGATTCGTCATTATGACCCGACCCATCCCTAAGTGAAGAGGTCCGTTAGAAGGACTGGGTCCCTAGTTTGGGTCCGGAGGACGTAACTTCCGTCTAAGAAATGGTAGACTTTGTAGTCCCTTCGGGTACCTCTAAGGTATGAGGTGATATTAATGGGAAGTGTGTGTGTCAGGTCACGGACCTTCTGTCCTCGTAGGAAGACGGACTGTCTGGCGTCTCGGGACGGACCGTAAGGACGGGAAGGGCAACGACTGGGGAGTAGGAGGGTGGGACAGACAGAGACCCGACAAAACGTCGGCGAGAAGTCGCGGGGGACGTCCTTGTGACGTCCGACCCCGTCGGGTCCTGGACAGGACCCTGAGTGGGACGTGGAACTGTAGTCTCGTTCTTCCGTGTACAGGAAGTTCTAAGTTGTACGCACGTGCACCGACTGGGGTCCGAAGGGCGGTCCCGGTTGACGTTAGTCGTGCACGAGACTTGGATGAGGGTTAGGACGTTCCGGTTCCTTGTCTATTGTCCATTTGTGTCACCCTACCGAATGGAAGACTCGTAGGGACACGACAGGTGCATAAACGGCTAGTGTCTCGGTCTAGAGACGAAGGCCGAACCGAACCTTCGTCGACACAAACGGGACCGGCGGAACAGAAAGACCTCTTTGTGTCTTACGAGAGTCTAGGAGTGGGTGACTAAGCAGGGTCACAAACTCGTCTTTTCCCGAGTTAAAGGGGTGGAGTATCTAGTCCGAACTTTATTTTGGGATGTCCTTCCTTCACTACCGGACCGAGGAACGATCGGAAATGGGCGAGAGGAAAGTGACGGTAGAGAATCGTCTTAAGGAAGTGGAGGACAGATTATTAGATTAGCTTCCTTGGTCAAATCTCAGGGTCCCAGATCCTCCAATGGGAAGTGTCCTCATCACTAGTAAACGTTCTCCTATTTAGTCAAGTCAAGTTAAGTCAACGAGTCAGTACAGGTTGACAAACGTTGGGGTACCTGACGTCGTACGGTCCGAAGGGACAGGTAGTGGTTGAGGACCTCACACAAGTTTGGGTACAGAAAGCTCAGTTACTACGGTAGGTTGGTAGAGTAGGAGATAACAGGGGAAGAGGAGGACGGAAGATAGAAAGGGTCGTAGTCCCAGAAATGGTTACCCAGTCAAGAAGTGTAGTCCACCGGTTTCATAACCTAAAAGTCGAAGTCGTAGTCAGGAAGGTTACTTATAAGTCCTGATTAAAGGAAATCCTACCTGACGAACCTAGAGGAACGTCAGGTTCCCTGAGAGTTCTCAGAAGACGTTGTAGTGTCAAGTTTTCGTAGTTAAAAAGTCACGAGTCGAAGGAAACGTCAGGTCGATAGTTTAGGTGTGTACTGATGCCCTTTTTGGTATCGAAACTGATCTACCTGGAAACGATCATTTCCTGAAAACGATAATTTTTTTGAGACGATAAATTATACGACAGATCCAACCAGTATCGAAAAGAAGGTTCCTCGTTCACAGAAAATTAAAGTACCGACGTCAGTTGTAGACGTCACTAAAAACCTTGGGGAGTTTTTTTCAGACAGTCACAAAGGTAACAAAGGGGTAGATAAACGGTACTTCACTACCCTGGTCTACGGTACTAAAAGTAAAAGACTTACAACTCGAAATACGGTTGAAAAAGTGAGAGGAGAAAGTGAAAGTAGTTCTCCGAGAAATCAAGAAGAAGTAAAAGACGGTATGCCAATCACATTAGACGCATAGACTCCAATAACTATAAAGAGGGCCGTTAGAACTAAGGTCGAACACGAAGTAGGTCGGGTCGTAAAACGTACTATATGAGACGTAAATTCAATTAATTCGTCCCACTGTTATATGTTGGAACTACATGAGGAAAAGGGTACCTTTGTCAGACAACAAGGTACAGACCAAGATTGACAACGAAGAACTGGACTAATGTTTAAAGAGTCCTCCGTCCAGTCCACTAGACCATAAGGGTAGAGAACTTCTTAAAAGGTATCAAACAACACTAGGTGTGTCAGCTTCCGAAACCGTATCAGTTATTTCATCTTCATCTACAAAAAGACCTTGAGAGAACGAAAAAAACTACTAGGTTACCTACAACCGTTAAACTAGAGACCAAGGAGACGGAAAAGATTTAGGTCGAGCTTGTAGACCTTCAAGTACCAAGTGTATGACAAATTTGGACCGAACCTCTTAGAACTCGTATTGAAATGATCGCACACTCTACTCATGTTGACACGTCATCAAACTTGTAAGAAACCGTAACGGAAAGAAACCCTAACTTTACTTTTGAGTGGAAAAAGTCAGGACACCGGTGACGACTCAAAAGGTTTAAACGACCGTATAACTCACGTCGTGAAAGTGTCGTAGCAGAAAATCCTAAACTTTCTCGAGTTGACCTTAAGGTACTGGAGGTGATCGAAACAAGTATCACTACGAAGGATTCCGGGTGAACTGAAGTGTAAGGTCCTACAGACCGAGATCCACTCACTAGTGTGGTAGTACCAATAGACCCAGTACTTCTCGATTTACATCCTACGTGTCTTTTATGAGACATGTAGAAAATCAGTGTGTGTGAGAAGTCACCTCGAAGTCTGGGAGAATTAAAAGTTTCGGGGTCTACGACGACAACAAGTCAACGAGTTGACACAGAGAAACACTGGGGTACCTGACGTCGTGTGATCCGCAGGGACAGGAAGTGACGACGGACTTCAAACGAGTTTGAGTACGAGTAACTCAGCCACTACGATAAGTTGGTAGAGTAGGAGACAGCAGGGAAAGAGGACGGGAGTTAGAAAGGGTCGTAGTGCCAGAAAGTGTCACTCAGTCGAGAAGTGTAGTCCACCTCGAAGTCGAAGTCGTAGTCAGGAAAGTCACTTAAAAGTCCCAACTAAAAGAAACCTTAACTGACCAAACTAGAGGAACGACAGGTTCCCTGAGGGTTCTGACAAGAGGTCGTGGTGTTAAACTTTCGTAGTCAAGAAGTCACGAGTCGGAGAGTGTAACCATGTACCGATGACCTTTTTGGTACACTCCACTTTTAGTGAGTCAGTGCAGGGAGAAACGTTGGGGTACCGGAGATGTCAGGTACCTTAAGAGGTCCGGCCTTATGACCTCACCCATCGGCAAGAGAAGAGGTCCCCTAGAAGGGTTGGGTCCCTAGTTTGGGTCCAGAGAACGTAACGTCTGTCTAAGAAATGGTCGACTCGGTGGTCCCTTCGGGACCTTTTTGGTATCGAAACTGATATACCTGGAAACAGTCGTTTCACCACAGAGACGAAAAATTATACGGTCGATTCAGACAGTATCTAAAGGAAGGTCTGTCCTCCTAGTTAATCGGGTCACGGGACGGGTGTCGATGCTTCGATCTTGTCTCATCAAGTCTAGAAAACACCTTCGTCCGATCCACTCTATTAAAGAGAACACAGGAGTCACTTCTCGGACCACCTCGACCCCCGAACGTGGGGGGAAGAGGTCCCGAGGGATTGTCTACAGAAGGTCTACTCTCCCTGAGTCCAGTGTCTTCTCAGAGAGTAATTGGTCGGTCAGGGTACCAAGGCTCACTAGAAATTAGTCTCTTCCTCCCCACCGGTACGAGGGTCCCGGGGTCTTCCATACCGACACTAAAGTTTAATTAGAAATTGATAATAAGCCGTACTTGAACTAAAATAGGAGAAAGAAGATAAGGGGTACCTCCAAGAGTTAAGGTAAGGGTTGAGCTTTGTCTTACTCAAACGGTCCCCCTCCCTTCGTTCCAGTTCCCTAATCCCACTGTAAACCATTCTTCAAAATTTTATTTTGGTAACAATGAAGATTTTGTTAGTATTGGTAATAGTGGTAACTTGTTGGTACACATCCGAATTCGGAACGAGACTGTCGTGTGTATCCACCCGCCGTCTCTGCACAACGACGGTCGACCCTTATCCTCTCTCTGCCAATACGCGCTGCAGGGGTTCCCCAAACGTCGATGCTTGGTCGAAGCTGGTTTACTCCCCGTTCGATCGACGGTCCACGACGGACGTAAATCCCTTAAATGTCGACTCCCCGATCGTGTTCTGGAGGAAAAGGTTCTCCAAAAGTGTGTGTGTGTTTTTTTTAGGGATATATGATGATACACATTTTATCGATCACCGCAACCACCATAAATCAGTGAATCAGCACAGGCTGAGAAACTCTGGGGTACCTGACATCGTCCGGTCCGAGGAGACAGGTACTCTAAAGGGTCCCTTCTTATGACCTCACTCAACGGTAAAGGAAGAGGTCCCCTAGAAGGGGTGGGCCCCTATTTCGGGTACAGAGGACGTGACCGTCCGCGAGAGAAATGGTGACTCGGTGGTCCCTTCAGGTTTTATCGATCATATGCGACGATATACTGGGTTCCTCGGGTCGGACCACGAGACACTGGTGGATCTCCTTACCCTGCCCCTCTACCCTCCCTCCGAGTGCTCCCTCCCTTATATGTACATCAATACCGACTAAACGTAACGAATGCCGTCTTTGGTTGTGTTGTAATATAGGAGGTTGATTTATCTTTTTTTGTTTTTGGGGATGGTTTACCTTTTTTCCTCTTCTTAAGGGAAAGGAGGACACTAGTGACTCCAGCGGTAGGTTCCTCCGATTGTTAAATGGGTTCTAGTGTGTACTTTAAATGCTACGTATTAGGACTATCTTCCACTGTACCTAGGTAGGACAGGGGGAAAAAGAAGGGAAGTCTCGTAGGTTATCGATGACAGATTTCCTCTCCTACTATCCTCTGGGACTTTCGGATCTAAGACGAATCACGTAAGCGTTTACTTTTAGAAGTACATTTATTACCTAAAAACACAATAAACCCTTTCATACATCCAAATCTCCTCGTCGCCAGGCGTATCCTAATTTTTTAACATATATTTTAGTTGATACATTTACCGTCTTTCACTTCTCCTCGATTTTTCGGAGAACTACTTTCACTTTCTCCTCTCACTTTTTCAACCGAATTTCGAGTTGTAAGTCTTTTGTTTCTAGTACCGTAGACCAGGGTAGTGAAGTACTCTTTATCTACTCTTTGTCATCTCTGTCACAGTCTGAAATAAAAACCCCCGAGGTTTTAGTGACATCTACCACTGACGTCGGTACTTTAATTTTCTGCGAATGAGGAACCTATTTTTCAATACTGGTTGGATCTATCGTATAAGTTTTCGTCTCTGTAACGGCTGATTCCAGGCAGATCAGTTCCGATACCAAAAAGGACACCAGTACATACCTACACTCTCAACCTGACACTTCTTCCGACTCGCGGTTTCTTAACTACGCAAACTTGACACCATAACCTCTTCTGAGAACTCCCAGGGAACCTGACGTTCCTCTAGGTTGGTCAGGTAAGACTTCCTCTAGTTGGGACCCTAAAGGAACCTTCCTTACTACGATTTCGACTTCGAGGTCATGAAACTGGTGAAGTACGCTTCTCAACTGAGTAACCTTTTCTGAGATTACGACCCTCTCTAACCCCCGTCCTCCTCTTCCCCTGCTGTCTCCTACTTTACCGACCTACCGTAGTGCCTGAACTACCTGCACTCAGACTCACTTGAGGTCCTCTACCACTACCTGTCCCTCCGGACCGCACGACGCTAAGTACCCCAGCGTTTCTCAGCCTGTGCTGACTCGTTGATTTGACTTGACTTGACTTGACTTTTACTACTTTATGTGTAAAATTAAGAGAGATACTGTCAGATTTTACATTTTAATGGTAGTTCTGTAGTTTTAGAATTACTTCTTTTTTTGTCTTGTATAACCAAATTTTCACTACCGCTGTAAAGTTGAGTAGCAAAGATACAAGTTTTTCACTCCCTGGGAGGGTTCATAAGGTCAGAACACTACGGTTTTCTTTTCACACAGTAAAGTGTCTTTTAATTGTGTGACACTGGGATATCCAGTGGAACTTCGAAATGATGAAAACTTTTTAGAATACGGTGGTAGGACGGGTGTACTTCCATGTCGGTCTGGGGGTTTGGTACCCTGGAAGAACCTGGTCAGGGTCGTGTCGGACCGACGGAGACGTGGGGTCAGGAACAGAAGTGGGACGGTGCGTCTCCCCCGCGGCCGGCGAATGGACCTTCGCATACAGGACAAGTAGGGCCTCTACGAACAAGGAAAGGGACGTCTACCTTTCCCCTTAGACAAGTTTGTACCCCGGACGCCAGTTGTCCAGGTATCGTGACCAAACTGCCAGTCTACCCACGTCTCCTGGCGACACACACCTTCCGGACAGAGAATATGTGTAGATCTACACATNCCCTTGACGAAAGGAATCCCTACCACCGACTCCCGTCTCCCACTAACACAGATTCAGTCCAGTCTCCGTCCCCCTGTCTTACCGGAATCTCGGTCGACCGACCCCCCGGTCCACTCCGTGTCTCTCCGAGGTCCGACCCTGAGACTTGTCTGTAACCACCACTAAATCAGTGATTCAGTACAGGCTAAGGACGTTGGGGTACCTGACATCGGGCGGTCCGAGGGGACTAGTACTCTAAGAGGTCCGTTCTTATGACCTCACCCAACGGTAAAGGAAGAGGTCCCCTAGAAGGGTTGGGACCTTAGCTTGGGCCCAGAGGACATGACGTCCGTCTAAGAGAGGGTTGACTCGGTGGTCCCTTCGGGATCCGAGGTAATTTTTCTGGGTGTCTACAACCGTCTCGTCACGGAACGGTCGGAGGGGACGAGTGAGTGTGACATAGACGGGAACATAAAAAAGTTTCATGTTTATCGTTCTTCCCTTTTTCGGGTTGGTTCGCGCAAGGACACGTAGAACAGGAGACGGAGGTGGTTTAGGAAGGACTCTTAGGTCTGGAGGAGAGTGTGGGCACTCTTGAACCGGTGGATCCTTTTAGAGAAGGTAGAAGGGCCCGAAAACTTAGTGTAGAATTCAGTTCTTTAGACTCTACGTAAGAGAAACTTCTTAAAAAGATAAACCACCGTAGTTTCTGCGGTCTGTGTCACTAGAATAGAGCGAAAGTTTAATTACTTTTTTGTGTTTCGATTTGATTTTTGGAATTATTCCATCGGCTAAGTTTGGACGAACGTTAAATTTTTGAATCTTGGGTTTAAAGTAGTGGTAAAGGGTTCTCCACAAAACACCCATCGTCCAATTCATTGAATCTTTGGAGTCTCCGTTTTAACTTTTAAGGTAGAAAGGGGTGTGGACCAACTCAAACCAGTAAACCCCCCTCAAAAAACTCTCATAAGGTTTGGTTTAGTTTGGTCACTCGAAACTTAAATGTCATTCGAACTATCCGACTCTTTTGAGGATAGAACGACGGGACAAACACTACGAGTTAGTCAAGTCAAGAGAGGATGGACTCGTCCATGGTACGGTCCGTGTGTCTTCTTACCCCGTTGCGGGTAGACGTCTCCATGTTTGACCTCTCCCCCCACCCGTGGACACATTTACCTGGTTTGTCTCGCCTCTCCACCACAAGTCGACGGGTTGTCCTACAACCCCTGGTTCCCTTACTCCCACGAGAGAGTCGTCTGTCCGCTCTGAGACCTCTGCCCCCGCGGGAAGACCCGAGACCCTACTCGAGCGTGGAGTCCTTTAGGTTGACGAAGTCCTCGGGGCTGAAGAGGGCGACGTCTGAGAGCCACTGCGCCATGTGAAGGGACTCCCCCGTGTTCTCCCGTCACTACTCACTGGCGTGGTCCATCCCGTGATGGTCCCGCGCTCCGCCACTACTTCAGTTTGGGACCTCTGCCATGGGCCCGACCAGGAGGCGACCTCTCGTCCCGGAGCACGTCCCCGAATATGGTCCTTAGTCGCTCAGCAGAGTCCGTGGATAAACCTTCCGCTTGAATAGGGGCAAAATGTTTGTACCTAGTGTTCTGTCCAAGTGATTGAGAGGGTTCTGTTGGGTCCTGACTCGGTCCCAGGATTAGGTCTGGGGGACCCCGGTTCCTATGACGAAGTACTACTGACATGGTAGAAGAGCCCGAGGGTCACCGGGACGGGACGGGCCTCCAGTCCCTTAGTCTTAGTTGACAGAAGAGGTCGGGTCAGAGCCTCCTACTCTCGTCTCGATCCCGAAGGGGTGGCGGGGGGGGGTGGGGGTGGGGTGGAGGTGGTGCGACCAAATCAAATAAAAGTCCTCGATGACTTCTTGGTGACAGGACAGAGGTGGAAGGGGGTTGTCAGAGGTTAGACAAGGACTTCTAGACCCTAAAGGTGCCAACGTGTAAGCAAGGAAACCGATTTTAAAGGTAGACATCGATGTTTCGTCTCTGAATTACCTAGTCGGCATTAGGTAACAAATGTAGTGTCACACTCGCACAGTTATCTCCTAGACCCCCTTCCTCTCTCTCCGACTTTCTGTGTGAGCCCCATCGACCTCCGGTTGAATCCGACGCTCCACCCCGGTACACACGACGCAAACGGAGACACAAGAGTGACGTCACAGACCGAGCTTTCGGTTCGGCGTCAATCGTTTGTCGCCACCCTTGTTTCCTCTCTCCCGTTTTCCTCCCCGCCCTCCGTCCCCCCGTCCCTTCCTCCCTCCTTCTCTCTACCTTCCCTCCTCCCTCGTCACCGTTCCTTAAGCCGGAGAGAGTCTTTCCCCTTTTTATCTCTTGCCCCACTACGACCTTTTATTTGGAACGAATTGACACGTTCAGACGGAGGTAGGAAGGGAGAGAGACGGGACGCCAAGTCTCTAAAATTTAGAAGGGGTCCGAATACCGTTTCCCAGGTTCCAAGGTGTAAAAGTTCGGTGTCGGATCGAAATCTCGTCCTTCGTGGGACTCGGGCTATGACGCGACCCGTTCCTGACAGGGGGCTGGTGGGGCGGGTACAGTGATGACTCGAACGACCCCGGTATCCTGCGTCGGCGGTTCGAGCGGTAGAGGACTAAGGAAGTCGCCATAGACACCCCAAAAGGGGAAATATCTTATTAATCTTTCAGTTAAACGTTGTCATTGTTTGACAGAGTTTAAGATTCAAGTGGAGTCTGTTAGGATTAATTCGTTGTCTTGGAGAGACCGAGGACGTCTCGACGTTTGAGGGTTGTAAAATAATGGTTAATATAAATTAAAGCTGAACTCCCTTTTGTTACAGGGAGGGTAATAGGTGCGACCCAGGGATTCGGGGTCGGACCCTGAGACGAGGTTGGTTGGCCGTGATGCACCCGTGTGGACGGTCGAACGAGGAACCAAGGGACCCTCGGTTCCAACGGAGGCCGACCGAAACCCCGAGGGGTCGGGGGTGGGGTGCAGGACAAAGAAGGACCCTCGTCTACCGAAAGGGGCGACTCCCGTCAGTGAGTCCCCTCTGGACTCCCGACCCCAGAGTGTCACTAACACGTTCACACTGACGCACACACGACGACTCAGTCTGCGACACGCTGGGGTACCTGACATCGGGTGGTCCAAGGAGACAGGCACCTTAAGAGGTCCGTTCTTATGACCTCACTCACCGGTACGGGAGGGGATCCCCCTAGAAGGGCTGGGTCCCTATCCTGGACACAGAGGACACAGAGGACGTAACCGTCCGCCCGAGAAATGGCGACTCGGTGGACCCTTTGAGGTGTCATAAACTACCTCCCCAGTTCAGGAGGTGTTACTTCTCCTGGAGTAAGGTCGGGAGGAGACCGGGACGACTGTGTCGTGGTCCCCTGGGATCGTGGCACTGGTGTGTGTGTATATGTGTGGGCATGTACCACACAGATAGTCACGTGTGTACGTCGACAAACAGATCATCTGTAAGTCTATGGGTGGATAGATTTGTACGTACGTATGTGTGTGTATAAGTCTATCTAAACCCCCAGAATTGTTTTTCTTCTCGTAAAGACCTTTTTTTTTTTTTTTTTCTATGAATCTATATATTGTTTTACGGGGCTTGCAGGAAAACTGGATCCGTAAGCTGTTCAAACACAGACCGACTGCCCGCTTCCCATTTCGTGTCTCGAACGGTAAAGTACCTACGCCGGCCCCTCTCCAAATGGCGGCGGGCCTCCCTTCCCGACAGCCGGACCAAAAATAGTCTTTCTTTATACCTCGCAAGAGGTTCCCTAGACAGTTCACTTTTTCCGTCCGACTACATCTCGTCACGTGACGGCGACACACACATACACACACACACACACTCGAGTAACACTGGGGTACCTGACATCGGGCGGTCCGAGCAGACAGGTACCCTAAGAGGTCCGTTCTTATGACCTCACCCAACGGTACGGGAGGAGGTCTAGAAGGGGTGGGTCCCTGACTTGGACGTAGAGAACGCAGAGGACGTAACCGTCCACCCAAGAGATGGTGATCGCGACGGACCTTCACGGACACACACACGCGCGTATGTGGGACCTTCCTAGGTGTTCTTCGGTGCTGGCCGCCGGAGGATGAGTGTCCTCCGGTCCCCAGCCCCCCACCCCCACGTTTGGTGAAACTTAAAACACGGAACAGTATTTGGTGGACGGGGTCTATGTTTTACTAATGGTTTTATCTGTCGCTGCGACGAAAAGTCAACTGGAAGTAGAGAGGAGACTGACAAGGAAGAAGTAGAGAAAAATTTTAGATCAAGAGGAAGGAACCCGTAGAAGTCTCTTGTCCTTCTGAATAAAAGGGTAGGATTCTAGGTCGACTGTGTACTACCCCGGACTACTAGATCTCCGGTCGAGAGGGGTGAGGGGCGACGAGACCCCTTAGTGGACTGTCAGTCTGTAGAGACCCCTACGTGTCCAACCCTCCTACTCTGAGACTGGAACGAAAGACCGTGACACATCGACACACTGACGTCCAAGGGGTGATGGGGAGAGACTCGAAGGTAAAAGGAAAACACTTTACCTCTCCACCGAAGGTCGTGTTTCCAGGACAGGTATGACGACTAGTCCCAAGGACGAGATACCTCCCGTGCGATTCGGAGAGGGGCGGGAAGAGAGGGTAGAGGGATCTGTTCTGTGCGAGAGGACCCGAGGTCGTCCGAGAGGCCGACGTGTTCGGTGACGTTCGAAGAAGTTTTGTTCGGTACTTCCAAGACGTGAGTAAATAGAGAGGGAGGATCGGGGAGGAAGGGAGAAAAAGTTAAGGGCCGGAGGTCTCTAACACAGAGACCGAACGAACTACTTCTATTCCGAAGTCTGTCTAAAATTAGGAGTGTGGCACTAACCGATAGGGCTGAGACCACGAATCGAGACCACGAATGAAGGTGGACGTCCGGAGTTCGGACACTAAAGTCTACAAACAACGAAAATCCGGAACTAACTTAAAATTCTCCGGCTTAGGAATTAAGACAAATATCTCAATTCGTGGAACAACTGGACGAGAGTTACCCCTCCTTGGCTAAAACGAACAAAGGTTACTTTATGCGGCAAGGAGGTGGGCCGTAGGTTCGGAACCTTACCTTCCCGACCAAAGTGAAATTGGGTCGTCGATCCCTTCTGTTGGTAAAAAGTTGACCTCCCTAGAAGGATCCCATTTTTAGAGGTTTAGATTTGTGTGTAGGACGGAGAGTGAGACCTAGTCAGGGTTTAGTATGTTCTGTGATGTGTTCTCGGTCAGCCGTCTTGTTAAACTAAATCCGATTACCGAAGAGTCCACCGTCGCACCATTTCTTAGACGGACGGTTATATCCTCTACGTCCTCTCGCCCAAGCTAGGGTCCTAGTCCTTCTAGAGGACCTCCTCCCATACTTGGTGAGGTCATAAGAACGGACCTCTTAGGGACTAGATCCTCCTAGAGTGTACGACACCCTGTTCATTCGGGCACGTAGTGTTGATGACTCGGACCGCCCGATGTCAGGTTTCCCGACGTTTCTCAGTCTGTACTGACTCGTGTGCGTGAAGGACGTTGCCTGGTTCCAAAACGGTCGTCAGTCTCTCGCCGTCCCGAAATAGTCGTTTGGTACACGTCTCTGCACCCCGACGGGGGTATCCCGGGTGTGTCTCCTTCCGACCACCCTTTTTTTTGCCCGGATCGACCCTACGACGAAGGTCCGGGCCTGTGCGGGACACCGCGAGACGTGTGCGCACCGTGTGACTGGACCCTTCTAAGGGGCCGGGCGGCGCCGGAGGTCCCAGCTACAGACCGGGGAGGGGAGTGAGTCGTAGAAAGGGGTCTGAAGGACGATGTACCAACCTATTGCAGTAGGACTAGCAAATTATGTAAAAGACTCTTGTTCCGACGTACAAAGAACAGTCAGGATCCGTTAAGGACTGTGTCTAGATCAGACGAAGTATAGAGTCCTAAGATCTTCTTCCAATCTTCTCCCTGACTCCACGGGGCAGGGGTACAGTACTCGTACCTCTTCCCAGACCCCACCCCCACCTCCCCCCCCCACGCAACGAGTATCCGAGTCTCCCCCTGGCCACGTCTCCCGTCGCAGGCCCGCCGCGTTCCCAGTGTGAGTGTAGAGGAAGAGGACCACCTCGAACACCCGGAGAACGGCCTCCGAGAGGTCGACGACGACCCGCAGGACCTCGAGGGCCCTACAGGCAAGGTCGAGGGCGCGGTCGAGGACCAACCACTCAGAGTCGAACCACAAGAGTCGGAACCAGAACACGAACAGTGACACGTCCCGTCACGTGACCGGAAGGTCGACCTTTCCGCCTTCCCCCGCACGTCCCCCTCACTACTCCCTGGTCGAGGCAGTCCGACGGAGAGGGCCGGGGTGGACCGAAGGAGGGACACCGCCCGTCGTCGGGAACGATAACGGGGAGTGGTGGGAGGTCGGAGTCAGTCGAAACAGGACGGGGAGTCAAGTGTGTACGTGTGTGTGTGTGTGTGTGTGTGTGTGTGTGTGTGAAGATCCCCGTCCTTCCTCGAAGGTCTCGTGAGGACAGAGAGGGGACAGAGGTGCCCCGATGATTTGTCAGACCCGTCCTGAAGCGACCACCAGGTCAGCAACTCTTAGGTGGACGGTCACGTCCTCTTCACCCAAACTAGGGACCAGGCTCTTCTAAGGTGTCCGACTCCGTGTTGATTCGATGTTATAACTCGGGTGCGAGACCTCGGGTCCTCGACGTTGGTGACACGGATACAGGATCTCGGGCGCGAGGTGTTCTCTTTGGTGGTGTCACTCTTCGGGAGGGCGGCACTGTCTCCAAACGTCGGTGTTTGGGACGTTTAGGAATCCTTTATCGAGTTTGGCCAGGTTGGTTTGTACCTGGAAAAGAGTACAGGGATTTCGTTGATTTGTGGAATTCCAAAAAGACCGACCACTAATCAGACATGTCTCGAAGATTGGGAGAGTGGTCTCCTTCTGCGTTTCGTTCCGTGTGTCTAGTATTACCTAAATCAACTTACTTACACCGGTCATTCTCTTTTTCCTTCGTTTTTGTTCTTGCAGACACGGTTAGAGTTCTCCGGGGACTCATTAGTCCGTTCGTACGTCATTAATTCAGCTCACCGTTAGTAAGTAACTTCCCTATTTAGATAAACCCTTCTTGAATTATGCCTTGTCATTCCTCCTCTTTCGCCCTCCTCTTCGGTCCATACTGACACGCCCCCCTACCCCTCCGTCGACCGTCAAGGCGCGTAACTCTCGTAGAGCGACGTCCTCTTTTTGGTTTTAGATGTCCAACCCCTAAGCGTCCTCACCTAGACAGAAGGTCGGAATCGTACCCCACAGAAGTTCGCATAAAATTATACGACGATTTTTATAGGGAGAGAAAAGTTTACCTTCGTTACGCAGACCCAGACAGGCCCCGACCTAAGGAAGGTCGTGGTTTGTTTCGTTTTGTCTGCGGTTCACCGTTGCTAGCAGAGAGATGGATACCCGGGGAGCGAAACCTCTCCTCCGAACGGATCCAAAGGGACCACCGAGTCTACCATTTCTTAGGCGGACGTTACGTCCTCTGGGTCCAAGGTAGGGACCCAGTCCTTCTAGGGGACCTCTTCCCTTGTCATTAGGTGTCGTCATTAAAACAGACTTCTTAAGATATCTGTCTCCTCGGACCGCCCGATGTCAGGTACCCCAGTGTCTCTCAGTCCGCTCGGACTCATGCGTGCACGATATCTTATCTTTTGGAGTCTCGAACAGTGTACGTTCCTCTCACTCGCACAAAGTACCTTGAAACCAAAGTCAATGAGTGTGTACGTTCACACACGCTCGAGGTTTCAGTAAGTAAAAAGTGAACGGATCTCTCAGGTAGAGAGACCCCAGGACCCGGTCCGAGAGGGTCTGTCCCACCTACCTGTGTCCCTATGACGGATCGGACGGAGACCCCTGAGTCCACGTAGTTCCCTCGCAGACCACAGCCGTAGCTAGGACGCCCCACTACCCTCGTCAGCGTTTCCCCGACTACGCGTAAAAGACCCACGTACCCTTCTCTACCTCGTCTGTCTACCTGGAAACTCCTCGGAGAAGGTTGACCTCCGTGGGCGTCGGTAAGGCCGTCCTTCTGGAGTGTCAGACGTCGGGGGAGGGGGGTTCAGTCACTGACAGGGGTACAGAGTCGTAAGGGGAGACGAGAGTGTGTCCTACGCCCTTTGTTTGATCGCGAAGTCGAAAGACCACCGAGGGTCCGTATTAATATGGAGGTACAGACGTCTATGGAGCTGGCACCCGTTGAAAAGGTTCAATTTGTGGTCCGTACCCTCTCATATTTCCAAAATAGAACCCTAGTGGACACTAAAGTTTACGAGAGAAAACATGGTGATTTACCAAGAGTCTAACCTTTTTTAATTCAGGAATTCACTTCCCGTCCCTTTCACCCATTCTTTTCTCCCCTCCTATCTCATCTCTCAGCCCAGGAGACTCCTACGCCTCCTTTCGAATGGGCGAAGACGAAGACCTGGTCGACAAGGTCGAGGACGAGGAAACTCTCGTCGAAGGCGAGATCGAGGACTGACGCCCGGGCCTTGGAGAGGCACAGGACGGTCTGGTCCTTCTCCCTGTGTACTCCGGGTTTCCGTGGACCTACCTCTGACGAAAGTGGTGGAACTTGGACGAATTGTCGTCCTAGGTGAGTCTGAAACCTGAAGGTCGTCAGAACATGTCTACACTCTCCACCTGGTATTTCTTACGACTCACGACTTCTTGTCTACGAAAGTCTAACACCACGATTTCTGCTGAGAACTCTCAGGGAACCTGTCGTTCTTCTAGTTTGGTCAGTTAGGATCTCCTTTAGTTGGGACTTATAAGTGACCTTCCTGACTACGACTTCGACTTCGAGGTTATGAAACCGGTGGACTACACTTCGGTTGAGTGACCCCTTTTTTTTTTTTTTTTGGGACTGCGACCCTCTCTAACTCCCGTCCTCCTCTTCCCCTGTTATCTTCAACGCTACCAACCTACCGCAGTAGGTGAGTTACCTGTACTCAAACTCGTTTGAGACCCTCTATCACTTCCTGTCTCTTCGGACCATACGCCGTCAGGTACCCCAACGTTTCTCAACCTGTACCGAATCGGTGACTTGTCGTTGTTGTTGTACTGTAGGGTCCCGAAGTCACTGGGGGGGCAGGTGCACCTGTCCCTCGTACGTGTGATCGAGGGAGGTCCTTACTGGTTTTAGTTCGGGTCGGAAGTCCTTCGAAAGTCACCATTTGGGGAGTTAGGGAGACATTAGGAGCAAGCGAGTAACTAGGTTGCCTGTGAACACCTAACGGACGGAGGAGACGAGGTCCGTGTCACCCTTACGGTTCCCGTGTAGTCGGGTATTCTCTCCTACTGGGGACGAGAGACCCCGATTGTTGAATTATCCTGTACTGTCTGGTGTTAGCTAGTTTTACTTGGTCATTTAATGTACGGTTTAAACTTCCACTGTTGTTGGAACTTTTGTTTTTTTTTCGGTTCTTTATCCTTTAGTTATTACGGCACCCCCATAACGTTAGAATCCAGGTCCTCCGCCTTCCACCAGTCTCGTTCACGATAAAGTGATAAAGTCGGACCGGTCGTATCGGTTCGGGGCCTGAACTTACCTGAGAGTGGAAATCCTCTTTGACGAGGAAGAGTCAAAACTAAACGACAAGGTAGAGGAGCATCTCCACGACCTAAAGAAGTAGTATCCGTCGCTAAAAGGACGTGTCCACTGTTCTCCTCTCAGACTACTCTACGGAGATAAGGGGTCACCTCGAGACCCACCACCCCCACTGGTACATCCAACCAGTCGGTTCTGACGTCCCAGTCGAGGAGTCCTAGTCGTCTGGTGCCTCCTGGTCGTCCTGGGAGAGCAGGAGGACAGAGGGCGGGTAGGGAGGGTCTACTAGGTGTGTGAACGACCACTCCTCCCCTCGCAGGGCCGAGGTAGAAGAACGCGATACGAAATACGGTCGTAGTTGGGTGGGTCGGAGTCCGTGAGTAGTAGCGTAACGGGTGGCTAGGGATACGAACAGGTGTCGTATTTTCACACCCGAAAAAGAGACGAACCAAAGAACCAAATAGAGAAAGAGTACAACCTACGAAAGAAAGGTGGACCGAGGTAGTCATGACGGACTCGACATGAGAGGATCACACGACTTGAAACTCACTGGAAGTAAAAAGTGTCCGAGAGTTTTCCAAGGTACCACTACTGGTGGTGGAGATAGTGTTGTGGGGGGATGTCTCCCTCCCCGGTTCCTGAGTCTGGTAGAGTCGTGTCCCGGTACCCCTCCCACTTTGAGTTTCACAATCAGAGAGTCAGTACAGGTTGAGAAACATTGGGATACCCGACATCGGGTGGTCCGAGGAGATACGTGCCTCGAGAGGTCCGTTCTTATGACCTCACCCAACGGTAAGGAAAGAGGTCCCCTAGAAGGACTGGGTCCCTAGCTTGGGTTCAGAGGGCGTGGAGTCGGGTACCCGACCAGAAAGGAGTGAGCGACAGACGACCCCCTTGGACCGTAGGGAACGTGTCCGGTGTCAAAACTAACCGCAGGAAAGTCAAGATGTCCTTGGTGTGTCGGTGGGGTCTTACGTGCCAGTTCCAATGAGTGACTAGACTCAAGTGTAAGGACCAACATGGAGGTTCTGGTACTTGGACTGAACCTCACTCATGGCGTAACCGGGTCCCAACACGGGTCTGTCTTCCCGTGTCGAGGGGTTCTGAGGAGACTCGACTCCGAGAGACAAGTGGTGACCTGGAGGGTAAAACCCTCATTGTTCGTGGAAAAACCGTTTCTTCCTCTTGAGAAAAGAGTCATTTACTGTTTACAAACCTAACGACGAAACTAAGAATCGATGGGGTGTTGTTAATGTTCTTTTAGAACCGCTCTTTGTTCCCTGACTCTGTGGACGCCAACATGTCCCTGGGGAACCTCTGTCTTTACCTGTGTCACCTACCCTTTAAAGTCTCTCTTTCTATCAGAAGAGGACCACGGACCTTAACAGAAGGACACTACCTACTTTAAGTTTACGATGTACCGTTTACCATAAGTCCTTTTGATGTCTGTCACTAAGGTTGATATGTTCGTGGTCTCTTGACTATTTCACTCTACTCTTTTTGAAGCTTTACCTAAACCGCGACGAGTTCAGTATGATTAATGTTAGTAAGTATATTCGATACGTGGTACATTCGGATTATTGGTACGTCCCGTAATTAAGATGTAATATTAATTTAGACAATATGATTGAACTTCAAAATAACCTAATTTAATTATTTGAAATACGAAAAGTACGAGTGTACAGTCAAACAATCAGCACTTAATTCATTAAAATATTTGTGTCTACACTCTTAACCTGATATTTCTTCCGACTCGTGACTTCTTAACTACGAAAACTTGACACCACGATGTCTTCTGAGAACTCTCAGGGAACCTGTCGTTCCTCTAGGTTGGTTAGGTAGGATTTCCTTTAGTCAGGACTTATAAGTGACCTTCCTGACTACGATTTCGACTTTGAGGTTATGAAACCGCTTCTCGACTGAGTAACCTTTTCTGGGACTGCGACCCTTTCTAACTTCCGTCCTCCTCTTCCCCTACTGTCTCCTACTCTACCAACCTACCGTAGTAACTGAGTTATCTGTACTCAAACTCGTTACAAGTCCTCTACCACATCCTGTCCCTTCAGGTACCCTAGAACTTCTCAACGTGTGTTGAATCGTAGACTTGGAGTTCCTGTTGTCGTTTTGTTTACCTCCCTTCTCTCCACGTCGGAGACTTACCGTGGATGGGGTCGGGAGTAGTACCTCCTCCCTGGGTGGTGTTTCTTCGGGACCCTATGTCCACCCGTAGTCACCAGGACCCGGGTATACCCGAGGGTGTACCTTGAGTATGAAACCTTTACGAAAACTTGTTTGGACCAGAGGAACCTCCAACGACTCCGTACTTCCTGAAGTCTCCAACTCGGCACTGGGTCCCGACCTGTGTGTTCGAACTCTTACTCTTATAATTCCACAACACATATGGTGTTCGTAGTGATTGGGTCGAGTCCCCCACGTCTGCCGGTCCCAATACTAGGGTCTTGATCGAGTAAAGGAGACACACTGGAACCCATTCACGAAGTTGTAGGAAACTAGGGTCCTATTGTCGACGAGGGGCAAGGAGGGTCGTAGCAGTGTCACTTCCTCGTCCATTTCACAAACCTTGACGTTTCAGGATCTGTCTATATTCCCTGATAAATAGTAGGATTAATAATGGTACCCGACGTCTCCCGTTCCCGGTCGCGAGGCGTTCCCCACCTCCCAGAAACAAAATTCCTTTTTTCCCGACGACCCAAACCTTTCCCAATCTTCGTTAGTCTTTCCACTTCTTCTCTTTCGAATCAGTTATTTTGGAGGACAGCCTCACTAGGTAATCTCTGCGTTCGACACACACTCGTCCCCGACGTCTCTTTAATGAAGAGACCCTCTTTGTCACCGTTCTCCGTGAGAGTTTTCTACACCCGTATACCGTACACCACGGGGTCGGTTCGAGTGGTGTAAGACGGTAGTCTCCTTTCTCCGTTGACTGACACAAACGAAAAATGTGTGGGGAAACAACGGTGTCAAAGATCTTGGTGAGTCTAACGGACTACGTGTTTGTGTCCGAGACTTCAGAAGAGGTACTCCTAATGAGGTAGACAAGGTTAAAGGACTGGGGGAAGGGACTGGAGTCTCTTGTGGCGTACAGAAATAAACTTCGAAAGTTTCAGGACTTACTGAGAAACGAAACCCAAATACGTCAGAGGTGGTCCAATACCTGTGAGTCTGTAACTACAGTGGGTGTCCCCGACACGAGTTTCACAATTGTGACTTTTGGACATTCTTTATTTATATTCTGAAACCTATGGTCTGAGTCTTCAGGTACCCACCTGGTGTACCCCACCGTCCCTTTACGGTCTAAGGTCCCCTTAGTTTCTTAAACCCCCAACTTTCCGAACAGACTAGATTGGTACAAAGGGCACAATATCAGGAACGGTATTATAGAGGTGGTTCATACATGGGTTTCACCAAATCTTGTCGAGGTCACTCTCTCTTACGCCAAAGATTGGTCGAGAAAATCTCGCTTACTGGATGGCTTTCGGTCCCATTTTCCAGATTGGTTGGAGTTTCTCTGTTACGGTGGGACCCACAGACTGACGTCACCTGAGGGGGAGAACGTTCCTACTGAACACACACACACACACACACACACACACAACACACACGCACACGTGTGATAGTCCACATAACCTCTAGATTCCTACCCTGCACACACCCTTCGTTCCTCCCGACCTCTATCGTTACGAGGGGTAGTCATGTTCCGAATCCAAGTCTCTCTTAAGAGTCCCTCGTTCTGGAAAGGGACGGTCGGAGACTGTCCGTGGCACCTTTAATTATTTGGAATGCGTGTGCCTCTCAGTTCCACGGTCCACACTCGTCTCATAAAATTAGGAGTCGTGGGACCCATGGGTCGATTGCCGTGTGCCCGCTCCGGAAGGGCGACAGCTGATAATTAACCAGTTTTATAAAAAAGGGGGTCAAACGAGAGAGGAAAAGGAAAGGAATCCTTGTTTCCCAGAGTCTTTTAGTGGTCCAGGTCACAGATCCAAGATCCGTCCTACACGACTTTAATGAGGTCCTTTGTTACGGTACAGAAGGAAGGGATTTACCTCCACATCAAAACTGGAACCTGTCCTGTTCGTCGTAAACAGACGTAAAATCTATGTAAAGTCTTTGAACTTGAGTTTCCTGTCGAATTCGTTACCGGTGTCCGGAACCTCTCCCCAGCAAGACTAAAGTGCACACACGGACACCTGAGACCAAACGTCTCGGACCTCTCTCCGTCTACGTCTCTCTCCTTCTCGGGGAGGGTAGTGCCTGTTCACAGGACACACAGGTGTCCTTCCGTTTACTCCCAGCTCCGTCCCTCCCCCCGTCAGACACCAGTGGACCAAGGACCCCGGTCTCGCCGCCCTCTTGGGTCCGAAGTTGAGGGTCGGGTACGGGAGGTCGGACAGGAGCGTCGTATACTATAGTGTATGCACCCGAGATTTTCTTTTACCATGTTTATTTGAATAAATGTTGTGTCTTTATCTCCGTGTCTGCGTCTTTTGAATGTCATTTGAATTCGCCATTCGAATGTGCCATTGGAATGCCAGTGACCCCTCCTTTTACCCCGACCCCCGTATTTGACCCTCTAACCCTAACTGTACATACGTGACGATACATGCTTTGTCTGTTCATTATTCCTGGATGACATATGGTGTCCCTTGAGACAGTCATGAGACCTTACTGGATGTGCTCTTTTCCTAAAATTTTTCTATATAGTATATAGTGTATATGTATATATACCCAAGGGGTCACCGAGTCGACATTCCTTAGGAGGACGTTACGTCCTATGGACCCAAGCTAGGGACCCAGTCCTTCTAATGGACTTCTTCTCTCACCGATGGGTGAGGTCATAAGTACGGTCCTCTTAGGGTACCTGTCTCCTCGGACCACACGATGTCAGGTTCCCTAGAGTCTCAGCCTGACTGACTTCGCTGAATCGTACGCGCACACGCGTGCGTGTGTGTGCGTGTGTGTGTACATCTATATACCCGAAGGGACCACCGAGTCTACCATTTCTTAGGTGGACGTTACACCCTCCGAACCCAAACTAGGAGCCCAACCCTTCTAGGGGACCTCCTCCAGAACCGTTCGATGAGGTCGTAAGGACGGACCTCTTTGGGGTACCTGTCTCCTCGGACCACCCGATGTCAGGTGCCCCAGTCTGTCTCAGTCTACGTTGATTCGTGTCGTGTCGTATATACGTACATATTGACTAAGTGAAACGACATATCGTCTTTGATTATATTGTAACATTTAGTTGCTATGTGGTTATTTTTAAAAATTTTTCTTTCGACTGTTAAGGTGTAGAGACACAAGACCTAACAGTCGTAGGTTTAAAGTAGACCACAGACAGTTAACACCTCACTCTCTCGTGCCCCCGCTCCTCCCCCCGACTTACAGATCCCCGACGGGGGAAGGGGACAGAGGGACTGGGGACGGGGAGTACGAGACAAGTGTCTTACCTCTGGGACCCGGTCTTCGTAGAGTCACTCAGACGAGAAACGGTCTCTTCTTTTACCTTCGCGTAAGGCGGAGGCGGTTGAAACACCAACCCTGCGTCTGAGCGGTGGCGAGGGACGACGGAAAAGGAACGTTGACGCCAGAGGTCTCCGTTTCCCTCCGAGAACGATCTTTTTAAGTGATCCCAAGAGAACGAGGGGACTTTCGTCAGAGAGAGTCAGAGAGACAGCAGACAGAGAGAGAGAGAGAGAGAGAGAGTGTGTGTGTGTGTGTGTGTGTGTCTCCTAATCTCATAGTGACTTACTTTCCGTTTGTATGCTCAAACAGCTTTTAAGACACTTCCGACATTTTAGCGGTTAACCTAAAAGTTCTACCTACCAAAGAGGGATTAATCTAAGACGACGGAACATATTTGGTTGAAACGTCGAAATAGGGTCGGATATTTCGTTTGGTAAGAAGTAATCAGTCCACATGTTTAGTACGAGGGTCATTGGTATCTCGTGTTAGTAGGAGTGACAAGGAAGACGAGAGTCCCGTATCAATTGTTACACGAAGATGGAGGCTACTATCCTGTGGTTAATTTTTTTGTGCCCGCACTGATTCGGCACCGGAGTACCGGCTCCCGGGCGGGACTCTTGAAGGGAGATGAGTCTCTTGTCCTCTCCTCAATGTCTGACCTTCTCGGTCCCACACGGATAACGTCGGACCATGGAAGGTCTTCAAAAAAGTCAGTACAGGCTGAGAAACCCTGGGGCACCTGACATCGGGTGGTCAGACGGAGGAGACAGGTACCTTAAGAGGTCCGTTCTTGTTGATCTCACACAATGATAAGGGAAGGGGTCCCCTAGAAGGTCTGGGTCCCTAGCTTGGACTCAGAGGACGTAACGTCCACTTAAGGAATGGTAGATTCGGTAGTTCCTTCGGGGACTCACTGATTGTGTGTGTGGAAGATCTTCGATCTGTCGTAAAGAGTCACTCCAGACCCCAGATGGAAGAAGTCTTGGGTGGGGGTTCTGTATGACTAAATCTGGGAGAGCCCATCCTTGGATTCCTAGATGGAAAATTGGGTCTCGGGGACCAGTAAGACTTTGTTCGATTGAACGGTCTTGGTGTGTCGATTCTAAGTAGTGTTCCTGATGACCAGTATGTGTGTTACGAAATTAACGGTAGTCACCAGGGGCTGGAAAAACCGTGGTCCCTGGTAAAAGTACCTTCTATTAAGGGGGGACGGGTCCACTACCAACCCCCCTTAACAAAAGTCCTACTAAGTTCATCGTGATGTCATTGACACGGGAAATAAAGATAATAATAAGGTACTCGAGTGGAGTCTAGTCGTCCGTAATCTAGGACCTCCAACCCCTGGGGACGGGATAGACCACCGTTCCAGTTTCTTTGTCACTAAGGGGGGCCGGGGGCGGGTGTAGTGTCTTGTGGTCGAGAGTCCGAACAGAGTCCATGGCCCATAGGGTCAACCCGACGGACAGTCCAACACTCTGTGGAAGGGAGGACCAGCCCTGTGGAAGAGCCCCGACTCCCTTCTCTCAGACGTGCCTGTCGTCGCCCTGTCACCGACCCTCCCACCTCAACGTTCACGTCGGGTGGGGGCGGTTGGAGGTACGAGGACTCTTTGACGGGTTCCGAACTTGTAGACCTGGTCCTTTGTGACACGTCTACTCCCTGGCTACGGTTGCTCCCACACCCGATTCGAGCGGTTCCGGTTCCCACCAGGTCGGTCCTACGTCTTGCCCGTCGGACCCCCACAAAGGTCCGAGGTTCGACGTCTTCTACCTCGGCTCCGACGGAAACTAAAGCTTTCGTGAAGAGAAGTTTCTCGAGTTTCGTGAGGGGTCTATGTCGGATTAGGTAGAAGAGGGGGTAAGAGTCCCAATCTAGGACCATTCCTTGAGTTGGGTCGTTGAGGAGGTTGTCTAAGGTCGAGACCAGGTTTCAGTCCTCTAAAATATGTACACCTGAACCTCGGGGGTGAGGTCTGGTTCGGTTACCCCAGGAGGAACCCACACCAAGGTCTTAGGGATGACAACGACGACGGAGGTCCGTCGGGGCAAGATGTAGACCTTTCGGCTTCGAAAAAAAAAAAAAAAAAGGACTTAGTGGTATTTACCGTTCTACGAAAGATGTCACCTTCTCAAGTAGTGAGACTACCGGTCTTCAGGAAAGAGTACAATTTGATGAGTATACAGAGGATTCCATTTCATATTCAAGGAGGTTCAGAGACGTACCACGTACGTCTCTTCTCACCGAACCAACGTTGGACTAGAGGGATCAGGAGTCTCCCTTCACCTCCGCGACCTCCCGTGCGTGGGTGGAGACCTCCACGTCGTCTCCTCGACCCGTAATCGGGTTCCAGGGACGTAAACTGGACGGGGACGGAGTGGGGCGACCCAACACCGACGAACGGGTACCTGTACGTCGTCGTGGTTTGTGACTTGGGTCTAAGATCGGGTTTAGACTCCCAAAGAGTTGGGGACAAGGTTCCCTGTCCCACCCCCCTCCAGCTTCCGAGGGTCTGAACGGAGGAAGGGGACGAGGACTCCATGTCTCAGTCTTTTACTTTGGCGGTCGTCCCTCCTTTCCGGGGCGCGACAAAGACTGTGATAGAGTTAGGAGCTCAGAGGTCTGTAGTTCTACAGTGGGGGTTCGTAGGGTGGGCGACGTAGGAGGAGGGAGGGTCTCGAACCTCTACTGGGACCTCCTACGACCCTCGGGAAGGAGTGAGTGACGTCGTTTTGATTGGTACTCCCCGTGTCGGTCGGACCCTTGACCCCGGTCCTCACGGGGGTCCAATCAGTGTAAAGAGACCCGGGGAACCCTCTCTCTTGGCTCCACACACCAAGTCTTTTCCTCCCCCTTCGGCTCCGATGACGACGACGGTTACCGTTGTGACAGCTCACAAGGTTGTCGGGTCCCTAAAAGACCAGCCGAGACGCCGTGTTAAAAATGCCGAGACGGAGGACCCACACTAACATTTGAGGAATCTCTATCCCTGAGACACAAGGCAAACGGGTCGAGTCGGACCGTGTCTCATTCACGGGCGATACGTACGTACGATTCAACGAAATCAACACAAACTGAGAAAACGTTGGGGTACCTGACATCGGGTGGTCCGAGGACACAGGTGCCCTAAGAGGTCCACTCTTATGACCTCACCCGTCGGTAAAGGAAGAAGTCCCCTAGAAGGGCTGGGTCCCTAGTTTGGGTGTAGAGAGTGTACGGTCGATGATCAGTGTGCGCCGGCACGGGACCACGGGTCGGGGTCCTCCGGGTGTCGTCAGTTCGGAACAGTGGGAGAGACCCACTGCGTGTACAGGGTCTATCTGACTGCTCAATCTGGAACCTGACTTGTCAGCCGAGTTCCCCCTCGGACCCTCTACGAGACTGTCAGTGGTCCCAAGGGGGCTGAGATCGGGTTTAGTTTGGTAAGGGGGTCCCCTGAAAGGACCCCAGGTTACCGATTCTGAGACACGAGGATTACGTCCCTCGGGTCCAAGCTAGGGACCAGTCCCTTAATCTAGGGTGTACGGTATTGATTTCTAGGACACACGGTGTTGATTCTAGGTCCTGTCGGTTTATTTATGTAAAAAAATTTTAAGAGGTATGGAGGAAAAGAGCGATGGTCTCACACAGGGAGGGAGTTTGTTCGGGTTTGAGGGTTTGAGCGGAGGATCTTCAGAGTCGTAGTGAACCGGAGTGGACTCGATAAACATTTCGGAGGGTAAATTGATAAGACATAGGAAGACAACGACGACGACGGTTCAGCGAAGGTAACACAGGTTGAGACACGCTGGGATACCTGTCGTCGGGTGGTCCGAGGAGACAGGTGTCCTAAGAGATCCGTTCTTATGACCTCACCCAACGGTAAAGGAAGAGGTCATAGGAAGACATAGGAACCTTCTTTTCAATACTGGTTGGATCTGTCGTATAATTTTTCGTCTCTGTAATGAAACGGTTGTTTCCAGACAGATCAGTCTCGATACCAGAAAGGTTATCAGTGCATACCTACACTCTCAACTTGATATTTCTTTCGACTCGTCACTTCTTAACTACGAAAACTTGACATCACAACCTCTTCTGGGAACTCTCAGGGAACCTGACGGTCCTCTAGATTGGTCAGTTCGGATTTCCTTTAGTCAGAACTCACAAGTAACCTTCCTGACTACGATTTCGACTTTGAGGTTATAAAACCGCAAAGGGTGGACTACACTTCTCGACTCAGTGACCTTTTCTGAGACTACGACCCCTTATAACTTCCACCCTCCTCTTCCCCTGTTGTCTCCTACTCTGCCAACCTACCGTAGTGACTGAGTTACCTGTATACAAACTCGTTCGAGACCCTCAACCACTTCCTGTCTCTTCGGACCGCACGACGTCAGGTACCCCAGCATCTCAGCCTGTGTTAACTCGTTGACTTGACTAGGAAGACCCCAAAGTCAAAGAACAAACGGAACTCGATGTTCCTAGAGGTCCCTAGTGGACCAAGTCCATCTTGACCCTTCGTCCTATACTACTCACGAAAAAGAAAGAAATTCCCTTCTCTTCTCTTGTGTCTCTGAGGTTACCCTGGATGACACATAAAGAATAACGACCCGAAGGATCCATTTATTGAGTAGACGGTTACGTCCTTTGTGTTCTCTGTGTCAAGTTAGGGATCCAGTCTTTCTAGGGGACCTCCTCCTCTACCGTTGGGTAAGGACATAAGAACGAACCCTTTAGGGTACCTGTCTCCTCGGACCACCCGATGTCAGGTACCCCAGTGTTTCTCAGTCTGTACTGACTCATACGTACGTGATATTTTATCTTTTGGAGTCTCGAGTAGTGTACATTCCTCTCACTCGTACAAAGTACTTTGAAACCAAAGTCAATGAGTCTGTACGTTCGCACACATTCGAGGTTTCAGTTCACGTAAAGAAGACTACTCAGAGGTAGTCTTTCAAATTTGTCGTGGTTAGGACAAGAGATTCCGACGGTCATCCCTTTGTCCTCGTGTCTCTCCATTTCACGTAACGGACTCCAGTGTGTCGACCAGCCATCGTCACGGGCCCACCCTCGAGCCCCACGAGGACACGGGCAAAGTCACGAGACGAACGATGTCCGGAGACCCTTTAGCTGACGGTCTGTCAAGTCACTGGGGAAGGGGTCGGCTCCCACCTGAGGTAGCCGACTGGGCCCCATCCCCATCGACCGGCCCTACACCTGTGTCTCCCGACCTTGAGGACCGACTTGATTGAAGAGGGTGTGTCGGCTGTCACTGGAACTGAAAGTCGAGTGTTTGAAATATTGGTAGCAATTTGACCCTGTTTTCGTACTTACCTCCGGTGAATGTCTACCTACACTCCTGACTTTCCGAGACTTCATTCAGAGAGGGACACCCCCACGTCCGGTGTCTCCCCGGGGGACGTCCCTTCTAAGATTCGGGACTCACCCCAGTGACACCGGTGAGTCCGGGGGGCGGAGGGATCCCTTGTTCCCCCACAGTGGACTGAAAGGACACCGAGGAACGTCCACTAGTTCCGACCCCAGTCTCTGCCTCACTACTCCCCGTCTTTTATTAGGTTGGGGAGTAAAATGTCCACTCTTTTTGGCTTCGAGTCTCTCCAGTTCTCTCGTCTCGTTCCAGTGTCTCGATCGACCGATCTCTCGGTGTGTGCCGAGTCTGGGTCTCGAGGACTAAAGGACCAAGATGAAGATTGTAGGTGTTTCCTCCGTGACCCTGGAGGAGTCACTCTGTCGCTGAGGAGGGTGGGACTCCAGGGTTTTACGACCCCGGAATGACGGGTCTCCGCTCATTCCACCAAAGAACCCATGGTCGGATAGACCGAATTACCTTATGTATGACGGAGAATGCACGACACTTAAGACCCCTACACAATGAATGGGAAGGTGACGGAGTTAAAGGGATAGACATTTTACACCTACTACTATTTATAGGCTTACTCAACACGTCTGTTCTATCGTGTCACGACTCGTGTCGACTCCCGGATCATGTGTACTCGGTCCCGAATCTTTGTATGTGTGTCACAGTCGAGTTCGAGTCCGGGTCGAGCCCACCTACCGGCTTTCCACCGTAGTGGCCTATATTCTGTCTTTCCCACAAGGACCAAACGTGCACAGACACGTCTCCCGTCCGACTGTGTCCATGGGTGAAAAAGTCCCGCGTGAGGTCGAGTAAGAAGAGGAGCACCCGAAGATCCTCGACACTCTTCTAAGACCAGTCCTTTAGGAGCTTCAACCTGTCATTCACTCCGAGTAGGAAGAACTCGACGTCGGTCTCGACGAACTGTAGTCGAAGTGACGTTCTCTTTTTCCTCGTAACTCCGTCCTCACACCCGTGCTCCGAAGGACCCTGTGGGACTCCGAGGCCCCCACTGTCCCCGTTGGTCTCGTAGTAGTGACAACAGCCCTGTCACTGCAGTCCCCGACCGTAAATAACTCACGAACGACGTACGGCCGACGAAATACTTACAAACAAGTAAACCAGGATGTCGGTGGACACTCCGTCCACGACGATTGTGGGGGCGAATTCCCTCTCCTCTGCCTGCCTCTCCCCACTTACTCTGTAGAGTCCAGTGAGTCGACGCTTCACTACCTCGGTCCTCCGTTCGAGTCCGGACAGACTCCTTCGTCCTCCTGTCCTCGGGTCCCGAACACTCCTGTCCGCAGCACCTCGACTTCCTCTTCCGGACAGCGGGGTCCTTCCTGCTAGGAGTGCCGACTCTGCCTTTCTTCACGGTCGACTGCCCACCGACTTTTGTTGACAGTGACGTCCCCTACCTTCCCTTCTGTGACGCGGGGTGACCCCGGGTCTCCGTCGTCGTACTGACTATCCACTCTCCTTCCCTTCCTCGTTCAGACTCTCTACGCGCACACGTGTACCCCTCTGTCACCTCCCGCTCGTCCTACCTCGTCCGTCTCTCTGTCTGCGTCTCACTACTCGGGTCATGACGCGGTGGGGGCGGGGTCGGTCGTGGGACCCGAGCACACACACGTGAATTGTCTCTGTATGTCCCAGTACCACTAATCCCTCCCCTCCCCACCCTCCACCGCGCGGAGTCGGGGGCGAGAGGGAGACCTCTCCAAGTTGTCAGATGTCGGTCACTAGTTTGTCTGTCGGTCTCTCGTTAGACTAAACGTCAGGTAATTTAAGGTTTCGGTGATACTAGGCTTCCATCGATGTTGGTCCCCGGGAGTCCTATTTCTTATTTTAGGGAACACGAACATATTGTTCGTGCTATAGACTCTTTAACATAAGTTTTCATTATGAACTACCACGGTACAATCGTTACACGGACCCCGTATCTATAATGAGAGACGTGGTTCGTCTCTCCTCCGAGTGTTTCTTCACTCCGACCGAGACCAGTCAATAGACTAGTAGATAGGTTAACAGAGAGGGACAGAGAAAGGAAAGGAACGAGGTAAGATAGGTTTGTAGGTGGTTGAGTGGATCTGGTTAGTAGGTGGTTAGGTAGGTAGGTAGGTAGGTTTGTAGGTAGGTGGGTGGAAGGGTGGGTAGGTTGGTAGGTAGGTAGGTAGGTAGGTGGGTAGGTAGGTAGGTAGGTACGTAGGTAGGTACGTAGGTAGGTACGTAGGTACGTAGGTAGGTAGGTAGGTAGGTGGGTGGGTGGGTAGGCAGGTAGGTAGGTAGGTAGGTAGGTACGTAGGTGGGTAGGTAGGTAGGTAGGTACGTAGGTGGGTGGGTGGGTGGGTACGTAGGTAGGTAGATAGGTAGATAGGTAGGTGAGTAGGTGGGTAGGTAGGTTGTCCATAGATAATGCACAACTTTTACATCGTGACTTAACCTACTGTACTCTCCAAAATCTTTACTCTCTTTCCCTCCATTCCTCGGAGGGACAAAAGGTCTTACTCAAGGTAAAGGGACGGTGGGGAGGGGGGTGGTGTCTTGTACAGTAGGTGAGATGACATGATATCTATGTCACCTCTACCGTGTCTCCCAAGACTCTACTTCCCAGAGTCTCACTATGGTGTCACTGGGAGGTAGTGACTCCGTCCGAAGGGGAATACTTCATTTACGTACTATTTGAGTTCTACGTGGAGTGACCGGTTCCGAACAGACGAACGTAGGGAGTCCAAGGATAACCTTGGACCGTCACTCGGTAACCCCGAGCTCGGAGGAGACTTTAATCGTCTGGAGCACCACGAGAAGTTTCGAGAAACTTGGTGAATCAACACCAATGTGGAAAAAAAAAAAAAAAAAAAAGCGCATAACCCGTCAATGAGTCAGTACAGGTTGAGAAACACGGGAATACTCGACATCGGAGGGTCCGAGGAGACAGGTACCCTAAAAAGTCCGTTCTTATGACCTTACCCAACGGTAAAGGAAGAGGTCTCCTAGTAGGGTTGGGTCTGTAACTTGGGTACAGAGAGCGAAGAAGACTTAACCGTCCGTCTAAGAAATGGTAACACAGTGGACCCTTCGGGGTTTAAAGACCTTTTCCTTGTTTAGAGACTTGGGACCTACTTCTATTAGGTTCCGACTAGTCGACGGGTTAGTGAGTCGGTCGGCCTCGTGACTCTTTTCGACCCTCAGGCCCACAAGACGGACGGTGTAGACCTGGTCCGGTCCCAGTGAGAGAACCTTCCTACATCCCCATCGCCCATTCTTCCCCAAGACCCACCAGTCAGGTAGGTAGAGGGACGAAGACCTTGTTGTGTGCTTGGTTGTTCTACAGTAGAACTAACCACTCTAGAAATTTCTGGAGACTTTAAAAGGGTCGGAGAAGACGAAGGAGCAGACCCCAGGACGCCAGACCTACCAGGGGGAGTACAAAGTACAATGTCACAAATTGAAATTACTTTTGACGTTACGGGCCCGTGGTAGAATTAAATATATATATATATATATATTAAAATAAGTAAATAAAAGTCGACACGACCCAGAAGTAACGGTGCGTGTCCGAAAGAGACCAAAACCTTTCGTCCCAATGAGAAACAACACTATGCGCTAGAGGAACGTCTCCGAAGGGGACAACACGTCGTACCCGAGATCCCGTGTGTCCGAGTCACCAACGTCATGTCCCCGAGACCCCGGACGACCAAAACCATCGACGTCGAGAACCCGGGAATGTCGTACCTCCGCAGTCATCAACGTCGTACGTCCGAGTCATCAACACCAAGTGGCCAAGGTCTCGTGTCCGAATCAACGAGGTTCCGTACACCCTAGAAGGTCTGGTCCCAGCTTGGGTGCAGAGGACGTAACCGTC
The DNA here is from genome assembly GCA_006410555.1 of Capra ibex. Taxonomy (NCBI): domain Eukaryota; kingdom Metazoa; phylum Chordata; class Mammalia; order Artiodactyla; family Bovidae; genus Capra; species Capra ibex. Next base: position 86,495,102 of record SJYO01018757.1, on the reverse strand, counting down.
CGCCTAAGGATAGGTGACCCGGTGGTCCTTTCAGGGGTCCGGGGGATGAGAGACACAACCAAAACAGGCGACAAGCTGAGAAGGGACCTTGGAAGAGAAGACGTCCTCGGTAGTACGTCCGAGTCGGGACGGGCCCCGGGAACTGTCTCCAGGAGACGCGTCGGAGACATTCCACCGACCGGACCTTCACTACTCACCTGTCTCTACGTGGACCGAAAGTACTGTCAGGGAACCGGGGGTGTGCCGGGAGAGGACGGGGGAGTAGGTCCTGTTCCGAAGTGTCCCAGTACCCATACCAGTGACCCGAGACCGGAGAACAGGAACATCTCCACCCTAGACCACAGGGGAGACCGGACGGGTATGAGAGCGGTCGGACAGAGTTGAGACGGTGTTGGATCTTCTACGAAACTCAATGTGTACGACAGAACCGGGTGTGCAACACACTTCTGGTGAGAGAAGAAGGAGAAATAGGAAAAGGAGGTATTATAAGGAGAAAGGTTCGAGGTCTGTGTCGTCGAGGTTAGTAGTCCTGTAATGACGGGGAGTACTTTGAGTGAGGGTTGGGTCCTGGGTCTCTGGGTCTCCCGTTTTCCACTACTACCCTTGCCCCTGTCTTCAGTAAGGTACAAAGAGTCCGGAGACAGATCAAAGGTGGACAATGTTGTAGGGAACTATAGTAAAGTGACGTTTACGGACCCGAATGTAAATACACAGAGAAAGAATGTTTTATGAAACACGGTTTTTCCTTTTTTTACCCTCATAATACAAACCAAACTTCACCATTAGTAGTTTTTAAAAGTCGACTCAATGACTAGCGGGTTTACTACTCGACCACTTTTACCCAGGTGGAGGGTGGAAGCGAAGATCTTGTCCAAACCAAGTCGAGTCCCTAGGCTGTACGTCAGGGCAGGTGGATTCCACGGAAACCGTCTTCGTGTTCCCTACGTGACGTCTGGGTCCCTGGGCCGCCTCCACCTCTACATCCACTCGTCCGTCACTGTCCTTCGGAGTCCACGCCGAGTAACTTTTGGGAGTTTCGGACCGTGATGGGAGGCCACCCACTCGTGGGGATTTCACTTCCTCTGATTCGGTTCCTGGCACGACTCATATTTGTCGTCTCTCACTCTCTAGTCCCCTAGTCCCACAAAGGGCACTTTTATTACGTTTTTCGTTCCAGGCTCGGGATTTAGGATCGTGGGTCGGTCCAGTACCGGTTCCCGTCCGACGGGACTCAGTGACCAGATCGACCTTCGTCTCTGGGCCCTGGACCGACTCCCAAAGTACTCGTAATTCCACCTTCCCCCGTCTACCTCTCCGACAGGGGCCCGACCCGGGGGAGGGGGTCCAGTTACAGTGGTGAATGAGAAGGTTTTGGAAAACCCGAGGTTCAGACAGGTACTCCCAGACCTTGACCCGAAGAAGTAGAAACAGGTACAGCGGGTCCAGGAGCAGGGGAGACGAGACTATGTGGAAGAGGAGGACCTCGACCCGGCCGACGCATGGACGTAGAAGGACTGAACCCAATAAGACCGACTTCTTCTTCACTGGACCGCCTGTGTACCCGTGTTCCCAGACTTAATCCGTTACGAGTGGTTCCTTCTGGAAGTGAAAGAGTCACCGGTCCTTAGTACACTCCAAGTCGGCTCTCTGTCTTTTCCCTCCAGTCTGGTAGTCTCGTTTCTAGAAACCTACTGTACGAGACCTAAGACACAGAAAGGATGAACCTACTCTAAGACGGTCCCTACGATCTTGGACCCTTTCCGTCTCACGTACCGTCCATGCTACCGTAGAACATCAAGAGTTTTCAAATTTCCGACCGAAGTCCACTAGAGAAGGACCTAAGGAAGAGATTCCGGAAGGGGGGTAGTGTGAGGTCGTCGGGCCGAGGGACGCGAAGCACAATAGTGGGTCAGGAGGACCGGCGGTCGTAGCGGTACGAAGTGTAATGTTCAGTCAGTAGTTAAAGACTTCCAGTCCTTTCCGTAGTCTCTACAGATTCGTTTATGTTCCAAGGACCTTCCTCCGTCTACATACCACTAAATGGACTGGACATAAACAAGATTATCTACCCCTTTGTCATCTTTGTCACAGGTTGAAATAAAAAACCCGAGGTTTTAGTGACGTCTACCACTGACGTCGGTACTTTAATTTTCTGTGAATGAGGAACCTACTTTTCAATATTGGTTAGATCTATCATATAAGTTTTCGTCTCTGTAATGAAACGGTTGATTCCAGGTAGATCAGTTCCGATACCAAAAAGGACACCAGTACATACCTACACTCTCAACCTGACACTTCTTCCGACTCGCGGCTTCTTAACTACGAAAACTTGACACCATAACCTCTTCTGAGAACTCTCAGGGAACCTGACGTTCCTCTAGGTTGGTCAGGTAAGACTTCCTCTAGTTGGGACCCTAAAGAAACCTTCCTTACTACGATTTCGACTTCGAGGTCATGAAACCGGTGGAGTACGCTTCTCAACTGAGTAACCTTTTCTGAGACTACGACCCTCCCTAACCTCCGTCCTCCTCTTCCCCTGCTGGGTCCTACTCTACCGACCTACCGTAGTGCCTGAACTGCCTGCACTCAGACTCACTTGAGGCCCTCTACCACTACCTGTCCCTCCGGACCGCACGACGCTAAGTACCCCAACGTTTCTCAGCCTGTGTTGACTCGCTGACTTGACTTGCCTTGACTTGACTAGTCATAGTCTAGACTACCACATAGACAAACAAACAAACAAATTAGAGTAAGTACCTAGAGTCAAGAAAGGGAGGACCAGTGAAACTCTTGTTGACCAGATAAGTTTGGGGAATGTTTAAGGACACTTTCACCCACGGGGAGTCGGACTTTCTGAGTCGGTCGGTCCAACGTTACTCGGTACATTCGGAGGGAGAGACACCAGGGTCTGTCCGACCTTTGGGGTGGAGTCAAGGGGAGAATGCAGCTCGGAGGGACGTCTCGAGGAGACGAGCGAGGAACGGCAAGAGGTCCCCCACCCGTGGTTCGCCCGTCACCACACTCGTCCCTACCTCCCGTGTACTTTTCTCTTGTTTACTGGGTGTTAGACCTTCGAAGCTCTCCGTCCTTTCCCACATGTTGTGCGACGGAGTCTCTGCTACCTCGTCTCGACGAGGAATACCCCGAGACACGAGTCTGCGAGTCACAGGCTCAGAGACGCTAGGGGGCCTGACAGGGGGCGGTCCGAGGAGACAGGTACCCCAAGAGGTCCGTTCTTATGACCTCACCCAACGGTAAAGGAGGAGGTCTCCTGGAAGGACTGGGTCCCTAGGTTGGGCGCAGAGAATACAGAGGACTAACCGTCCGCCAAAGATACGGCGATCGTGACGGACCCTTTGGGAATACACCGAAATCCGGCTGGGCATGGGACCCCGGGGTCGTGGGTAGTCTTGAATGATTTAGGACACCACTTGAGGAGACCCCAGTCTTTCGGTAACGGTAGTCGTAGGTCCCGCAGTTTATGTAGGAGGTCCAGGAGGTTCGACTCCCCGTCGAGGAATACCTCAGAGACTTTTCTTACGTCTGACGGCGTCAATTGTGACGAGTAGTGTCTCCCGACGGACCCCCGCCGTAGCGGAAGGTAGGGGCCGACTGCTTTCGGTCTTCGACCTAAGACTTCGAAGTGGAAGGAAGAGGAGACTTATAATCCTGAGGTGGTAGAGAACCCATGGACGAGTAGACAAACCGTTGAACGACCCACTAAATATTCATTTATGCACATATAAAGAATGATATAAATATATATTGAATTATATATATCCTAAAGGGTCCACCCGAGAGTTGATGACTTTTTTGTACTTGACGGTGACCGAATTTCAGACCTGTTCTCATAAACACAACATTTCTCTTTGACCGGGTCACCCCACGTTCCAGTGACCTGGACCAGGACCCGACGGGGTTAGTGGGTCCCTCCCTTCGCGTCTGTGCCTGTCTACTTCTTGTTTCGACTCGAAGGGGGACCGGAGACGGACTGCACGTCACCGGGGTCCGATCCCAATTAAACGTGGGAACTTCGTTCGTGGGAGAACGTGGGATTATTAGTTTTGAAGGGTCACCACTGAGGGGTTCCCTCAAGTAATCTTGCGTCGACAGGGAGAGGGAAGGAGGACAAGGGGACCCCTACCGACGTGTCTAAAAGAATGACACCTTCACTGTCTGTCGACTTCTGTTACGTGCCTCGGCGTGCTCCCTTCCGTGTGCGGGTAGACTTGTCAGTCTTTCTCGACCGTCGACCCTCGCGGGTACTGTATTGAACTCTCTGTGAGTCGAACTAGGAGGTGTCAGAAGAGCGACTATTCGGTATTTCTAATTAAACCGTCCATGCACGTAATGTCTTCTGCCACTACCTAGTGTTACACCCCTCCGTCCTACCACACCCTCGACAAATCTTAGTAACTTAATTTATACTTACCAAAAAAAAAAAAAATTCCTTCCCCTCACTCTGACACACACGTCCAAGACCTTCACGTAGACCGTTCGTTTCTCGTTTTAGAGATCGAATAGTTGTTAGGTATTTGGTCGACACGGCTTCGGTTTCCGTCTCCTATGCCCCGCTCCTCCCCCTAGTCAGACCGTTCACCCTTCAGGTAATTGAAGAAGACTTCGATTTCCGTAGGGTGACCTCCGTCCGACTTTTGGTTCTAAGGTCAGGAAAGGAACACTATTAGACGGAGAGAGGGTGAGAATCGGACTTACACTATAGATTTCACACCAGAGCCCGAAGGGACCACCAGGCCACCAATTTTTAGGTAGACGGCTACGTCCCCTGTACCCAAGCTAGGGATCAGGTCCTCCTAGAGTGCACGACACCCCGTTCATTCGGACACATAGTGTTGATGACTCGGGAGTGAAATCTCGGGTGTACGGGATCTCGGGTTCGAGGTGTTGTTCTCTCCGGTCGTTTTACTCTTCCGGTGTGTGGCGTCGATCTCTCATCGGGGATGAACGGCGTTGATCTCCTTCGGACGAGTGTCGTTGCTTCTGGTGGTGTCGGTGTTTATTTATTTTTACGTTTTCTATTATTTTACACCAGAGGTACGACCTGGGTCTTTACCCGACTTTCCTTAAAGTCTCAGTCACCCTGGGAGTTTAACGGAGATTGGTGGCTGTCCACCCATGGGAACGAGAACAATCGTAGTGGGTCCTTTTCGATCCAGCGTGGGGTAGAGACCGTGGTGAAGACTTAGGTTGTCGTGAAGACTCGTGTTCAGGAAGGGTACTGTCTTGGGGTGCGGAACAGAGGTAGAGTTAGGTCGAAGGAGGAGGACGACAGTGACTTTGACTCCCCGCCCTCCTACTGTTAGAATTGTGGGAGGCTCAGTAGGAGTCAGAAGTGTAGGGCCGTCTCACTGTGGTTCCCGAAGTGGTCGGAGGAGCCGTTTGACGGATGTGATCTAGAGAAGTGGGGAGAAGCACCCGGGATGAACGTTTTAGGAAATCGGAATTATTGGTATTAATGGAGAATAAATAGAAAACAGAGACCCGGACGTCTCGACACATTTTGGTTGAATAAGACGAGAACAGGGGACCCATGGATCGCGACAGACGTAAAAATTGATTCCCTCGGGTCGGTTTATCTCTCCCTGCGCTACTAAGTAAGGTACCACGACTATTGGGCACTTCGAGTCTCTAAACGGACTTCAGTGTCACCTCCGGTCGGACCCTATTTTTTCACTAAAGAGGAAGTCCCGGAGACGACACCCGATGACCAAGAGACCCTTGGGGAAGGAATTAAGGGAACAGAGCAAAGATAGGGTGGGGACGGTGGTTTTAGACGGACCGGTCATGGCGGGTATGGTCGGAAGGTCTTAGAACGAAGTACCCATCCCGGACACAGGGAAGTCGAGGTGGACCTGCCCGTCCGTCTCCTACCTCCCTCAACCCCTCCTCCGTCCCAGTGGGAGGAATGAGTCGGGTGTCGGGTTGGTCGAGAAGTGTTCAGGTGCGGGGGGTTTGGGACCGGAGGGAGGTGGCGGAGGGTCAATTGGGAGTTAGGGACGGAGAACCGTAGTGAAGGGGTCCTTCCGAACCGTCGGGGGTCGAATCCTCTCTGGGTCTGAGGGACTTTGTGCAACGTGAGTAAGTGTTCAGAGTGGAGTGAAACATGAAGTGTAGGACTACCTACACTAATCACCTATTTACAGACGAGGAGACCGGACCTTCGAGACCCTTCTCCCCGGGGTGAGTGCAAACGAGTGATGACGCGGGGGTCCTAGACCGGGTCACAACTGTTGGGTCCCCATACGTGGAGCAAGTGAATAACTTACTCGCTTAGTTATTTGTTCACTGATGCTCACTAGAGTCCGGTAAGACTTGATGATAAGTGCCTCGAGACCAGCTGTGGGATGGGTGAGGTCTAGGACTGGTCGGGGGGCCCTTACGAGTCGTTCCAGAATATTTGATCCGGGATCTTGTCCTCGGATCCGGGATCTTGTCGGCACGACTCCCCCCGTCCGAGGGTCCCGGTCCCTGTTTACGATAGAGGACGACGTCGGGTCGTCCTGTCTCGGAGACAGAGGGTCCGGCTGTCGGGGATTGCACAGAGAACGTCGCATTTTGATTCCAAACGTATCGAAGTTTACGTGTATTCCCTTTGTGAGTGATTTCTCTTCTGGTTGTTTTACTTCAGTTGAAACGTTTCTCTTATTGTTATCGTGTACTTGTTACAAGACCTAGAGTAAAATTTTCTTATTTTGACTCACATACATGTGTCTTTTTTTTTTTCAAAGTCTTCCTGTGTATGGTCGGGACGTGTGACCAAAAAGGGACCTCCCACCGTGAACCTCCCTCCCCACCTTTAGCATGGAAATAAAAGGAGGACAGATATTACACGAAGAATTTTACTACTTCACTCAAAATGAAAGTATTTTTTCCTATTTTGGTGTTCCCCAGGTGGAAATGTCGGTCTAACTTCAGAAGGAGAAGAGGGTGTCAGAGGACAAGTCTGAAGACAGGGATACAAACTCAGGTCGGTGTTGGTTACAGAGGTCTTGTCCTGACACTCCAGACCTCCACCCGAGATGGAACTAAGACGGACCACGAAACTCCACGAACCAGGTCCGACTACTGACCGAAATCTGTCCACAGAGTTGGAGACGTGATGACTGTAAAGTCCTACCTCTTAAGAAACAACCCCTCTCTCGACGAGACCCAGAATGTCCTGTGAGTCGTCGTAGGGACCTGTTGCGAAACATCTGTGGTCGTCGTAGAGGGAGAGGTCAGTGAGGCCAGTTCTTACAGGGGTCCCGAAGGAGCGACCGAGTCACCACTTCTTAGGTGGACGGGTACGTCCTCTGCACCCAAACTAGGGACTAGGATCTGCTAAGGTGCACGAGTCCTCGTCGATTCGGGGACTCGGTGTTGACGACTCGTGCACGAGATCTCGGACCCGCGACGGTGACGACTCGGACTCGCACGTTGGGGACATCGGGTGTGCGGGACCTTGGCCTCTTGTCGTTGTTCTCTTCAGTGGTGTTACTCTTCGGGCGTGTGGCCTTGATCCGTCTTCGGGGACGAGCGGCGTTGACCTCTTTCCGGGCGAGTCGTTGTTTCTGGACCGTGTCGGTTTGTATTTATTTGATTGTTTGTCTTAAATTTTTTTTCTTGCAGGGATCTGCACCGGTTTCAGAAGATTCTTCGTATTGGCGCAAACGAGGGTGTCTGACCTGTGTTCGCTCTAGTTACGGACAACCTCTACTGGTCTCCCCTGTGAGAGGTCGTCTTTACAGGGAAGAACTGGAACCTCCGTCTTGTCTGCTGTGAGTGGACTGGAGGGTCACACTGTCACGTCGGTGACACCTTTGACCGATCCCGCGGAGGTTTGTGGTGTGTATCTTAGCGGACTCTAGGTCGTTAGGGCGAAACCCCATGTGTGGGGTTTCTTGACTCTCGTTCCGGCGGTTCACATAAGTATGTAGGGACTAGTGTCGTCGTACCAAGTGTCCGTTCCCACACTTCGTTGTCTTCACGGGTGACTGCCAGTTTACCTATTTGTTTTATACCATTTATCCATGTTGCCTTAGAATGTGTCGGGACTTTTCTCTCCTCTAAGACTATTCACGACGGTGCACCGTAGAACTTCTGTAAGACGAGTCACTTTATGTCGTCAGTGGGGTCCTACCTGTGATATACTAAGGTGAATGTACTTCAGGGGTCTCCTCGGCACAGGTATCTCTGTATTCCGCCCTATCAGGACCCCCGATCCACTCCCCCTACTCCTCCATCCGAAATTACCGCTGTCAAGGACAAAACGTTTTATTCTTCTCAAGACCTCGACTCACCCTTACTACTAATGTGTTGTTGGACTTACATAACTTTTCGTGACTTTATCGGTGAATCTTTACCAATTCTCTGAAAATCACCTAAATAGTCGACCGCGATCACCATTTCTTGGGTGGCCGGTCACGTCCTCACATTCTCAGTTCCAAAACTAGAGACTCAGTCCTTCTCGGGGACCTCCTCCTGCACCGTTGGGTCAGGTCATAAGAACGGACCTCTTAGGGTACCTGTCTCCTCGGACCACCCGATGTCAGGTACCCCAGCGTGTCTCAGCCTGTGCTGAGTTCACTCAATCGTCCGTGTGTGGCCGTGTGTGTTAAAATTTCGTAGTGTTGCACCTCCTGTGATCCCTAATTCTTAGTCCCATATTCATTCAAAGGGTGGTGGTGCTTGTGTGTGTGTGTGTGTGTGTGTGTCACTCGTAATTATCCCTCTAAAGTCCAGGGTCGAGCCCCGATTCACGAGATGTACTTGTGCCCACAGACTGAGAGAAGATCGTGGCCCTTCCCCCCATCAATATTTATTAAGTGTGTACTCGTTGATGTCGAATATCCCCAATTCTCTGAGTGTGTTTACGTGTGACGGTCATTCGACGTCTAAGTCCTAATTTTCACCAGTTAAAAGGCATTTTAAGAAATTCTCAGAGGAACGATGGGATTAACTCCTCAGTAGGTCGAAGAGGACATTCTCAACCTACCACGGAGAAACTCCGAAACACGTGGAGACACTGTCGAAGATTTTCAGACTCGACATTGAACCTTAGACGACGTCTCCCATACGTTTCTCGGTCGTCCCCAGGTCATTATGACGCGAGTGTCTTTACCCCTCGCCGGCCCAAACCGACCAACCGGCCGACGACCCACCAAGAAATATCGAACCGATTGGGTCCTTGGCGTCCACCACAGCCCTCCGCACGCGAACCGTGACCACTGCAGTAGTTTGACGAGAGTCGACGAGTCAGAGAGTCAGACGGGCCGACACGCTGGGGTCCCTGACGTCGGGAGGTCCGAGGAGACAGGTACCCTAAGAGGTCTGTTCTTGTGACCTCACCCAACGGTACAGGAGGAGGTCCCCTAGAAGGGTTGGGTCCCTGATTTGGGCGTAGTGGACACTGAGGATGTGACCGTCCGTCAAAGAAATGATGTTCACGGTGGACTCTTGGGGTGTCTGAAGAGATTTTTTTACTCCTTTACCCCAAATACTCCGACGTCTGACGGGTAGGTCAAGGTCGAGAGAGAGGGTCGACCTCCCCAGGAAAGTTGGGGAAGAGGTCGGACCGGGAAGCCACAGGGAGTCGGAGAGTGAGCCCTGGGAGGTCGGGTGCTGAGACGAAGGTATTCCCTGGGGAGGGACGTTTCGTCAGAAGTGGGGTCGACAGAGTCCTTACTAGGGGTTCCCTGTGTGTCATCCCGAGGAACACCTCCTCCCACACTCCACACCGCCCCTGTGCCCGTCCCGACTTCTGGGAGTGTAGGGACGGCTTTGGGACACGTGGGTGCGTCTAGTCCCAGGTCCCCGTCCTACAGACGGGGACCTCGGACTCGAGTCCCGTTGGTCGGTAGGGACTCTGGCCGAGGAAAGATGGACAACAGGACGGGACGACCCGGTCGACCGACGGGTGGCGACGAGACTCGTGGACAGTCTGTAGACCTCGGGCAGAGTGGACGACGTTCACCTGGAGGACAGTAATGAGTCCTCTTTCTCGTCCTCGTGACCCCGTCGTCGGATGGTGTCGTAGCCGACATGGGGTCATGTTTTATTTTTCTGTCCTCCTCTCTTCTTTTGGACGGGTAGAACCCAGAAGTAGGGGAATTGTGGTGACACACAGGGGGTGGATTTTACGTGAACTGTCTATTCACTCCCGACCATCCCCACCCCCTCTACGACAGTCTCAAGGTCGTCTTGGATACGAAGGAGATCAGAACACGTCCACTTTGGTGCTGACGTCGTACTCTCTGACGTCCTTCTACGAGCCTTCTTGAAAATGTAATCACCGTCCTTCCGAGGTCTGGTCCCCACCCGTTTGGTGCGGGGGTGGGACATTCACCCTGGGTCGCGGACAAAAGGATACCGGTGACTCGATTCTTACTGAAGATGTAAAAAATTACCAACTTTTGTAGTAGTTTTCCTATTATAAATCACTGTGTACTTTTACTGTATGTTACAAGTAAAGTCATAACCATTTATCTCAACAGACCCCCGCCCGGTGTGACAGACACCGACGACCACGACTACATTCGTTCGTCCTGGGAGACCCCGGAAGGGTCCTGTCTGGGGAGGGGTCGTAGGAGACGAAATCTAGGAGAGGCTTCCGATGGGTCAGGTCATAAGAATGCACCTTTTAGGGTGTCTGTTCCTCGGACCGCCCGATGTCTGGTACCCCAGCGTCCCAGTCTGTACTGACTTCACTGAATCGTGCTTTCTGGATCTATTAACATAGACTTCGTGTAACGGACTCAACAAGATGTCTACTATTTTTGGTGGTGGTTTACCTTCTGCAGTATACGGACTACTAGTACTCATGTATCGGGGGCCCGAAGGACCTCGGGCTCCCAACTAGTAGACTTGGGGACACTATCGCGAGACTAGAGAGTGGTAGTCGGTTAGTTCTTAACACGTGTTTGTTGTTAACACGTGTCTGGGACCTTGAGAGGGAGGGTTTGGACCGGAAATTTCTACGAAACGACTTTGGGGAGTCCCTCGAACTTCCAGGACCCGAGGAACGGACTGGGCCATTATTTACGATGTAAAGGAAAGGGTGTTGGGTCGTACCTATCTATCGAAATACCGCGTACCCTGTCACCTAGGCTCAAACCAAATCATTGGGCCGGTGTCTCGACTCTCAGTGTCGTGGAGCACCCTCACCGAACTCGTGTTGAGTCTCGACACGACGTTCCGTTGTTCAGTCACGGAAAGGTGGACACAAGGTCTTCCAAGAAGATGTACAGAAGTTCTTTGAATATAACGTTAGTGATAAAAGGTGTTAGGATCCCTCAATGACTCAGTCTCTTTTGTCGAGGGTTCAGTCTGTCGTTCATATCTGGTCTTTTTCTCTCGTGGGTCCTCTAGACCGAGGGTCTTCTCAGACCCAGCTACAGAGGAAGGTCCTGTCTCAATTGTCGTAGAAAAGACAATTTCCCGAAGGGACCACCGACTCTGTCATTTCTTAGGCGGACGTTAAGTCCTCTGGACCCTAACTAGGAACCCAACCCTTCTAGGGGACCTCTTCCTTTACCGTTGGGTGAGGTCATAAAAACGGACCCTTTAAGGTACCTGTCTCCTCGGGCCGCCCGATGTCAGGTTCCCCACCGTTTCTCAGTCTGTGCTGACTCGTTGATTGCGAAAGTGAAAGACAATTTCTGCAGTGTAGGGTTCTCTGTCCAGGGTTGGGTTCTCTCCCTCTGGGTCCGGGAACCGTAAGGGCCACTCGTCCGGGTCGGGTCCCGGGGGAATGGACGTATAGACGGGCCCGCTACTTCGGGAACGGGAGTCACAGTGTCCAGACTTTCTTAAGGACACGGGAGGAGTCGTACCGGTCGGCTCGACCACGGTCGAGGACTCAGGGGAGCGTGCCGTCCAGTAGGTCCCTCGGGTCCGTCTGGGACGAGGGGACCACGGGGGCCGGTCTAGGGACCCCAGACCTCTGGTAAGAGGGTAGTTACCACCGGTAGGCCTAGACAGTCAAAGAAGCTCAGAGAAGTCTTGGACTTCTACCTTCTACTCTCTCTCCGTACCACTCCTACCTTCCTCCGACCTCTTCCTACACCCCCAACCACTCTCGCTTCGTCTCTTGGTTAATGGTCACACGGACATAGAGAGAATTAATAGTACTCGGGTCTTGTTCCCTTTACGTGGTACTAGTGATTGTCTAGTCGGCCGGGTAGGTTCATTCGTCTGCTCTAACCACCCCCCCACCGCCCCCTATCTACAAAGGTCTAACTTTCCTCCACCGGTCTCTTAACTTAGTTGTTTAACTTAGTTGTTTACAACAACTACATTTAGTTGTTGTTTTCACGTCTAGGACTATCTAGTCAATAGTAAAGACGTCACAAGGAGACCTCCGTCCGTGGTATGGTTCTAGGGAGATGTGTAAAGGGGTGGGAGCTTACCTCCCTAAAGTCAGTACCACTGGTCGGCATCTCCTTCTATAGACCCCAACCCAGAAGGGACCATCGAGTCTACCATTTCTTAGACGGACGTTACGTCCTCTGGACCCAAGTTAGGGACCCGACCCTTCTAGGGGATCTCCTCCCGTACCGTTGGGGGAGGTCATAAGAACGGACCTTTTAGGATAGTCAAGATAGTCAAAAACCAGATACGAAAACCGTAGACAATAATCCATGCAAACACAAATCTAATGAAATAAGATAACTACTTAGAACGGACCTCCTAGGGTGTCTGTCTCCTCGGACCGCCCGATAGTAGGTACCCAACGCCTCAGCCTGTGCTGACTTCGGTGCATCGTACGTACGTAACGACTTTCTTAAAAGTCAAGTACCGGGTTCTTCTTCTTTGGATCCACCTCGGACCTTTGCGTCAATACACACACAAGTCAACGAGTCAGCACAGGCTGAGAAACGCTGGGGTACCTACTGTCGGGCGGTCCGAGGAGACAGGTAACCTAAGAGGTCCGTTCTAAGTAGTTATCCTATTTCACTAGATTTGTGTTTACATGGATTATTGTCTACGGTTTTCGTTTACGTGTCTTATTCTTACCCATCTTTAAGTTTCTCTTGATCTGTTTAGGTGTTGGTGTAAGTCTAAAGTTATAGGGAGATAGCTATTACTTTTTTTGTTCCTCTGTCTTTAGTCTTTCCTATGTCTTCTGAACTTGGTTTGACAGTTGATAAAACTGGATTAACTGTAATTATCTTTTTAGATGGGTTGTTTTAGACTTGTGTGAAAATTCACATTGTACCTTGTAAATGGTTCTGTCAGGTATAAGGTCAGGTGTTTTGTTCTAAGTTGTTTAAATTTTCCTAAGTCAATTTGTGTCATACATGAGACTGGTGTGACCTTAATGTAATCTTGTCGTCGTCTTTCTGGAGATCTTTTAACGGTTTATACACCTTTGATGTATTACAAGAAGACTTTGGGTACCGAGTTTCCTCTTTACATTTCCCCTAAACTCTTCGTAAAACTTGATTTACTTTGACGACGACGACGATTCAGCGAAGTCAGCACAGGCTGAGACACGCTGGGGTATCTGCCGTCGGGTGGTCCGAGGGGGCAGGGACCCTAAGAGGTCCGTTCTTGCGACCTCACCCAACGGTAAAGGAAGAGGTTACGTACTTTCGAGTTATATAGTTTAAAACATCCTATAACGATTTCGTCATTCGTCCCTTTCTAAATATCGTGCTTTGTGTACATTTTCGTTTCTTCTTTCCAGAACCAGGTCGTCGGAGTGGAAGATGGTGATCTTTGATCTTTTTCTTCTCGTTTAATTTGGGGTTCATTCCTCTTCTTTATTGTTAGTCTCGTCTTTAGTTACTTTATCTTTTCGTTATCTCTTTTTGTTACCTCTTTTTAGTTACTTTGATTTTCGATCATGAAATTCTTCTAGTTATTTCTCTCTTCTATGATATAGTGTCATAGTCCTTAAACTCTATTGTGGTAATGTGTAAGATGTCTGTAATTTTCGTATTATTCCCTTTTAATACTCGTTCAAACACGGTTATTCAAATAGTTAAATCTACTCTACCTCTTCAAGGAACTTTATAGTGTGATTTATAGTTTCGAGTGAGTTCCTTTTTATCCATTGTGCTTATTATGAAATAGATAAATTTTTAAACTTGACAGTCAAATTTTAGAAGGATATCCTTTTGAGATCCGGGTCCACCGATGCGACTACTTCAGATGGTTTATGACTTTCTCTTTAATTATCGTTAAGATAAGTTTGAGAATACCTTCTAATTTCCTATCCTTTATGAAAGATTGTATAAGATACTCCGTTCCTAGTGGGACTGTGAGTTTGATCTATTTTTGTAATTTTCTTTTCTTTTTGTCCGGTTTTTGGAAGTACTTGTATCTACGTTCTTAAGAAATCCTTTAATATCGTCTAACTTGGGTTGTGACATATTTTTCTTACTATGTAAGACTAATTCACCCCAAAATAGGGTCCTCATGTTCTTACCGAATTGTGAACTTTTAATTGTGGGATTAAGTGGTGTAGTTGTTTAAATTTTTCTGTTTGACAAACTAGTAGACTTATCTACGTCTCGTTCGTAAACTGTTTTAGATTGTGGTTGAAGACCGTTTTTGAGAGTCGTTTGATCTTTATCCTTCCTCAAAAGGGTTAGATTTTTACCCATAGATGTTTTTTTTTTTTTCACTGTCAATTTTAATATGAACCACATTTTGGTTTATGAAGACGGGATACTAGTTCTTTTTCTGTTCTTACAACAGAATGGTGAAGATAGGTTGTAACAACAATCGTAGAGCGGTCAAACTACTCTGTTCTTTTCTTTATTTTTCGTGGGTCTAACCTTTCGTCCTTCATTTTAATAGAAATAAGGGTCTGTCGAACTCACAGATCATCCTTTAGACTACTTTAAGTGTTTTTCGACGAGCTTGATTGTACACTGAAACTGTGCAAATTTCCTATGTGTGACAGATATGCTTTTAGTTAACACGAAGACATACAGTCGTTGTTTTTCGACTCTACCTTTATTTTTATAGTAAATGTCATCGTAGTTTTTATACTTTACGAATACCTATATAGACTCTTTTTTATACATTATGAGTATCTATCTCTCGATGTTTTATAGCCACTCTCTTAAATTTCTTCTGGTTTTGGTCACCTTTCTCACCTTACAAGTGCTTGACTTTCTGAGTCAGGACAATTCTACAATAAAGAGGGGATTTAAGCAGGTATCTAAGTAGAGTTAGGGTTAGTTTTAGGGTCGCCCCAAACATCTTTGACTGTTGGACTAGATTTTAAGTACACTTTTACGTTTCCTGGATCTTCTCGGTTTTGTTGAAGTTTTTTTTTTCTTTTGTTTCAACGTTCTTGTGATGGCCTAAAGTTCTGTAAGACTCAGACGTCAGTACTTCTGTCACATTATAACCATATTTCTGTCTTTTCATTTATCTATTTACTTTGTCTTGTCGTCTCGGTCTTTATCTGGACATATATCTTGATTAAAAAAACGTTTTCGTCAAGTCGTCTCCTTCATATTAGGAAAATCGTTTACCATGACCTTATTAGCCTATAGGTAAACGTTTTTCCTTAAAGTCAAGTATGGAATAGGGTATATGATTCTAAATGAGTTTTGCCTAGTATCTTGATTTACCTTTTAGATTTTTATAATTTGAAGTTCTTCTTTTGTAGAAACACTGGAACCGAATTTCAGTTTATAAAGAATCCATGTCATCGTTATCGTATTAGGTAAATTTTCTTTGGGACTATTTAACCTGAAATATGTTTAAAGTTTAAAGACGAGAAACTTTCTATGGTAAATTCGAGGTGTCTCTTTTTATGAACGTTTAGTACATAGACTATCTCTTAAAACTAGGTCTTATATATTTCTTGGGAGTCTTGAATAATTAGTTTTTTATTTGTTGAGTTAAAAACTTACCTGTTTGTAAACTTGTCCGTGAAGTAGTTTATTCTATATAACTATAGTTTATTAACGTATTTTTACAAGTTGTAATAATCGGTATTCCCTTTACGTTAAATTGTGGTGTTATTTTCCGGTGATATGTGAATGATCTTACAGACTTTGCTTTTTCTAACTGGTTCAGAACCATGTCTATACCCCACTAGTCTACCTTATGAGTTTACGACGACCACTCTTACATGTGTTTACATGTTGAGGAAACCTTCTGTAAGACACCAAAGGATTTTCTCAGTTTGTTTGAAGATGGTAGGATTTATAAATGATTGTCTTATTTTCGTATACAGACATGTTTCCGAACAGGTCCTTCCAAGTATCTTCGAAATAAACATCGTCGGTTTTTGTCAGTTTTGCAAGTAGCCGTACACTCACCCATTTTGACGTTATATTTGGGTGTTACCCTACGATGAGTCGAAACTTTCCTCTCCTGACAACAAGGTTGCTTGTTTGACATAACTTAAAGTTAGTGTACTCACTTTCTTCAACCTGTTTTTATCACGTGGGATAAACTAAGGTAAATATATTTTAATACTTTTTCCTACTGATTAGATTCACTATCCTTTCTCTATTCCCTCCCACCCTCTTCCACTTTTCGACCTTACCGTTTACCCGTTCTCCTTGGAAAGCCGTCACATCTACACAAGCTTTAGAATGAACGACACCACCAAAGGATCTCTATGTGTATATGTATATCTGTGAGCACGTGTATATATGTATGTACATATATGTGTGTACCCGAAGGGACCACCGAGGCACCATTTCTTGGACGGACGTTACGTCCTCTGTACCCAAGTCAAGGATCCAGACCTTCTAGGGGACCTTCTCCTTTACCGTTTGGTGAGATCATAAGGACGGACCTCTTAGGGTACCTGTCTCCTCGAACCACCCGATGTCAGGTACACCAGGGTTTCTCAGCCTGTGTCGACTCACTGTCTTGTTAACATACAGTTATCAAGTTATCTAGATGAATTTTATATATATATCCGGTCGGTCGGGGAAGAGTACGAAGGGTCTTGAACGTTTAGAACGTGGTGGACGACACAAATAAGGGTCCTAGGACTGGGGAGGAAACTGGAAGTTGAGACCGTTCGGTCTTTACGGACTTTTAAGTCGTCAAAGGGACCCTTTTGGGAGTCAGTGGATCACACCCTCGAGTTACTTGTACCCTTCCTCCCCTCGTTCCGTCCCAAGGAAGACGTCTGAGAACGGGGTCAGCCTACGCACTCGAGTGGAGGAAAGAGGAGACTGGACCGGTCGTCAGAAGGGTATCTTGGACACCCCAAGGGTTCCCCTTCTCTTCTGTTTCGGTGTCTTTTCGAAGACGAAAGTAAAGGTTTATCTTACCTTCGGGACGCGACCCGACCCGGTAGAGTGTAAACCTCCTTCGGACCACTACGAGACCGGGCCCTGACTTGTGTCGAAAGACGGAGGTTCTACGAAGTCCGGTGGTCTGTCATTGAGGCATTCTCCCTTCTCCATACACAATCAACGAGTCAGAACAGGTTGAGATGCACTGGGGTACCTGGTATCGGGAGGTCCGGGAAGACAGGGACCCCAAAAGATCTGTTCTTATAACCTCATCCAATGTAAGGGAAGAGATCTTCTAAAAGGACTGGGTCCCTAGTTTGGACCCCGAGGGGGTGATGTCCGTCTCAGAATTGACAGACTCTGTGGTCTCTTCGGAGGTATTCTCCCTTTCACCACCCTATACCGGGTTTCCGTTACCTGTTTCCCACAGTGGTAGTGTTTCCCTTCTCTCTCGGACGAGAATAGACGGAAAAAGGCAGTCTCGACCGTCTGCCGGTAAAAAGGAGGTCTTACCGAGGTATTTTCGGAAGTATGTGCCTACCTTTAATAGGTCGAGAGAATATAAAGGTCTTCGTAGAGGGTCTGAAGGTTTCACTAAGTGTCGAGGCATTACCGATATTAGTCTTGTAAGTGTCTGTTTCGGATTTAGGAGAGACTTCCGAGACTCGGGGAAGGGACAATGAGACCCGAGGAGTCTTTACCTCGTCCGACCATAGGGGAGAGGTGGTACGGTCTCCGTCTGAAGTCTCAGTGAGACTGGAAAGAACTTCGAGAGGACGGCGTCCATCCTGATTGTCAGGGTGTCGTAGCAGTCATAGACTAGTCTAGGATAATTAGTGGGTCCGAGGTCACCTCCTTATAAGACATACGTCGTCACTAGGTCATGAGAACGGACCTCTTAGGACACCTGTCACCTCGGAACGACCGATGTCGGGTACCCTAGAGTCCCCAGTCCGTGCTTAATCACTGATTTGGAGGTGGTGGTGGCGGGTGAACAGTTACTGATTGATTGAAGTACAACGGTCGTAGTGTCCTTCCGTCTACCCGGTCAGCACAGTTCGACACCCCCACGGCCTCCCGGCGACTCGTTTTCCGTCGACGTCGGTCTCTCCGACACTTTTCGAGTCCCCCGGACCAAAAATGGACGGGGACCCTCCCTCGTTCACTCCCTTATTAACTCCTCCGTAGTCTGCCCTCCACACAGTCAAAGGATCCCGGTAAAACGTTCTCTCCTGGGTTTTGACTCACCGAATTTGTTGTCCTTGTATAAGAGAGTACAAGACTCCCGGTTAGGACTCCGATCTTCGGGTTTAGGGCTCACAGAGTCTCACCCGACACGAGGGAAAACTATCTCTGTTTCGACCATTACTTTGTTAATTAGAGTGATCCCCTAACATTCATCTTTTTTTATACTCGTTGGGGACATTCAATTACTAGAGAGTTCTTTCGTCCAAACGAATTGGTGTTTTGGTTCGTCCGAACGAATCGTTGTTTTGGTGCGCCGTCTTCTGTACGGAGGTTTGTTATTTTGTTACCGCCGTGCTCGGGGTGCAGGACGGGTCACTCGAGCCATTCAATTATTGGGGATCCTGTACGAGAGACGTGTGTAAACCACCTTTCAGTGAGTAACATGTCTCTGGACCTTGTTATAAAAAGTTCAGGACCGAACTGGTGCAGTCCTGTTCTTTTGAGGGGAAGGGTTGGATCTCTTCAACTACTTCACACTACCGATGAGTTCCTACTCCTTCTTTCACCGGAAAAAGGGGGAGGGATAAAAAGGAAACTAATATTTTGATATCGAGTGATTCAAGAACCCACTCCATGAGAGGGTGGGTAGGCGAATATTCGACGTGTTCACAGGACAAGATCATTCAGGGAAGAGTAGATATTTAAATGAAGAACGACTTAAGAAAGGTGGATCTCTGTACATGTCGACACTCTCGACCTGGTATTTCTTCCACCCCACGAGTTCTTAACTAAGAAGTTTGACACTACGATCACTTCTGAGAACTCTCAGGGAACCTGTCGTTCCTCTAGTTTGGTCAGGTAGGATTTCCTCTAGTCAGGACTTATAAGTAACCTTCCTTACTACGATCTCGACTTCGAGGTTATGAGACTGGTGGTCTATACTTCTCGACTGAGTAACCTTTTCTGGGACTACCACCCTTTCTAACTCCCGTTCTCCTATTCCCCCGTCGTCTCCTACTCTACCAACCTACCGTAGTAACTAAGTTACCTGTACTCAGACTAATTTGAGGTCCTTTATCACTTCCTGTCCCTTCGGACCACACGACGTCAGGTACCCCAGGGTTTCTCAGTCTGTACTGAATAGCTGACTTGTTCTCTGTATTTCCTGGTCTCAAGAAGTCTCGTGGGGCTTTATGGTGGATCGTCAAAGTGAGACTCTGAGGTCCGTTCTGAAAGGACGGAAAAGGGTCGACCGCCGGTCGGACCTCAGGAACAGAGAGCCGACATAGAGAGGAGACTAGAGACGGGGGTAGTGGTGTTCCGGAGAGGGAAGGTGTGGACGAGGATAGTAGAAAGATAGAATGCATTGGTCAGTACAACTAATTCCCGGGCGGGATTACTGAAGTAAAGTTGAAGTGATTAACGGGAATGTTAGTGGGATGAAGATTTACCGAGTCGTCAAATTTTTTTTTTTTTATATATATATATATACGGATGTTATATATATATACGGACGTTATATATATATATACGGACGTTACTTCCTCTATGTCGAAGTTAGGGACCCAATCTTTCTAGGGGACCTCCTTCTATACCGTTGGGTGAGGTCACAAGAACTGACCCTTTGGGGTACCTATCTCCGCAGACCACCCGATGTCAGGTACCCCGGTGTGTTTCTCAGTCTGTACTGACTCGCTGAATTGTGTGTGTCTCCGATGAAACTTTAGTCCAGTGTCAGGTCCCAGGACCCCCAATTCTGAAGTTACACAGAAAACCCCTGTGAGCTCAGGATTCTCCACCACAGAATCTTTAGGACTCTGTCCCTACACCCACTTTCCCCGATCAAACACTACCTACCTCATCTTTCCCTCCCGTCGGACACTCTCCGCGAAGAGGTCGGTTGATACCCGCCCTACCACCCCCCCTACGGTTCCCGATGACCTCGGAGGGTCCTTGAACCCCTATCTGGTGTCCAGAGTCACTAGGTTGGGGTCCGGTTCCTTTACCTAAGGAACCTACAGTTGGGGAGAATTAGTACCCCTCGACGGGAACTCCTACAGTCGGCGGTCGTGAGGTCCCCGGTACACACCACCGAGATCTCTTTTAGGGGGTTTCCCCGTCGATCTTCACCGGTCTCCTGAACCTTTACCAGTCGTGATAGGGAAGGTACTTCACCCGTCCCGTGGTTGTTGTAGACTTTGAATCTTGTACCCCCTTCCCCTCAGAGGTCTGGTGGGTAGACGTTAAGTCTGCCCAGTCTGGAGTCAAAGGGATAGACATTCTGTGTCCACTGTCATGAATGAAGGGTACTCCTGGTCCGTTGCATTTTTGTACGTTTTGTGAACCCTTACTACTACCCGTGTGTCATTCACCAACCATTCACACTTACTTGAGAACGCTAGTAAAGATCTCGTAAAAGTCATAATAAGAAAGATCAAGCTTTTAGACTCACTCTACTGAGGAACCTTCCACTATGCCATTAGGTTCTACATATTTGAGGATTACTACGATTAATAGGAAAAGTCAACGTTTTCTTGAAAGGGAAGGTGGTAGGTAGAGGTAGTACACTTCGACAGTCTTAGCCGACAGGAATGGGGGAAAGTAATTACTCGTAGAGTCAGAGGCTCTCTACCGGACGTACTGGACAGACCCCGGTAGTTCGGTTCGACTTTGAGTTTGAATGGTGGGGACTCTCATTCTCTTCTGGTGTGGTCGTTGGACCCCGAGACAAACAAAAGATCCTGAGTCGTTTCCCGTCAAAAGTCCAGAAAGAGGGAGGGCACCCTTAGGAAGTGTCAGACGAGGTCGAGAGTCGTAACCTGTACGGAGGTCCCGGGTTGAGATTACGGAGGAGGAGACTCTTCAGAAGGGACTGGTGGACCAGACCTAACGGAACCGGAGACTCATGAATGAGAAAGAATGAGAAAAAATCTTGTGTGACGAACCAGGTCAACCGATCTAAAAGTTCACATGTATTATACAGATTAAATAAGGTGTTTCTGTTTGCGGGATAATTATTTAGAATCATCCATACCTTAACTGTATACTAGTAAATTTACTTGTGTACGGGTCGGACCATGAAACGTATACTGTCCACAAGTCATTAACACACAACCGAAGGATTGACCGGGACCTCTCACTCCCGACTCTTCCTATTCATAACCATCATACACACACACACACACACACATACATAAGTCAACGATTCAGCACAGACTGAGAAACACTGGGGTACCTGACATCGGGTGGTCCGATATCATGAGGACGGACCCTTTAGGTGGTAACCTACCTAATGACCTCACCCTTATGACCTCACCCAACGGTAAAGGAAGAGGTCCCCTAGAAGGGTCGCGTCCCTAGTCTGGGAGTAGAGAACGTAACCGTCCGTCCAAGAAATGGTGACTCGGTGGTCCCTCCGGGTTCATAACCACCATGTTCCTCTTTATAGATAGACCAGAAACACGGACCAAAGACCACGTCTCGAGGGTTTTGGGAATCTTAAAGGACGCACTTTCTTCTCAGAAAACAATAAATACTACTCGGGGAAAGTTGGTGTGGAATCAAGTTCGATTCCTCACTGAAATCCACCCACCGAAACCCACCCAAAGTCCTACCCCTGACCACCGGTCTACTTGGTTGGCACACTAATCTTCACAGTTGACCTTTTTTTTTTACGTACCGGATTTTCAACTCTTGATATAAAATATGTTCCTCTGACGATTTCTTAGGTCGGGACCTTTTGTCGGGGAGTCTAGTGAGACAGAGTTTCCCCGTTCCCTCCTGAGTCCCATGTGTCCTCAAGAATGACTTTTTTAATTTGAATGTCAGTTTCTAATTTTCTAATGACGATTAGTGTGTGTCTGTGTGTTTGGGGTCTGTAAAATTCAATTACTTAAATCGGGAAAAGATGACAGACTCTTCTACGTTCTCTACCCGAGTAACTTTAATAGGGAAACTATACGGAGAATTGATAGATCCCGGTCATAGGACCAAAAAGAGGTAGGACTTAGGGGAGTCCCACGTGGTGTCCCTCGGCGACGACACCGACTACTGAACTCCCAACGTTATACCAACAATTGACTTTACCGTCCACTGTAAAAAATAAGTGTCACCCAACCTTAGAGTTGGGGTAGGGTGTGGAGGTCCTTCCTCTCTCTCCGACCTCGAACTGAATCAGTGAGCACCGATTACTAAATTAGTTAAGACGGTTGTATTTCTTCGGGGTCGTCTACCCCAAGCCCCCCTGGACCTCCTAGGATCCTAGAAAGGGAATGGGACCCGTAGAGAAGGTAGACTGACGAGGGGTCAACATAGGAAACATTGTTTCCCACTATTCATTCCGTGAAGGACTTAAGACACGCGGGAAGATCTCTCAATTACTTTAACTCCTCCCCTGAACTTTTAAACACCACTCAGTCTGTATACTCCCGCATACGAGTCCGGGGGGTGTCACCGGTGAGAGAACGAGCGACATGTATGGGAAGAGTTGGTCGGGGACCAACTCTGACTTAGGAGTGACATTGACTCTGACCAGTGTCGGTATGACTGAGTGTCCTGACTGGAAGGGAGAACGACAGCGACAGCAAGTCAGCGATTAAGGATTAAGATACACTGGG
Source organism: Capra ibex (assembly GCA_006410555.1). Taxonomy (NCBI): domain Eukaryota; kingdom Metazoa; phylum Chordata; class Mammalia; order Artiodactyla; family Bovidae; genus Capra; species Capra ibex. Next base: position 86,472,076 of record SJYO01018757.1, on the reverse strand, counting down.
ATCCCTGACGTCGTACGGTCGGAGGGTAGGAAGTGATAAGGGTCTTAGACGAGTTTGAGTTCAGGTAACTCAGTCACTACGATGGATTGGTAGAGTAGGAGGCGGCGGGGAAGAGGAAACGGAAGTCAGAAAGGGCCACGGTCCCAGAAAAGGTAGTGATTAACGGGGGACGTGAAGAGGTCATCGTATGACCTGTGGAAAGTTGAGTCCGCCGAGTAGAAGACCATAGTATATAAAAACGGAAAAGTATGAGAAGTACCCCAAGAGCGCCGTTCTTATGCCCTGACCAAACGGTAAGGGCGGAGATCACCTGGTACAAAACAGTCTTGAGAGGTGATACTAAGTAGACAGAACTCACCCCGAAGTAACAGTTAAGTTAAGAGTCTGATTGCGTCTGGGGTGTCCCATTCCCGAGTGTTCGGGAGTCTTAACTTAACTGTTAGGTTCCTGCGCGTAAACCACAACCTTTATTCACAATCTTTTTTTCTATGGTATTATAAAGTGTCGACCAAGAGACCCCTCCCACCCCCTCTCGGAGTTAAACGTCGAAGACGAACAACGATACCACAGTTAGAAGGGTGGTGCCCACTACAGTTGGGTGGTTGGTAGTCGAGAGTGTTTCTTCCCTTTTACCACTCCGATGACAAAGACGGGTCCCAGAGGACTCTCCCACTAGACACTCAGGGGTGACAGATGGGTCCACTGTTACCGACTACTGAGACATCTGACATAAGCGTTGGACTCTGAATTTCCAGTCCCATACAAATTCTAGGGGGAAGTCAAGACAGGGAGACAGTAGAGGCTGAGAAACGTTGGGGCACCTGACGTCGTGTGGTCCGAAGGGACAGGTGGTGGTTGAGGACCTCGAACGAGTTTGAGTACAGGTAACTCAACCACTACGGTAGGTTGGTAGAGTAGGAGACAGTAGGGGAAGAGGAGGGTGGAAGTTAGAAAGGGTCGTAGGTCGAGAAAAGTTTACTCAGTCGAGAAGTGTAATCCACCGGTTTTATAACCTCAAAGTCGAAGTCGTAGTCAGGAAGGTTTCTTATAAGTCCTGACTAAAGGAAATCCTACTTGAGAGTTCTCAGAAGAGGTTGTGGTGTCAAGTTTTCGTAGTTAAGAAACCGCGAGTCGAAAGAAATATCAGGTTGAGAGTGTAGCATGTACTGATGACCTTTTTGGTATCGAAACTGATCTACCTGGAAACAACCGTTTTATTACAGAGACGTAAAATTATACGACAGATCCAACCAGGATTGAAAAGAAGGTTCCTCGTTCGTAGAAAAGTAAAGGACCGACGTTAGTGGTAGACGTCACTAAAACCTCGGGGTTTTTATTTCAGACAATGACAAAGGTAACAAAGGGGTAGACAAACGGTACTTCACTACCCTGGTCTACAGTCCAGGGTAATCAAAAGACTTACAACTCAAAATTCGGTTGAAAAAGTGAGAGGAGAAAGTGGAAGTAGTTCTCCGAGAAATCCAGAAGAAGTGAAAGACGGTATTCCTACCACAGTAGACGTATAGACTCCAATAACTATAAAGAGGGCCGTTAGAACTAAGGTCGAACCCGAAGTGGGTCAGGTCGTAAAGAGTACTACATGAGACGTATATTCAATTTAGGTGGAATCGTGGACCCTTTTACACAAAAAGGGTTCGAAGTCAGAGTGTCCACCGGACGGGTAGTAAATACGGACACGGGGGAGGAACGGGGTGTCGGGACCCGTCTGGGAGACCGCCCTGGCCTTGTATCTACTTGTTTCTACCGCGAAGGAGTGGTGGGTGACGAGTTCTAATTTTATAAATCGAGTCCTCTGTCCGATCAGACCTTTCCTCTCAAAGGGACAACGTATAGTCTAATAAGAAACGAAGAAGTTGTGTGTCATAGTCCCCCGAAGTCTGTCAGTGGGGTGGAAGATGTCATCCGAGAATGACGTCTCCATTCTTACGGTCCAGGTTCCGGTGTTTGTCTAATGAGTCGGAGAGACTCAGGGAGACAGGAGTGGACATGTTACTCCCGTGCTCATCGTGGATACCCACAGTCGAGGACAATGATAAGAATAGTGAGACAACAACAACAAATCAACGAGGCAACACAGACTGAGAACACTGGGGTACCTGACATCGGGTGGTCCGAGGAGACAGGTAACCTAAGGGTCCGTTCTTATGACCTCACCCAACGGTAAAGGAAGAGGTCCCCTAGAAGGACCGGCTCCCTAGCTTGGGTGCAGAGGACGTGACCGTCCGACTAAGAAATGGTGACACGGTGGTCCCTTCGGGCAAGAATAGTACTTCTTTGGGTTTAACCGAAGGAGGTGGGGGCTATGTTAAGATTGTTTATTTGAGTATCTGTTTTTTGTTTGTTATTGTTGTTGTTTTTTGTTGTTTGGGGGGAGTCTTTTCTGTGTCAGTTCTTCGCGTCTTTAGATGGTGACTTCCGGGTCGCCCTCTCCTAGAATACTGCACTGGAGTGGGAGGGTCCGGTGACCCTTCCTGTGGACGGGGTGGTCGGGCAAATATCCCCGTCTAAATACCCTTATGGAAACTCTCCCGCTGAGTGGTGAGACCGACGACACGGAATGCGTTGACGATGTGGCGTGGAGGAGAAGGGAGCTTAATCCAGGCTAAAGGAAAAGGTGGAGTTCCCTCTGTCCCTTGTCGACAGAGATGGTAACATTTTGTTGAGAGGGTTCAGACCTGTCGATTACAAGTTGTCGGGGCGAGTGTGAACAGAACGAGATAATATTCTGTGTAATTTCCGGAACTATTACCAAACCCCAGAGGTACTCTACCGACGACAAGTGGGAGTAAGAAGAGTATTAATCACCAACATTTGGTGAAACTTCTATTTTCCACAAAATATCCTCGATTCAGGACAATACTAATCAGAAGGTTATAAAGGAACGACTACTCGTGTAGTTTCGGTTGGTGTCCGAGTCGTACTCTAGACCACCAATTAATCTACATAAAGTTCCGCCGACCATATATAATTTCTGTAGCGACGTTTTACATAGTTGCAATTTTTTTTTTTTTTCACGGACGAAAGAAGGGTTGTCTTGTTCGAGAGAGGTCTCCGACAGTCACGACTACGGCCGGTCTGCCCGTTTCTGGTGCTCGATTATATAGGAGACTAGGACTCTCTCTTACTGACCTATTACCGTGGACCGAAACACATTACAGAGATAACAACAGTTCTTCCAAGACCCGGGGACTGAAGAAAGTGAAACAAAAGTGTTAGTAGGACACTATTGCCCGTTCAATTGTCCTAGGGGTAAACCGGCTACTCCTTCGAAGTTTCACCAAAATCTCCGTCTCCGTAGTCACACCATGTCGACTTGTACCAATACCTACGTCAATGGGTCCGTTGTGATGTCTACGAGGTGGGTGTAGGGAAGGTTGTAAACACGTGATGGGTTGGGGGAGGTGACGGGGGTGGAAACGGGATCGAGGGACGTGGACCCTGAGAATCTTCCGGCTGGTAACCCGAAGACCTCAATGAAAGAAAATACCCGTCTCGGTCCTCACGGACTTCAAAGGGTCAGTGGGGATTTATCGGGAGTCGGCTACGGACGGACCACGCCTTCGCCCCTTCGGGCAAAGGGCCAGAGGTCGACCGTACTGAGACTCAACCCAAATGCGAGAATACCTTGGTCCGACTCCGACCTGGAGGTAGTGTGTAGTTTGGGAACCGAAGGAGGAGAGAGGACAGGACACTTAGTGAGGAAGTGATCCAGAAGGACCTCGTAAAGGAATTATGTAGTAAACGGACTCGTATTTGTTCGTTTAGTGAGAAAGCCCCGGACGAAGACCCGTTGAGTCGGATTCTGTCGAGAGAGTTGAGTCGTGCTTACTCTCACAAGACGTACAAAAGACAATTTATGCACGAGGGTCTAGGGGAATCAAGGTCAGGAAGGGACGGTTCAAAGTTTTCGTCCACCTTGTACTACTAGTTTCCCTTTTATCCCTGAATTTCTCGATTCTCGAACCCCGTAGTCCCCCCTGTGTCCTGACAAAAGGTGGACAGGGTACCTCCTCCTAGTCTACCCTGTGACTGATACTTTCACTCGTCACTACAACATGTGTTTCCATCTGTACGGGAGTAGTAACGATACCCTCTCCCTCCTCTAATCTCCTTTCTCCTACCTCTCTACCCAGTACGAGGTACCCCTCCACTGAAGAGAGTCATTGTTCACGGATCCGTCGTCGCAGGGCACCTCTCCTCGGCCGTTTCCAAGGTCTGGGAAGACGGGTGTACATTGATGTTCCGTTCTTCTAAATCCTTTTCACTGTTCGAAAGAGTAGGTCTCCGGAGGAAATCTGTTTGAATCCACTATAAAGTGAACAAAGTGGTTGAAGGGGTTACCCGACCCTGTCTAGAGACAGTAAACTACAAATTCGTTAACACAACAGTAGTATAGGAACTACTTTTATCTGTAAGAGTTGTCTTATGATCGTTTGGTTTTCGTTGTCGTGGCGACGTTTCTGGTACGCGGTATTAGTTCGCCCTACGTACGGACCCAATATTTCGCTTTTCACTTTTCATTTCAGTGCAGGCTGAGAAACACTGGGGTACCTGATGTCGACTGGTCCGAGGAGACAGACACCCTAAATATTCCTATCAAGTTTAATATGTTTAGTTATTACACTAAGTGGTGTACTTATCTTACTTTCTATCGAGAATATCCTAGCAGTGTTCTCTACGTGTCTTCCATGACCTGTTTTAAGTTGTAGGTAAGTACTAAATTTTTTTTGAGAGTTGTTTAGCCCGTGTCTTCCTTGTATGGAGTTGTATTCCTAACGGTATATCCTGCTCGCGTGTCAATTGAAATGTGAGTCACCAGTTTTCAACTTTCGGGAAGGAGATTCTAGTCCTTGTTCTACACCCACAGTTGAGAGTGGTGAGGATGAGTTGTGTCGTGATCGTCAGGATCGACCTCTTTCGTCCGTTCTTCTTCATTTTCCGTCTGTTTAGTCTTTCCTTCTACATTTTCACACACACAACTACCGTTTTGAAATACATATCTTTTAGAAGAAATCTAAAGTGGATTTTGGACAACACGCACAGTCAACGAGTTAGTACAGGTTGAGAAACACTGCAGTGCCTGACATCGGGCGGTCCGAGGAGACAGGTACCCTAAGAGGTCCGTTCTCATGACCTCACTCAACGGTAAAGGAAGAAGTCCCCTAGAAGGATTGAGTCCCTAACTTGGGTCCAGAGGGTGTAACGTACATCTAGGAAATCGTAGACTTGGTGGTCCCTTCGGGATTTTGGACAATCTAGATTGGTTATTTAAGTCTTTTCAACATCCTCAGTTTTAGTCGTACGTCTTCAGTCACCGTAAAGGTATATGATTGACACTTAATAGACCTTTTCTTTACTTCGTTTGTTGGAGTTAATACCATCGTAGCTTTTCGTTATTTGATGAATCCTTATTTAAGTTGGTTCCTCCACTTTGTAGACACGTGACTTTTAATACTGTAATTACTTTTTAATAGCCTGTAATTCTTCTGTGTGTATTTACCTTTCTATCGAGTACAAGTCCCTAGTCTTCTTAATCGTAACAATTTTACAGGAACGATGGGTTTCGGTTGACATCTCAATTACATAAGGGATAGTTCAAAGGTTACGTTAAAGAACGTCTTTTTTTTTTCAGGATTTTGAACAAACCTTGGTATTTCTTCTCCTTTACCGTTGGGAGAGGTCATCAGAACAGACCTCTTAGGGTAGACTGTCTCCTCGGACCACCCGATATCAGGTATCCCAGCGTTTCCCTCCTGTCCTGACTTAACTGAATCGTGTGTGTGTGCATTGAGATTCAAACAAAAGACACGGATACTCAGTCAAAGATAAAACATTTATTCAAACACAGTGTATAATCTAAGATGTATATTCACTACAGTATACCATAAACAGAAAGAGACAGACTGAATGAAGTCAACCATGCTATTGGAGTATCCAGGTAGGTACAACGGTGTCTACCTTAATGAAATAAGAAGAAATTCCGACTCATTATAAAGTGGTACATATATATAACACATATGTATATATATGTGTGATATAGAAGAAATAGTTAAGCAGACAGCTACCTATAAGTCCAACGAAGGTACAGGACTGATCACATTTATCACGACGATACTTGTAACCTTACGGACACAGAAAAACTTAATATCAAAAGAGACCTACATACGGGTCCTCACCCTAACGACCTAGTATACCATCGAGATAAAAATCAAAAAATTCCTTTGAGGTAGGACAAGAGGTATCACTGACGTGGTTGAATGTGAGGGTGGTTGTCCCATCCTCCCAAGGGAAAAGAGGTATGGAAGAGGTCGTAAACAATAAACATCTGAAAAACGGCTACCGGTAAGACTGGTCATACTCCACCATGGAGTGACTTAAAAGATTACATAAACAGTATTGTTACAGAATAAAACGTTATTTCCTTTTTTTTTGTAAAGAATTTTTCTACTCGCTTGACCGGATCGATTTAGTTTACTTATTCTTTATGTAAACCCGTCCCTCCGTACCTATTGTAGGATGACTTCAGGTACCCCAGTGTTTCTCAGTCTGTACTGATTCACTGACTTGACTTAACTTGACTTCCGTGAAAAACCTACTATTTCGTTAAAGTGCTGTTTGTGGTGGGAACTGGAAGTGTTGTGAAAGAGTTCCAATGTTTCTTTTATTTGAAGTCCTGTTCTTGTACAGACTACGAGTCCCAGGACTAACGTTCCGGTTACACAAAAGAAATAGGAAGGACGGGAAGGTATCAATTGGAACGAAGAGAAATGTCTTCCGGGGGTTTTCGGCGACTCGTGGGGTCGAGGTCGGGGGGAGGGACGGTGGTAGACTCGGAGAGGACGACGCGGGTCCGACGACTTGAGTAGTCACGTAAATAATTTGGTATCAGAAAGGGTTAAGAGAAGACCCAAGATCCGTAGTGTAACTTGACCCAGAACCCTATCTCACTCCTCGGTTTTTCCAGAGAGTCACGTCCTTCCTCGAAAATGGTTTAATCACTTATATGTGTTCAGTTCTAGTACCGTCACTTTTTTTTCGTTTCCTACAACACGTTTACTGATCGTGGTCTCCCTCGATAAACCTGGTCCACTAGGAAAGAGGAATGTCTCATTGACAGTGACTCGGGGTTCCAGTCGGTCCGTCTGTAGGATCGACCTCCGGTTCTAGTGTTCTAGGGTCAAGAGTTTCCCATAAGGAAGACCTACCTGTCCGTCACGTACTTCGGTCTACTTTTGAATTACTGCCGTCGTCCCGTAAGCGTCACTACTTTGTCGGGACCTTGGGAGAGACCCTGTTTCGCCTTAAGTGGTTGGTCCAGTGGTCCCGACAGTGTTCAGTTAGACACTAACAGTGACCCTCTTCGGTGTCTTTCTTTCCCGTGTCGGTATATCTTGTGCACATCAATTGTTACGTTCTACCCGCGAAACCACAGATTCTCTCCCGTCTCAGGAAGTCGTGACGTCCTACAGACTCTCTACCCTGTCCAGGCCCGGCACGACTGTACTTCTTTCCGAAACCCCTCCTCCATCATAAATTTCACCGGGAGTCTCTCACTTACCCTAGATCTTCCAGAAGTTCCACTAGGGGAAGCCGTTCTGGTATTCCCACGGACCGTTTGGGTGTCGTCAGTGAACCAACACAGGTTAAGAAACGCTGGGGGCTCTGACATCGGACGGTCCGAGGAGACAGGTACCCTAAGAGGTCCGTTCTTATGAAGTCACCCATCGGTAAGGGAAGAGGTCCCCTAGAAGGACTGGGTCGCTAGTTTAGACCTAGGAGACATAACGTCCGTGTAAGGAATGGCAGACTCAGTGGTCCCTTCGGGTTTCATGCATATTTTCGAACGACGACAATAAAACACCAATCACAGTAACAACCCCAACTCAACTACCACAGGAAAGGAGGAACCTGTGGGCACCAACCGAAGGGTCGGGAGGTAGTACAGACTCCGGAAGGGTCACAGAGACGTCGAGACGAAACTTATAAATCCGTACGACGACCGGTGGGGTTCGACCTACATTTCTACTAAAGTCGTGTCCCGCTCGACCGTTTCCGACTCTTGTGGACCGATTAATCCAGTGGACGGGTCACCCAAGATAACACTATTGTAGGTACTCTCTTCACAGTTGGACGGCCCACGACCCGGGGAGGTCCTCGTCTGTTACGTCCAGTGCAGTCAATGACAAACTGTGATGGTCGTGGTGACGTCGCCGGGCCCGACGTCACTCGAGAGACCGGTGTGGTAACAGTCGAGTTGAGACTGTTACTAAGATTGGTGTGTTATTGTTGTCGTTCGAGAGCATACCATGAACCCCGAAGGGACCACCGAGTCAGTCATTTCATGGACGGAAGTTACGTCCACTGAGCCCAAGCTAGGGACCCACCCCTGCTAGGGGACCTCTTCCTTTACTGTTTGGTGAGGTCATAAGAACGGACCTCCTAGGGTACCTGTCTTCTTGGACCACCCGATGTCAGGTACCCCAACGTTTCTCAACCTGTACTGAATCGCTGACTTGTTGTCGTCGTTGTCGTACTATAATATAGTACGACTTTACTATAGGAACCCCCTTATAATGCAATTTCCTTTTACAATTACTTCAATTAAGACGGACGAAGGAAAGGAAGAAGACACAACCGTTGGTCTTGTTAACCTTTCGAGGGAACGAGTCTATAAGTAGACGATGTATCGGGACTAGATCGTGTACTCGGGGTACTTCGGTTCCAAAATACCGAGTCCAAGGGACGACCACAGGTCCGGGGTGGGGGACCCTGTCCGGGACTTGAGTGCTCGTGTTCCTCCTCCCTCGGACGTCCCAGTCTTCAATACCTCCAGTGCGAACTCCTCCAACCCAATCAAACCCTCAGCACATCAACGACAAGTCACCACGGGTCGAGAAACGATGGGGGTTGGTCCGAGGAGACAGATACTCTAAAGGGTCCGTTCTTATGACCTTACCCGTCGGTAAGTAAGAGAAGAGGTCGCCTAGAAGGGTTGGGTCCCTAGCTTGGGTACAGAGGACGTGACCGTCCGTCAAAGAAATGGTGACTCTGTAGTCCCTTCGGGAACCCTAAGGTCCTCGTTTGTCAGACCCCTTTATAATCTTTGAACGGTGGTTATCGTTCTCAGGCTGGTTCATCAAGGGTTGGTGTATAAGAAAGATGATTCAGGGAAATGGAGGGTATCGTTACGCCTCAACTCTTTCTTTTAATCTAAACCCTAAAAGAATTTTGTCTGTATAGGGAATGGGGGTAGTGGTGGTTGTAGGGTCGAAGTCGAAGGAACCCGTATCCCGAGGGTTCGAACGGGAACCGTGATACAGTTGGTGGTTTTGGGAACGTAAAGGACAGACTAGGACCGTACGTCTCTCTCCGGTTCGGGACTTATAAAGGTGCAAGAGGAGAGGGCCGAAACCAGGGGTCTCTCGGAGGGGTCGACTCGAAAGAAGGGTTGTGGGCGTAGTTATTACACAATCGAATTCCAAAGGAAACTAAAGTGAACCAAAATCTACGAAAAGTAGGCTTCGGTTTTGAAACGTCTGAAAAGGGAACTAGAACAGTACTTTAAGGGAGCCTCCATAAATTAAGATCTTTATCGAAGACGAGACGGTGTATAAAAATTTCTTTTTCCTACAGATTTATTGTTTGGAGGACGACATCGGTTCGTGTGTAGAGTCTTCTGTGTACCCGGGCAGTGGGAGACAGACGAGGGAACCACGCCAACGGTAGATATGGCTACTGCACAGATGTAAAGTAAGGGGTTTTCCTTCCATGAGTTATGTGGCGGTCGGAGAGTACAAGGGGTAAATACGGCACTTCCCTAAGACTACAAGTCACTTGTAAAAGACGACGGAAAGAAGGACACTTTGGGAGAGTTCACGAGACTAGACGAAAGGGGAAGTCAGGGGAGGGACTGAACAAGGGTGGGTGGAGGTGGTTTATGGTGCGAAAAAACCTTTTCTCAGACAGTAAAGGTGAAGGTTGAAGTCGAGTTCTTGGAGAACTTAAAAGTAGATTCGTTCTCATAAAATCTCGGTTTCGACTACAGAGTCTCTTCCTTTTTTAAGGGGGGAGAGATCCATATTGCGGCTGTGATAAAAACTAGTCTTTCTTTTTTCTTTCTAACCGGTCTTAGTTCACACAGTAAGATCATTTCTTTTCCCGGAGACACTTGATCGTTCCTATCTCGACGAAAGTTTAACCGGACTACACCCTACATCTTACGTGACTGAGTAGGTCGGCACAGGGTCGGCGACCACCTTAGTAACACCTAAAACTAGGTGAAGGGGTCGGTGGGTCGTCTCGCGGAGGTCGTCGTCGACCACGACCTCCCGACGTACACTCAAAATTAAGTAGTCGTTCACGGTCCTGACGTGCAAGTGGAGGAGATTAAGTACTAGACGTAGGACTCCGGTCTGGTTAAGTGGGTCGCGAAGAGGACCCGAGTGTGACTGTCTCCGGGTCCACCGCGGTCGCCATTTCTTAGGCGGACGGTCACGTCCTCTACGTTCTCTGCTCCCAACCTAGGGACCCAGCCCTTCTAGGGGACCTCCTCCCGTACCGTTGGGTGAGGTCATAAGAACGGACCTCTTAGGGTACCTGTCTCCTCGGACCGCCCGATGTCAGGTACCTCAGTGTTTCTCAGTCTGTGTTGACTTCGCCGAATCGTGCGTGTCATTACGTTCTACGACACAATCCCTTGTCTCTATTTTGTACTCACAAGGGTCTCTCGAGTCGTGACTTACCTCAGTCTACGTACACTCGTTGCTTTTACATTCCATCTTTCCCCTATTCGTACACACACACCCACACACACGTACAAACACTCACATACATACACACTCACACATGACTTATTTTTCTACCCTTCCTTTATATGGAGTTACAATGGTCGTTGAGAGAGACAAATAACCCAAATGCCCACTAAAAAAAAGAGAAGAAATGGTAAACGATATAAGAGTCGAGAAAGGAGAATCCTGTTTGTATATAACGAATATGCTATTTCCTGCAAAAAGTTCTTTTGAAGTCGTGTACTATTTCTTGATACTAAACCCACTCTTCAATACCGAACTGCCTCCTACCCCATCCATGCACCCGGGATGTACCATGTCTCTTGACCCGCCCTTCCTTTCCTCGTCTCCTCTGAGGTCCGTTTCCCTGTCGTGCTCCCCGAAGGTACCACTAGGTCACCGGTTCTGAGGTATGAGGGCTAAGTCCCACAGACCCCAGACCTCCAACCCTGCACCCAGGGTAGTGTCGGGAGAGTCAAGTACTCTCAATAGACCTCTACGAAAATCTGAGGTCTAGGGACCGGGAGTGACGTCTCTGAGTGGACTAGAACTCACCCCAGTCCCATACTCTACACACGGGTCCGACCCCTCCATAATCAATTCCAAAACAAAAACAAAACACAAAATCTCAAAGGATCGAAGACTTCAGGTCGGATCCCTTTCGGTCACGAAAAAAAAAGTGGAAGTAGTTAAGTACAAAACGTAGAATAACTACCTAAAAGGTATAAAAAAATTGTTGTATTGTAACGTCTCTCGTTTTCAGTATGTGTCAAGACTGACTGTAGTTTTTCACTTATGAAAGTTTACCTTGACGTAAATCAGAGAGTCTTATATACATAACTGGTGACCTTTTCTATACTGTTTGGATCTCTCGTATAATTTTTCGTCTCTGTAGTGAAACAACTGTTTCCAGGCAGATCACTTTCGATACCAAAAAGGTCATCAGTACATGCCAACACTCTCTACCTGGTATTTCTTTCGACTCGTGGCTTCTTAACTACGAAAACTTGACACCACAACCTCTTCTGAGAACTTTTAGGGAACCTGTCGTTCCTCTAGTTAGTTAGGATTTCCATTAGTCGTGACTTATAAGTGACCTTCCTGACTACGACTTCGACTTCGAGATTATGAAACCGGTGGACTACGTTTCCCGGTTGAGTAAACTTTTCTGGGACTACGACTCTTTCTGACTCTTGTCCTCTTCTCCAACCATCTTCCACTCTACCAACCTACTGTAGTGAGTGAGTTACCTGTACTCAGACTCGTTTGGGACTCTCTGTTTCTTCCTGTCCCTTCGGATCTCACAACGTCAGGTACCCCAGTGTTTCTCAACCTGTGCTGAATCACTGACTTGTTGTTGACTGGTACACGACCCGTAGCACCCTCCGTAACCCTTCCGTCAGTCACGGAACTCAGAGTTCCTGAGGGTCGGAGGGTAGGTCCGTCTGTAATCCTCGTTGTGATGGAAAGTGGGTATCCTACTAAGAGTCAAAGGAGTGATCAGTGTGACAGACACCAGAGGACCAAAAAGTTACAACGTCTTCTTCTTCTAGTCTGTGGAGTCTCTAGTAAGGTCGGTCACTGTGGGGTGGGAGAGGTTAGTTGTGGGGTAGAAATATTGTTTATAAACCTTTACGGGAGAAGTGACGGTCTCTACCTTAAGGAGCTATTCAGTCAACTGGATGTACGTAGTAACTCGATATTAACACTATATTTTCTCTTTTCCCTTTCGGAGAATATTGTTTTAGTACTGATAAAGTCCTTCCTTCGTAAGCGCGTACTGACGGGATCTTGTGAAGTACCCCGTCCGTTACGAGTGTGGATGAGAACTACCTATTCCAATCCGATTTGGTGGGTATATTTGTCGTCCTCCTCTATTTTCTCGTGTCCTGTTGTTCTATTTTTTACACTCCTGTAAATGGACAGACGTAGACTATTGTCCTTCCTTTATTGGAGTGACGGTTTAATTTAATACCACACCTTTGCCTCTTTTGTTCCTTTGTTCCTTCTTACAAGAAGAGCACTTGCTCGATTCGGAATATATGTTCATATGACATTATGTGAACCGGTACGACTCTGGACCTTGTTTTAAAGTGTCTCTTGTTCACAGGTAGGCCCTTTGAGGTGAGTGCCTCCCTCCGCCCGTGTGTAAGTCAGTAATCGTAATTTTTGGGAACCTTTTTGGGAAAAAGAAATCGACCATCCCTCTCCTTCAACTGAACCTTTTTCGACAAACCATCTAGTGATTACTCTTGTAGTCTCAGTCTCACTTTGTGTGTCCGTCGGAGTTTCCTTTAGTAACATTGTACATTTAAAACGTTCTCTAAAGAATAATAATTTGACGTATATATATATGTGTGTGTGTGTGTATACCCAAAAGGTCCACCGAGTCCCCATCTCTTAGGTAGAAGGTTACGTCCTCTATGTCTTCTGTGCCCAAACTAGGGACCCAGCTCTTCTCAGAGACCTCTTCCTGTACCGTTAGGTCAGGTCGAAAGTATAACCCTTCTCGGGTGCCTGTCTCCTCAAACCACCCGATGTCAGGTACCTCAGCGTTTCTCGACCTGTGCTGACTCGCTGAGTGTGAAGGTGAAAAGAGTACATATATAGGTACAAGAAAGAAACTTTCTAGGAAAAGGTCCTATCAAATAATACTCTATAAATTATGTCAAGAGACACGAGATGTCACTTCGGAACAATAAATAAAGGAGAAGAACGGTCGTCCAAGGAGTTCCTGTTCTTTCTGTCCCCTGAAAAGAGAACTTTTCAGGTGGGGTGGGTCGACACCGGGATCGTTACGGTCACCAGACATAGGGAGTCCTGAGGTTTAAGAAGAAAAAATTGGTCTTTCGCTGAACAGGGGAACTGAGTAGACATCTACGTCTCCGGTGTAGGAGGGCTTCGGGACCCCACCCAAGCGGTGGAAACAGAACAGTTAAAGTGGTGGTCGAGACTGACGTGGGCCCTGGTGTCCCGAACTTCTCAGTGACCGAGGGAGGGAGGAGGGGGGACGTCGGAAACACCAATCACAATGTGAGTTCTTTCTTATTTATCTTTCGTTGGGAGAACAAGATTCTATTGGTGTCTCTACTGTCTACGTACGTCTGAACCCCCTCTACCTTCTATCTTACTTTGTTAATTTTTTTTTTTTTTTGCCGTTCTTTCCGTACAGAGACTACTCTTCGGGACCGGACGCCTACGAAAACGACCCCACATTGAAGTTTTCCGGTTGTGTCCCTGGATACTTCCACGGGAGGACTGTGTAGGACCGGGGGTTCGAAGTGACCCCTTCTCCCATTTACGGGGTCTCCCTCCGTCGCGCCGAGTCGGTGAGTTACTTACTGGTCCTTACTCTTTACGACTCGACCCCCACCTTTCCCCTTTCCTCCGAAGGAAGACCGACGGAGATCTGGGACGGTCCAGGTCCCAGTTCTTCGGGTACCAGAGCCCTCGGGTCCTGAGAGTCGGAGGGGGGCCCACCGCCCGTTCACTACCGAGTTGTGGAATTGAGTCTCGGAGGTGAAGGCCAGGGGTGAAGGAAGGAAGTAGTCGTTACCACCCGGGTTCTGTCCTTTGGTGAGTGGAGGAATGAGGTGTCACTTAAACAAAGAAAACAGTTCTTTAAGTCCTGGGTCCGACTGTGTAGGGACATGGTCCAAACCAGTTACCCAGCAGGGAACCGGGGACCCTGGGCCCACACCGAGTAAGCAGAGAAGCGAGTGGGGACCGTGTCTCAGCCCGTACGTCTTCAACGAGGTAACTATAAACCCGTGTCCCGCACTACTTCAGTTAAGGAGAGATGTCACACTGTCGGGTGTCTCCTCCTCGGTAGTGGAAACAGTCCTCTTGTTTTGTCGTAGGAGAAACACATGGAAGAAGCCCCATACAGTAGTAAAGTGGGTAAAAGTCTCTACAAGAGAAAGAGTACTGCCAATAGCGACACGGTGGTGACTGTTGTTAGTGTTTCCACTCTCCACATTGGTATTCGGTGTGTGAAAAAAAAAAAAAAGGTCTCCGTCGCATTATATAACTTATTTTGTCCTCAAAGATTTCTGTCTTTAATAACCCAAGTCCAAAATCCAGACGGTACTTGTTCAATACTTAGGACCGGTTCCCTGAAACAATGACAAAAGAACAGATATTTTGTCCTTATCCTTGTCACACAGGGGCACCCCGAGACCACTCTACTACGTACAGTGGACAGAGAAGGTGGACCTGGTTCTCTGTCAATTCATAAGTGGGGTCGCGGTGGGTATAGGATTAGAACAGTGACTTTACTCGAGCGAATCACAACTTAAGACTAGAGGTTCTTTTCCGTGTTACTTCAGGAATGGGGGTCCTGAAGTCTTCCATGGGGCTATACTGGCCATAGGAGTCTTTTTCTGTCGGTGGAATTCTATCTATGTGTGCTCCTGTTTGGTACAATGTTACGTCCGTTCTCGAAACAATGACGTTCGACTCTTTGAAGTTTAACGGATGGTTGGTGGTCTAGATCCTCCTCCGGTCCTTCCTAGCGGGATGTCCGGCCTCCCCCTCGTCCCGGGACGCCGAGGAACTTGGACTTGAAGGAAGAAGGTCTCGTTAACTCTGTTGTGTAAAGACAACGAACTTTAGTGGGTCACACGTCATGAACAATCCACCGCGTCACCATTTCTTAGGTGGTGGTTACGTCCCCTGTGTCCCAACTAGGGACCAAGCCCTTCTGAGGTGTACGAAACCCCGTTGATTCGGATACGTGGTGTTGATGACTCGGACACGAGAGCTCGGTCCTCGACGTTGATGACTCGAGTGCGCGACGTTGATGGCTTCGGGAACGTGCGACCTTAGGTGCGAGACGCTGTTCTCTTCGAGCACGGGACGTTGATCTCTCGTCGGGTGCGAGTGACGTTGATCTTTTTCGGACTCACACCGTTGTTTCTGGGTCGTGTCGGTTTTTGGTAACTAACTACCAACTGAAAAATTTTCTCCCCGATGCTTCCAGTCTCGATGACAAAGGACGTCGTAGTGAGCCTTGGAGACGAGTACACCGGGTCGGAAGGACGTCCACCGACGAGGGTGGTATAGATGGAGATCCTGGAGACTAAGAGTGGTATTCTTCGGAACACAGGTCGAGGTGTGGACCCCAACCTCTCCCTCAAGTGGAACGGACCCGAAAGGACCCCAAAGGGGACCTGGGGGCCGAGACCCGAGACCGACAGGTCGCGGGGAGGACGTCGGGAGAAGTACCCTTCTCGACACCGACGTGACTAGTGTTCCCTCTCTCCGTCTGAACGATGGGTGGGAACTGTTCGCCGGGTCGCCGGGTTGACACCCAGTCGGAGGACTTCCTGTCTACGCCAGTCCCGTCCTGGACGTCCGCCTCGTCTGACGTTATTTCACAGGAGTCAAACCGAAGTTCATTGAGTACTATCTCGAGTTCCGTCTCTTGTATGACTCTCAGTGAATTAAAAGGAGGACCCCGAAGACTTTAGTTGACGATCGAACTCAGGTCCAGTCCAAAACTTCGTCTAGGACCAATGGACGGATTATAGTAGGTAAGAGGGAAGGAGGAAAGGTTGTTCTAAGGCTAAAACAACTAATGAGTCTTATTCACTCAAATACGAGTCGAGTCCCGGGGTAGTTTAGTTCGTGTTCGGAAAAGGTCTCCCACCACCCCCCACCCGAAGACTGGGTGGAGACCAATGACTCTGTCCTCTCCCCGAAACGCCTGACAGGGACCTTTACGAAAGGACCGAGAATTCCCTCTACGTCCTGCCGGAGGGAGACCATAACGTCTTCACCACCCTACTTCGAAATAAGAAACCCTACTCTAGAGACCGGGTTTGCGACCCTTACCTCCAACTCATCCCCCATTTCTCTGGTCCTCCTCCACTCCACTACCAAGTCTGTTCGGTGTCGTATATGTGTATATGTGTAATGTATGTATGTGTAATCTCTATATGTGTATATATCCATATAATATACAACCATATACACAGTTAAATACAGTTAATGTTAAAACTATACATACATATATATACGTGTACATACCCTATCTGTCCACCTGTCGACGACATATATAATGTCCTTCTCGTTTCCTGTATTTTAAAAAACTCCCTCAGAGTTCAGAACAAAGAGTATATAACTCTCCACTCCATCTACCCTAGCAACAAAGTATTAATAATAGTACACGAATTTATTCGGTCTACCTATAAACAAGAGGTCCACTCATTGTGGACGCCGCCCGGTCCGCAACACCAGACACAGAGACTGTGTCACTTCTTGTCTGCAGGCACTCGGCTCGGGAGTAGTCCATCACCCCTTGTGTGCGTTACTTGTCTTTGACGTTCAGTCACTACCCCAGTGTTGACTCCACGGACGAGACGACTTCTGTACCTCTCTACGTCTACGAACGACCTCCCTCGCACCTCGCCGTTCCGACTGTATCTGTCTCCTACTCCCTTTCTTTCCCTGTAAGTGTAACCCAGGACACCCTACGCATCCTCACTCGGTCCTTTCCCCTGCCTCTCGCAAGATCCCTCTCCCGGCCGTCCACGGTTGTGCGAGTCCCTCTTCTCGAAATTACACGAGTCATGACCTTCCTTTCGTTCTGCCGGTCTGGTCACCATTCGACTGTTTCCGCCGGTCTCTACTCCGACTTCTCACTCCGAAGTTCCCCGTCCAATCCATGCCCCGAAGTGGGTACGTCGGCACCCTTAGTGACTTCACTGTGGAGTTTCGACGTGCTCTGTCCTAGACTAAACGTAAAAATTTTCCATTGGACCTGAAGAACACCCTTACTTAAATCCTCCTCCTCGACCCCTTCACCTATGTGACTCTGGTCAATCCCCTTATAATGTCAGGTCTGTCCTGACATATTTCAGGTCCCGAAGGGACCACCGAGTCGACCATCTTTTTAGGTGGACGGTACGTCCTCTGGACCCAAGCTAGGGACCCAACCCTTCTACGGGACCTCTTCCCTTACCGATAGGTGAGGTCATAAGACCGGACCTCTTAGGGTACCTGACATCTCCGGTACCCCAGCGTTTCTCGACCTGTACTGACTCACTGAAAGTGAAAGTGTCAGGTCTGTTCGTCACCACACAGGACTTGCCCAACACCGTCCCTGTCTGCTTACCCACGAGTCCGACAAATCTATGTCCTAGTTCTCCTACCTCCCCAACCTACACCGTTTCCGCCTCTACCTCTCCACCTCCGGCCGAGCCTGAGTCACCAAGGGAGATGTAGATAGACCCTTTGAGAGTCTTTATTTTACTGAGAAGTCTCTCCTTCAGAGACGTTTAGAGGAGAACAAACGAGGGACGCTGAAGGTCGTAGTACAGGAGGCCCCCACCCCACGACTCGTCTTGTTAGAGACGACCCATTCGGTGTGGAGGGGGGACTCCGTAGAATGCTCGACCAGTCTCGCGAGTGTTTTAGGTTAGTCATGTCCCGCCCGAAGATCCAGGTCTTCCGGCTGGAGGTGACTTAATTGAATGGAGAACGTGTTAAGCCGGGTACGATTTACCTTAAGAGTCTACTGTGAAAGAAAATCGTACTCCTTCTACTTTTTTCTTATGGAAGACGTACGACTTTCTTTCACAGTAGAGTGTTAAGATCCGAATTTCTTTTACAGTAAATTCTTATTCCCTTTACTTCTGTAATAGACTATTTTGAGATCAAACGGTGTTCGTCTGGGAAATTATTTTCTGTAAAAATTTCCCCATAAAGTCTGTCATTCTTTCTAAGGTATACCTTCTAGACTCTAATTCTTCCTCACTTTTTGTTTCTTTTACTTTTATCTAAAGAGTCAGATAATAACTTCTTTGTCGTTAACCCTCAGTCTGTATAAATAGAGGTATAGTTCAACGGTAAAGAATGACAGACCCTTTAAACCTAGTTCAAGTAGAGAGTGTCAGAACTATCGGAGTAGAAGTTTTAAGTATTCGCTCCAGAAACATTCCTTATTTACTCGCTGGTGTATATTTACAAAGGTCGTATCGAAGACGTAGATCTTCCGCACTTTATTTACAAATGAGGAATAGTAAAATTTTCAATTATTTGTTCGTTCATTTATTCTACAACAATCGGTGTGTCTTAAGGAGGGAGACGAAGTTCACACTCTATCTTCCGACCGTGAGGAGGGACGGCATACTCCGATGTGACGTCTCGACTACGAAATTTCGATCAGAAAAGTAGAAACGTCATCGTTCGGATTCTAGAAAGATTGTTTTATAAATACTAAAGAAATAAAATATTTATGACGTACACTTGTGTGTTCGGGGTCCCCACCTGGGACCTAAGGTCGAAACGAGTGTTAAAATTGTATTAAGCGCAAGTGTCAAAATACTCTTACTTCCTTTACTTCCGTTATAGACTATTTGCTTTAGGATCAAACGATGTTTCTCTGGGAATTATTTCCTGTCAAAAAGTTCCATATACAGTCTGTCCTCCTTTCTACTCTACTAACCTATCTTAGTGACTGAGTTACCTGTGCTTAGACTCGTTCGAGACCCTCTATCGCTTCACCCTTCGGACCGCACGACGTCAGGTACCCCAACTTTTCTCAGTCTGTGCTGAATTACTGGCTTGTCGTTGTCAAAAAACTCTAGTATTTTGTGGACGACCAGGTAGACACCCCGTTTTACTGGTCAGGACGGGTGGGGAAAGGTCCCGAGAAGGCGGTTGATCTTTCATCGCCGTGTGTTTCCTGGGGAGACACGTCGAAGACGCAGGATTGGGGGGTGCGACCGTCGGTGCCAGGGGTTAGGGTAGGAGTTGAAGTGGGGGTAAGGGAAATCCTGTTCCTTCGGTTCGATTCTTTTCGATCGAGTCAGAAGGAACCTTAGAGACGGATTAAAAGTAGACCGTGTTTAAACCACCCCAAAGGTGGTGGTTTGACCACCACTACCTGTTTCCTCTCTCTTCGGATTTTCGTCAGAGGGGACTACTGAATTCCTCCGTTTATTGTGCTCTCCAAGATCCTGGACCCGATCATGGGAATGAGACGGGAAACAGGGGATACACAGGGGTCCGTTTGGGGAAGTGGAGAGACTAAAGTAGAAAGAGAGTGGACATTCAGCCTCAGTTGTTAATATGGTATAAACATCTCCTACAATGTTAAAGGACTCACAAAGGTGTCAGTATTAAAGTAAATGATACGTGCCAGTCGACATATTGTCGGTCGTATTACCAGTGGAACGACGACATTTCTAGATTTTCGTCTCGTGCCTGATGACACATGTACCGTTTCTCGACGTAGGTGTGCTCCCTGGTAGTGGTCCCAGGGTACTGACTGTGAGGATTCTCGTCCCGAAACGACGGACTCACGGCTTAAACTTGACTAAGATGGGGTTGGCCGATACCCTGGAACTCGGAGAGTCGAGGAACGAAGATATACTTCCCACTATTGTTATCGGGGCAGAGTGTCGGGTCCCGAAGCATGTACCCTCTGTGAGTCCCTTACTCTCTACTACCTTAGTTGTGTTCAATTCAGGTGTCCTCAGACTGGTGTGTGTAGGTGTGAGGGACTGGGGGTGGTAGAAGGTAAGGAAGAATAGGTGCCAATGTGGACTAGAGGTATCGGGACCTGTTTATGACCGTTTCCCTCCGACCTTCGAGACTTGTCGTCCCGCGTGACACCTGACAAAGAATTTCTACTAGTTCGGAGTCTCAGGGTGATCTAGACCCCCACAGAGGTCGAACGAGACCTACCTTCGTCTCAGGTCCGAGGGACTCCAAGGTCCGTCGGGGTTGGGAAGGGTGACGGTAGACTCCCAGAACGAAGTCACCGACCCTTCAAGACCTTATATCCTGCGACCCGTTCGGAGTCAGGGGATTGATCTGACACACCGGTGGAACAACTGTTTTTCGGGACTCAAACCCTTTCTGACTTCTGTTTTTCTTCTCCACCTTCTCCTATTCTGCCAATCTATCATAGTGGTTGAGTTACTTGTACTTAAACTCGTTTGAGACCCTCTGCCCCTTCCTGTCCCTTCGGACTCCAAGACGGTAGGTCCCCCAGTGTCTCAGTTTGTGCTGAACCGTTGACTTGTTGTTGGCTCCGGAGACGGTTGTAGTGTACCTCGACAACTCTACTGGATCCTTCGTTTACAATTAACTCGGGTTAGACTACTTACCTACCTTTGGTGACCTGATATTTTTTACATTCGAATAACAACAAGTAAGTGATTCAGTACAGACTGAGAAACACTAGGGTACCTGACGTCGTGTGGTCCGAGGAGACAGGTACCTTAAGAGGTCCGTTCTTATGACCTCAGCCGACGGTAAAGGAAGAGGTCCCCTAGAAGGGTTGGGTCCCTAGCTTGGATCCAGAGCGTCTAATGTCCGTCTAAGAAATGGTAGACTCGGTGGTCCCTTCGGTGGACGGAAAAGGAGAGACTGAAGACAAAACAGACCGAAAGGACCACCTATTGTACCATACTTTTCACGTTCAGAGACTCTCACCCAGACGGACAAAAGAGAATGTTGGGGTGTCGTGGAAGAAGCCCCAAGACTTGTGACGGAGGAAGATTACCTCGGACCGGTATACTGCGTGTGGATGTGGGTGTGCACAAGATCTTTGGGGGTCTCGTCTGTGAGCACACAGGTCCGTCCCGTTCGACACGAACTAAGGGATACTGGGGACCTAGATATCCTTTCTACTCCCAAGTCACCTAGGTCTTGTCGGAGGACCGAGGAGTGTCGAAATCTACCACTCGGCTCAGTCGTCTCCGGTCGGCCGTCTTCTCCAGTGGGTATCTTTATGCCCCTCCCAGTTCCGTGTAGAATATCAGGTCGGTCCTGGAGTAACCAAGTTAAAGATACGTCAGACCAGGAGTCTGTGACGGATGATTCTCCCTGACTTTCTGAGAGTACCTTATAGGAAGGTCTTGGGACGGTAGGGGTGGACGACTTAAGACGGTAGGAAAGTTCGGGTCGAGACAAGAGCCGATAGATCAATTCGAAAGACGTTTCCGGGAAAGGAAGATCTCTTGTATCTCAGACTGGATGAGGGAACTGTCCCAGTGACTAGGACAGTCTTCTTCAGGATACCCGAAACAAGAGAGAGGGTCATGTTTCGCGACCTGTATCATCCACGAGTTCGTAAGACGAAAACACAAGACCTCCTAAAAACTCCCAAACCGTAATCGTAAGGTGTTTTGGTGTGACTAAATCAGGGATGGTACAGTCCTTTAAGTCTACACCACACACCTTATTGGACTAACGATAAGTCATGTTTAATCTCGAAAAATAAGATAAAGATTAGGGCCATTTACCCCGAACACGCAATTTTTATTATAAAAATCAAACGTTACACACTAATGTATTACCTCTGGCTCAGAAAAAAAAAAAAAGGTAATTGTAAGTAGAGGGAATCGTCAAGGAAAGACCCCGAAACAAAAACTGAGCTCGACGCCAAGTTACATAATTTTGACGTAAGGAGTATTTTCTCAAGGTATCATCTACAAAATTGACCGGGAGGGGTGCGGACATAAAGGTCGACCGGACACGGACCCCGTTGGGTGGACCACCCCTCAGTCCCCTAGGACGTGGGTAAGATGTTCAGACAATTGATTAGAGACCTTAGGTCGTCCCGGGGGGTGGGTGGTTGCGTCGATAAACGTCCCTCGGGTACAGCCCACCTTCCTCGTACCACACCTTCACAGGGACCCCCTCCACAGAGATGGTCTTGATCCACGTACTTGAGTCTACTGGATAAATTGGAGATCCTCGGAGTCAAAGGAGTAGACATTTTACCCCTACGATTCAGGATCTTTTTCACGGACTGTATGTCGCCCGTAAATTATGGAACGGAATAAACGTCTGAGGGACACTCTCAGATAAGGAACGACAAAAGAGGTCGACAGTAGTAGGAGTCTCAATATAGTGTAGATGGCTTCGGTCTTGGGACTCGGGGTTCGGTTTTACTTGGAGGTTTTAGACTCATATCCCGTTGTGTCGTCCCTGATCACATCGAGTACCTCTCCCATTACTGTTCGTTGTTCTTTGTACGGTCTCTGGTCCCGTGCACAGGTGTCTTTTGGTATTAGGTTTTTCTATGTGTGTGGGGATACGACTGTCGTCGTGATAAGTGTTATCGGTTCTGGAGCTCCGTTGGATTTACGGACGACTGTCACTTGTCTATTTTTTTTCTACGCCACATACATATATGTATAAGAAATGACTGACTCGATGGTCCCATCGGGTGTACCAGGTATTAATTTGATAAAGGTTTGGTTAGGAAAGACCGATTTCCGAGGGCAACTCTTAGGATTACCTTCTGGGTTTGGGTACGTCCAAGATTTTCGGGAGATTTCGTCTACGACTACATCCTCAACCCCCACCGACACGAACCAAGATGTGCTGCTGTCACCTCCTTCTAGTCTCCTAGGTCTTAGCTTGGGACCGAGACTTTAGGACACGGAACCCACACAGTGGAGACTGTGACGAAGGAGTAGAAACTTTTCCCACGATTACTATTACTAGGGGATGTCCTGCCGACCCTCTTTGTGTCTTCTGTCACTTTCTTTTCTTTTACTTCAACGAGTCAGCACAGGTTGAGAACACTGGGATGGTACGAGGAGGTCGGTATCCTAAAAGGTCCGTTCTCATGACCTCACCCAACGGTAAAGGAAGAGGTCTCCTAGAAGGGTTGGGTCCCTAGTTTGGGCCCAGAGGACGTGACATCCGTCTGTGAATTGGTAGACTCGGTGGCCCCTTCACGAATTGCGTCTTGGATCGGGGTTCTTCCCGCCAGAGTGTCCTCGGGTAACCGACTTCGTCTCTTAATTTCTTGGTCTTTCACTGTCCTTAGTCGTCGTCTTTCTAACGGGTTCACGTCTCCCGTAGCCTACCGTTCCCCCGACACACCTCCCTCCGACTCTGTCACTCTGACCCCTCCGACTCTGTGTCACTCTGACCCCGGAGGGACCTCAGTTCCAGTTCTAGTTTGGGCTCGTCGACCCGTCTACTTCTTCAAGGACCCTACCACAGGCACCCCCACCAATACATCGTGAC
This sequence comes from Capra ibex, assembly GCA_006410555.1. NCBI lineage: Eukaryota > Metazoa > Chordata > Mammalia > Artiodactyla > Bovidae > Capra > Capra ibex. Next base: position 86,448,269 of record SJYO01018757.1, on the reverse strand, counting down.
ACTTACAGGACTACGATGACTCGACATGGGAATCCTTCCCAATTTTCACATTTAAAATACAGTTCATATAAAATGAGACTACTTTTTTCTGTCTCAATGGTTTTTTTAATTCTTTGTTCTGTTATGGGATTTTGGGTTGTCAGTCGGGTGACTTCTGGGATTTTGCTTTCGTCGTGTCTCTAGTCCCAGGGGAGCCAGGCACCCTACAACGTCCCCGTGGTCTGGGGACGTGGGTTCCGGGTCGTTCAGATCTGGAGGTACCGCACCTCGACTCGAAAGGGGTCTTGTGGGTGCCTTGGGTTCGAGGGTTTACGAACTTTTGGGTTCTCTCCGGTGTCGTCGTCTCGTTCTAGTGCTCCAAGTACACGTCTCGTCACAGAGAGAACTACCAAGGAGGGGTCAGTAAAGACTGTACTAAGTCTACTTCTTACTTTGTAGGTTCCTGGGGAGGAGGAGGGGCACAGAAGTAGACCCTTGCCGCCACAAAGAGAGAAAAAGTCTTTTGGGAGCGGAAGTCCTTCTTTCCGAGCTTGAAAGGTAGGACGAGTCCAGTATCTTTCTTCTGGAAGTCGTTTGGTGGTGGAGGAAGGGAGGGGTCTCTCTTTGTTTGGGGCCGACCTCTTCAGAGAGACCGGTCACAGAACTTGTGGGAACCGGTACTGGAGTGAGAACAGGGGTCTCCCGTACCGTCCGACCACGGTGGTTTCCAGACAGAGGTATGGGGGTCCCTGGGTACTGACGTTTTCGGGGGTCGGACCCTGACTGTCCGATCCCGGGTTCCCCCAATGGGTCGACGGATAAAGGTCCGAGGGTCAGTAATCGTCGGGGTCCCCGTCGAGGAACCATCTTTCAAGACGACCTTTTACCTGTCTTACTCAGCCACTGCGTCTGGAGAGGGATTCCCTAGGGTGGGTGGTCGTACGGAGACAGGTGATACGAGTCAGGCTAGTGTCTGGGGAGGGGAAGATGCGACGGGTGACAGGAGAGACGGGTTCAGGTCGCGAGGAGGTCCGGGTTGAGGTAGGGTGAAGGAGACGAGGGGACGTCCACGAGTATCGTAGTGAGTAGTGACTTCTAGTAGCAAGGGGTCCTACGACCGACCGACACCAGAGAGAAGAATTTGGTCTAGGGACCCCTGGGAACCCGAAGGTTCAGTGTGATCGTCATTTCTTGGGTAGACGGTTACGTCCTCTGTATTCCAAGCTCCCAAGTCAGGGACCTAACCCTTCTCGGGGACCTCCTCCCCTACCATTGGGTGAGGTCATCAGGACGGACCTCTTAGAGAACCTGTGTCCATGGACCTCAAGATCCCAACGTTTCTCAACCTGTGTTGACTTCGCTGAATCGTACGTACGTGTCCCTGGGAATCGACCGTGTCGGTCCCAAGTTATTCATATCTACGGTTAATTCACTCGTCAAGATAGGGAAGGGAAACCCCTTAAAGCCAGGTTGTGACCGTGGGACCATCCCTGGGAGATCTGTCGTCCTGAGTTCTTGTGTGAGTCACCCGTTTCGGTGGTCGTGGTCGTCCCTTACACTCGACACCGGTGTCTCGGAGAGTGTCGGACTTGATCGACCACTAGTAAGGATAGAGTGACTTCTCCCTTCCTCGAGCTCGAATCTCCGACTTAAGGGTCCTGTGTACTGACCAATCTCAGTCTTGACAAAGACCGTGAGTCGTAGAGATCCCCGTCCCGCCCCACCTCGGTTACCGGGGCCCCGGTCGGACGGACCCAAGTTTGGGGTCGAGTCGAAAAACCCTCGACACACTAGAGTCCGTTCAATGAGGTCGAGAGTCTCGGAACTCAAAGAGTAGACATTACGTCGTACACAATCAACGAGTCAACCGAGACTGAGAAACGTTGGGGTACGGACGGCCCGAGGAGACAGGTACCCTAAAGGGTCCGTTCTTTTGACCTCACCCAACGGTAAAAGAAGAGACCCCCTAGAAGGGTCGGGTCCCTAGTTTGGGCCCAGAGGACATCACGTCCATCTGTGAAATGGTAGACTCGGTGGTCCCTGTCCTGGTTTACACCTCGACTCGAGAGTTGGTACGGACTACGTAAAGACACGTAGGTCGGAGTTCCCCGTCACCCTTCCCCAAGGACTGTAAGACGTAACCTAGTCCCACCCCGACGTCCTTCGGTCAGATGGAGGGGTGGGGAGGGAGTCGTGGGTACGCTGGAAGGTTCGGTCGTCCGTTCCCACATACAAAGACGTCGAAGGTGCACCGTTTCGAGGTAGGTAGGTAGTCTAGGGCCTCGAGTTGTCTTTTGCCGGAGAATTCATTTATTTCTCTTTTGGTCGGTTAACGGGTCCATTATCCTCTAAAAGGAGGACAGACGCGACCATTAACTCGGTAACCTCGGTCGGGGGTTGGAGGTGACCGCGACGACACTCAACCTTTCCCTCAAATCCTCCGACGGACCGGTTTCTGTGTGCACGTCCAGGTCTTCCACCCACAGGTGGTGTGACCTTGGACCTAGACCTTCCGCCCACAGGTGGCACGACCTGGGACCCAGACCATCCCGAGTTATGTGGGTCACACACGTGATTCAGAACGGGTGGAATGGGCAGGGGAACCGGGTCGTCCTGTACCTCGACGGGTCTGGGTCCCCGGGGTCCTTGTCTCCTAGTCCGTTGCGGTTGGTCGGTATTCCGACGAGATATTACGCTTGTTCCCCGGAAGTCGTGTCCGAGACACCCAAGTCTCCGGGAACCTTAGACTCGGGGCACCCTGTGGGCAGACGAGGACGGAGGGACGTCGGAGGTACGACCTCCCAGACTGAGGTCCTGGGAGTGGTGGGGCACTGACGGTGTGGGGACGGAGCCAGAACGGTCGGGCTGGTCCCACACATTTGTTTGCCCGCCTCCTCTTTCTTGACGACCGTAAAGACTCTTTGGTCCCGACCCTCGGTTTTGTTTGACTACTTCCCTTCCGTTGAAGACTTCTTTCACAGCGTTTTCTTTTTGAATATAGGGAGTTCGACTCTCTACGGAGACTTCCAGTAACAAGGGGGTCTGTCTCACCCAAAACCTTGGGTAGGGGATGTGACCGGATGTTCTCCCAGAAGGACGCAGACTGGGTCACGTAGGTAGGGCTACTGGAACAGACTTGCCTGTCTCGTCAATGTCAGGTTGTTTGTCCTTCCTCCCTCTAGTCGGACTTCGTCCACGTCTCCGGGGACTCCTGTCTGGGACGTCCAGAGGGCGGGGTGGTGCGCTGCGTAGGTGCCCACTTTAGTGCCCTTCAGTCGGAAACTTCCCTCCCCGTTCTATCCCCGTCCCCTGATTCTCCCTGCTTGATGATGCATATTTCATTTATACGGCGTTCCTATATAACGCGTCGTGTCCCTTATGTCGGTCATAAAATATTATTGAAATGTACCTCATACGAGGTATTGTTAAACTTAGTGAGTTCATCTGTGAACTTTGATGGTGCCATTTAGTTGATATGAAGTTCCAAAAAATTACAAGACATAGAACTAACACGACCGTCAATACTCACACATGCACACAGTTTCCAGTAATTTGGTTTGCAAATGTATTTATTCGACCAAGTGAAGTAACATGTCGCCTTTGATCGTGCTGTAACATTTCGTTAATATACACACACGAGTCAGCGATTCGACACAGGTCGAGTAACGTTGGAGTACCTGACATCTGGCAGTCCCGACAGGCACCCGGTTTGTTCTTATGACCTCACCCAACGGTAAAGGAAGACGTCCCCTAGAAGGGCTGGGTCCGTAGGTTGGGCGTAGAGGACGTTACCGTCCACCTAAGAAATGGTGAACTCGGTGGACCCTTCGAGGGTTTCGTTAATATGCGGTTACTTTATTTATTTATTTGGATTCGTGGTAGATCGTTTAGGGGGGTTTTTTATTTACTTATTTAGGCTGAAACTCTTGTCGTCCCTTCCCGCCTGGTCCTGACTTTGCAGCGCAGACGACTACGACGACCACACAGGCAGGGACCGGTGTCACGGGTGACGCGAAAGGGACCACCAGGGGTCTGTGTAGGGAGAGGGGTTGAGATGGCACTACAGGGAGGGGAGTTTACGTGACTGGGTCGAAGGAGGAGTTCCGCGTCACTTCACGATGGAGGTCCCTCGGTGGGTTAGGTGAGGAATGTCTCCACTGGGGAGGACGGTCGAAGGGTTCTGAACCCGTAAGTAGTGGGAAAGGTCAGTCATGGTTCGTCGTTCCCCTGGAGTCTCCCGTCTGTGTTCAAGAGGAAGTAGGGGGTTTGGATACCCGTCTCGTCGAGACTACCCGTCTGTGGTGGACTGGGACGTACGATTACGGTGGGTCTCGCCCCGTGTTTGGGACCTGGGAGTTTGATTTTAAAGTCAAGACATGTCTTATGTGACGGGGTCAAAGTACAGGGAGTCGGGTGTTGGAACTACTTTTCTAAGCACCTATTGACGACCAAAGAAGGTCTCTGTCCCTTGAGTGGTGGAGTACTCAATCCGAGAAGAGGACGCGAGACTAGAGGAGTCCCTAAGGGTGGGGATCCGGGAAGGACGGTAGACCTCGGTGTTTAAGTAGGTCCCAAGAAGGTCCTAACCGAGGGTTGTTCCAGTGACACAACTAGTCCCTGTCTACATACCTCGTCTCCCGAAAGGGTGGACGACCTCACATACATACGTGTGTGTGTGCATGTATGTGTACCTGTGTGTGGATTCGGTCTCCTAAAAACGTGGACGACCTCATCCGAAGGGTCCACCTCAATCAGTGGACGGTTACGTCCTCTGTTTCTGTGACCAAACTAGGGACCCACCCCTTCTAGGGGACCTCCTCCCGTGTCGTTGGGTGAGGTCATAAGAACGGACTTCTTGGGGTACCCGTCTCCTCGGACCGCCCAATGTCAGGTACCCCAGGGTTTCTCAGACTGTGCTGACTTCGTTGGATCGTTTCTACGTCGCACCTCACATATGTACGTGTGTGTGTGCATGGGTACATATGTGTACGCGTGTGCGTACCGTATGTGTACGGGTGTGTCTGTATGTGTACACGTGTGTGTCCGTGTGTGTGGATCCGGCCTCCGTCGTTCAGACCGACTCAGTGCGCCGGTCTGGTGTCGAGTTCGCGCCGGTCCCTCCTTCACTGCGGGGCAAAGGACTGGCAGGAGACGAGACTCTCCAAGAGAAGACAGAGAAACAGAAAGACTGAGGCAGGGAGGGTCCCGAAACGAAGATGAGTCCTGTTGTCGGACGACGTAGGACCGGGGTGCCGTGCCCGAGGGCCGTCGGGACTCGGGGTCCACTCCTGAATCCCGAAGATCTGGACGACAGGACCTGTTCCGCCGAGTGCCGAGACTTGGAGCCAGAGGAGTAGGAACTTTGCTTCTCCGACCCACACCGCTGTCCCGGGAACTTCAGGGAAGACTAGGGTCGGGACGCCGAAGACCGGGAGGAGGTCAGGGGTGCCCCAAGTCTCGTAGCACCCCCCCACCGGTCCTAGTCCGGACCCCTGTCCCGACCCCTCGGGTCGCCGAAGGACCCGAGTGCGGAGGGATCCTTGAGGTGCACGACGTGTGTAAGGGACGCGAGGAGCCACCCCGTGGGTCGTCCTTCGTGGTGGTGGGCCGTCTGCCGGTCCGTCTCCCCGGACCTCGTGGGTGGACGCGGCGTGGAGGGAGAGGGGAGGGGAACGGGAGGAGGCGGAGAGAAGGGGGAGGGAGGGAGGAGGTCTGGATGGAACGTGGACGTCGCTGGAGGAAAGAGTCAGAGGTTCACTGTGGTGACGTCCGGGTGTCGAAAGTCCGAGACGGACTGGGGGGACCGGGGTCGTCGACCTAACCGAGGTCGCCGTCTCCACCCTCACCACGGTCCTCGGCGACGGGAGACCCTCGGGAGGTCCTAGACGGACGCGCACACTCCGGTCGTCCGTCGTTGGAGACTGACGGACCGACCCCTCGGACCCACCACTCCCGCCCCGACTGCACCGGACGGACTGACCAGCCCGAAGGACCCGGGGAGACAAGGCCTTAGGATCTCCGGACGACAGGGTAAGGTCCTACAAAGGTCTTGAAAGACATCTCCACCTGTACGCAGGACCCGGAACGGGAGTCTGACCTTCTTCTACGTCTGATCGCCCCACACACACACACACACACACACACACACACACACAGACACACACACACACACACACACACACACACACACACACACACACACACACACACAGACACACACACACACA